>SJYW01051126.1:1585397-1629596 GCA_006410735.1 Raphicerus campestris | reverse complement strand
TGGGGAGGGAGGTGGGAGGGGGCTTCGGCATGGGGAGATCATGTACACCTGTGGCTGATTCATGTCAATGTATGGCAAAACCAATACAGTACTGTAAAATAAAATAAAGTATTAAAAAAAATAAAAAATTAAAAATTAAAAAAAAAAAAGTTCGGAACTGGGAACTTCAGAGCACTTCACGTTGAGGCTTTCTCTTCCTGACGTCAGACCTGCCTCACCCAGGGGGGCCCAGGTCTCTCCCAGCAGAGTCTGAGGCTGGGATTTGGGGCATGTGGGTTACTGAGGTGGCAGTGAGGGGAGATGGACAGGGCAGGGGGAAGACAGAGGCTGGACAGGAAGGTGTCTCGGGATGGAATCACGCTTCAGCCTGACCCCAGGGCACAGGGCACCCACCAAGGGCTAGTTCCACGTGGAGGCAAAGGGGGGTCACCGTTGAGCTGCTCTGATTCCTTCTGTCATAGACTGGGGGCCAGGCATGGTCTCCTCCCTGGCTGGGCAGCTCCTGTCTGGCCAAGACAGTCCTTTGGAGGAAGAGGCAGCTGCCAGCAGCCAATAGACACAGCAGCCACCCAGGAAAGGCTCTCCCGGCTGGGTGCCAAGAGGAGGCACTCTCTGGGGACCCAGCCCCGTCCCCCTGCCTGACCCTCGCTGAGGAAATTCAAACCCGAGACCTGCCCCACCGGGTGAAGTGACTCCGAGGATCACTGGGAGTCGTTTGCTACCTGCGGAAGGGCCAGCAGCTTCNGGTTACTGACCAAGTACAGCTAAGACTGACCCCCGGCTGTGGTTTCTCAGCTGCAGCATCGGTAAGCCTTTGATGATGCTCTTGCAGATTCCTGGTTTGACAGGGAAGAGCCACGGGGGCAGAGGACTGAGGGAGACATGGCGTATGATCAAAACAACGCTGTACCCTGATCAAGACAGTCCCAGAGCCAGATGCACACGTGGGTTTAGGGATGAGCCTCCCGTGACTGACAAGAGGCCATCCCCCCACTCCAGGGAGGTCAGTCAGAGGCTCAGACCAGATCCGTGGCCCCCACAGCGGGCCAGGGGCCTCTGCACAGGCAGTGTACCTGCATCGTATTCCGGCCACAAAGGGACTCAGCAGGCGTTCTCACACCTGCAGGCCACACCTCTGGGTGCCGTACAAATACACAGTGCGGTTTTGTAGTATTTTGGGGTTTGCTGCTTTTGCAAAAACCAAAGGAAGTGTAGGCTGGGCTCTGACTTCCTCTCCCTGAGGATGGCTGATCTGCTTGGGCGGGGACCAGCAGAGCTTAGCAAGGACCGGAAACCTCCAGACACAAAGTCCAGGGATCAGAGGGCACCTGCTCCCACCCCTTCCCGGGTCAGGCCGACTGAGTTGTCACTGGAATCGTCCCATTCGCTGTGTGAGGACACTGAGGCTGGGAGACCCCTTACTCACACTGTGCACACACCAGAATGAACTTCTGCTCCCTGAGCTTGGACCACCTCTCCCCCTGCTGTCAGTTCACACAGATGGGTTGAGGCCCCAGTGTGGTTCTCAGAGGGATCAACGCAGCAGTGAGGGACGCTGGTGAAGTTCCTGCCCCCCTGGTTGGTGGGGAGACAGATAGACAAAGAAAGAAGGAACTCGGCATACAAAGGGGTGTCCTTTTGTGATTAAGGCTGTGAGGGAAAATGCAGCTGAACAAAAGGGCTAGTGACAAGAGTGATCCCTAGAGCGATCCTGTCTTAGGGTGATCAGAAGGGCCTCTCCAAGGAGAGCGGCTGGGCAGAAGCATGCATGCAGTGAGGGAGCGAGCCCTGTGGGCTCCACCCTATGATGGTCTAGGTGGAGGGAAGGTGAAGGTGAAGTCGCTCAGTCGTGTCTGACTCTTTGCGACCCCGTGGACTGTAACCTACTAGGCTTCTCTGTCCATGGGATTCTCCAGGCAAGAATACTGGAGTGGATTGCCATTTCCTTCTCCAGGGGATCTTCCCAACCCAGGGATTGAACCCGGGTCTCCTGCATCGAAGTCAGGTGCTTTAACCTCTGAGCCACCAGGGAAGCCCAGGTGGAGGGAAGAGCATGTGCAAAGGCCCTGGGGCAGGGCCTGTGCTTACTGTACCTCGCACCCTTGGCATATGATGGTCTGGGTGTTTGCCTCCCCACCTTCCCAGCAACACAGCTCCTGATCATCACCATTATTCCCTCCATCCGTCACCTCCATGTGTCTAGGGCTGTGGCAGGGAGTAGCTGTTGCATGATAAGAAAAATCAGACAGAACTGAATGGGGCCGAGGGAAGGTGTGACTATAACAAGAAATTGCTGGTCTCATTCCTTCATCTTCTTTGCACAGTTCACTCCTGGGTGGCTTCTCTAGTGGCTCAGTTGGTAAAGAATCCGCCTGCCATGCAGGAGACGGGTTCAATCCCTGGGTGGGGAGTATCCCCTGGAGGAGGGCATGGCAAGCCACTCCAGTATTCTTGCCTGGGGAGTCCTCATGGACAGAGGAGCCTAGTGGGCTGCAGTCCATGAGTCTGTCACCACTGAGCTACTAAGCACAGTGCACAGTGCTCTTGGGTGACACTTGAAATAGTTTCACCTTCTTGCTTTGCATTTATTCTCATAATGCATGTCTGAACCAAGACTGAGTTTTCAGCGTGCTATGGTGCACTAATTCAAGCTCATCTTTCCAAGCAGGGCAGGAACCTGAACCCCAAAATCACAGGAACAGAGCAAGAAAGTAGGCTGGGGCTGCCCCGCTGACCTCAAGCTGAGCGCAGGAGAGGAGGTTCCAGTGCACAGAGCAGGGCCCGGAGTGGGGGTGGGGGCGTGGGCCTGGCCATTAGTGGGCTGTGATCTTGGGCAGACTCTGTCCCCTCCAGGCTCCGTTTGTTTCCTGTGCGTCCTTGTTGGTACTGATGCTTGTCTAGCTCCTTCCAGAGCAGGTCACAGCCTGGGTGTGCCGGAAGGGACATGCTTTGGGAGTGAGGGACACCAGCTTCTAATCTTCCTGCTGCTACCACATTTACCACCTTGGACAGGTCACATCCTCTCCTAGAGCCTTCGTGTCTGCACCTGGGGGGAAGAAAAAGTGGAAAGGCCTGATCCTCCCTGTGATCCTCTGCGATCTTGAAACGCCACAAGCCTTTGCCTCCAAGGCAGGCAGCAGCCCAGCCCAGGAACAGAGCCTTCTAGCAGCGCCCCTTTGATTCTGTAGACCTGGAGCTCTCAGCGGAGAGGTGCCCAGTGAAGAGGGCACGACCTTGGCCGTCCTGCCTCAGGCATTCAGATTAGAGCTTCAGATAGTCCTCACCTCCCCCTGATCTGAGACCTGGGGCTGCAGAACCGGAAACTCATTTACCGTAGTAGAGGAATATGTCTGTTTCTTCAGGGCCCAAAAGGACTTATTAAGTCTTCCATGAACTGAATTTCATTCAGCTGGAAAAAGAATAATCAGAGAGCAGTTCCGCCTGGTTAGTTGAACATTTCTCATAAGAAAGGGTCAAAAAGCTCCCATACCATGAGGCTCAGCCCTCCCTGCTTCCTCTGCAGGGAGTAGGCAGCCTGGTGGTCGACCAGCAAGCCCATCCATGTCACTGGGCTAATCACCTGTCCATCTATCTGCCCATAACAGGTCCCTGTGAGGGGCCAGGGCCAAGGGCACCAGAGACACAGCCTGTGCATTCAGCGCAGTTAAGGCTCAGTCTGACAGTTTTCTACATCTGGTCGAACTCTAGAGCATCTGTGACTGAGTTCACTGTCAAGGTCACAAAAATGTGAACATTCAGAAACTTCCACTTTTCTGTTTTCTGTTTTCCACAATGTTTACTCCAAATTCATTGGCTCAACACATCCTTTGTTTACTAACTAAAGCTAATGTCTGTCTCTCCTTTAATCAGTGCAAATTTTCTTCTGGTCCATTCCATTCCATCCAGTGCATCCTAGCCTCATGTGAATTCTGGAGAAAAGGAGGGGCGAGGGCACCAGGGAAGTTCCTGGGAAAGTGGTGCTGGAGACAGGAAATTCACCAACCGGGAGGGGACAGGAAATAGCCACTCCATCAACAAGGGATATGGGCTGATAGCAAAATACTTTAAGATATGGAAAGGAAGCTCTGGGGTTTGATTTATTCCACTTACAAGCTAATGAGTATACAGTCTGGGGGTTGCTTTATTCCACTTATGAGCTAATAGCTAACTTGTTAAGTGTTTCGGGGATGCTGGCAGAACACAGAGGAGTCCTAGGTCAGAGATAAGAGACGTGTGAAGTGGGGGAGACCCTACTCCTTTCATGTTGGGAGCTTCATTTCAGGATGGGTTCTTCTGTACAGTCAAAGCTGTGGTTTTTCCAGTAGTCATGTATGGATGTGAGAGTTGGATCATAAAGAAAGTTGAGTACCAGAGAATTGGTGCTTTCAAATTGTGATGTTGGAGGAGACTCTGGACAGTCCCTTGGACTGCAAGGAGATCCAACCAGTCAATCCTATAGGAAATCAGTCCTGAATATTCATTGGAAGGACTGGTGCTGAAGGTGAAACTCCAGTACTTTGGCTGCCATCTGATGTGAAGAACTGACTCCTTGGAAAAGACCCCAATGCTGGGAAACATTGAAGGCAGGAGGAGAAGGAGACGACAGAGGATGAGATGGTTGGATGGCATCACCAACTCAATGGACATGAATTTGAACAAACTCTGGGAGATGCTGAAGGACAGAGGAGTCTGGCGTGTTGCAGTCCATGGGGTCACAGAGAGTGGGACACAACTTAGCGACTGTACAATAACAACAACATAACTTAGTCAATAATTTCAGAGGTTGAGTTCAGGAAACAAAAGGGAGCAAAGGTCCTTGGTACCATTTCCTAGGTCATGGCTTATCAGTAGGCACTTATTCTCCACACCTGTTATCTACCTGTAAAATAGGAAGGAAATAAGCACCTAGGCATATATGTTGAATCAGAAGACCATGTACTCATTATTTACATTAATGTGAGGAAGCATACTCACCCTGATAATTCAGCCTTCTAGGTTTTGGATTATTCCTTTCTTAACTGAAATTGAAATTGCTTGAGTTGCAGCTCTAGTTCACAGCACACATGCAGACACTTGTGTAGAATTCACCTGCCAGGATCTTCCCTGATAAAGATGCTGGTCATTCACTGGGAGAAGGGAGGACGTGAAGGTGAAAAGGGTCAGGTTCCCAGAAAGCAAAAGAATAGAGCAAGAGAGAAAACAGCTGAAGCAGCGCCTCTTCAGATCTTGCCCCAGTGGACGGGAAAAAAAAAAAAAAAAGCATCATCAATAGTCCATCTAAGAAAGAAATGGAAAATTTTATTTGAGCCAACCTGAGGATCACATGTTGGCTTAAAACTCAACATTCAAAAAACTAAGATCATGGCATCTGGTCCCATCACTTCATGGCAAACAGATAGGAAACAATGGAAATAGTGAGAGACTTTATTTTTTTGGGCTCCAAAATCACTGCAGATGGTAACTGCAGCCATGAAATTAAAAGACTCTTGCTCCTTGGAAGAAAAGTTATGACCAACCTAGACAGCATATTGAAAAGCAGAGATATTACTTTGCCTACAAAGGTCCATCTAGTCAAAGCTATGGTTTTTCCAGTAGTCATGTATGCATGTGAGAGTTGGACCATAAAGAAAGCTGAGAGCTGAAGAATTGATGCTTTTGAACTGTGATGTTGGAGAAGACTCTTCAGAGTCCCTTGGACTGCAAGGAGATCCAACCAGTCCATTCTGAAGGAGGTCAGCCCTGGGATTTCTTTGGAAGGAATGATGGTGAAGCTGAAACTCCAATACTCTGGCCACCTGATGTGAACAACTGACTCTTCTTCAACACAACTGAAGCGACTTAGTACAGCAGGAGGATCATAACCCAGGAGACAGTCTTTCAGAAAGCTCGGAAGACTATTCATCATGTTAGAAGTCAGAGCACAGTTACACACATTTTAGAGACAAAAAGTTCTACATCAGATGACATGTTGTGGACAGTTTACACAATCCAGGTCTACACATCCAAAGCAAGCAATGGGTTATGGGTCTTCCTGAACCCTCACAAGGTTAAGAAGAAAGGTTATCTCGTGAGGAATGTGGTAGCCCTTGATGAGATGAAGGAGCAATCTTCTAAGGACGTGAAAGAAGGTGAAAGTGTTGTCGCTCAGTCGTGTGTGACTCTTTTCAACCCCATGGACTCTATCCATGGGATTCTCCAGGCAAGAATCCTGGAGTGGGTTGCCGTTTGCTTCTCCAGAGGATCTTCCTGACCCAGGGATTGAACTCAGGTCTCCTGCACTGCAGGCAGATTCTTTACCTTCTGAGCCATCAGGACCACCCATCTTCCAGGCAGATCTGGTCAATACAGATGCGCAACACACAGACTAAAATGAAAGTGTTAGTGGGCTTGCCTGGTGGCTCAGATGGTGAAGAATCTGCCTGCAGTGCGTGAGACCTGGGTTCAATCCCCAGGTTAGGAAGATGGTCTGGCTAATAGGGATGCACAACGCACACTCTAATGGAAGGAGCAGGCACACATGGACAAAGATAACCTTTGTGTTTAAACTTTTCTCCAGAGGAAAATTTTCTTGTCTTGCTGTAAAACAGGCTTGATTTTGTTATCCATCACTCTTACCCTGTACTGTATATCTGGGGAGGGCTATAGTTACCCCAGTGTCCCTCCCACAAACTCCAGTGGTCCCTGTGTCAGCTCAGGATACTCAAACACAAGGATGTGCATTGCCCCATGGCTGGGTGAGGTCTCCCATCTGGCAGAATAGAAGCGCTGGGACTCTCGAATGGAGACCCTGCCTGGTGTCAGGTACGCTCCACCAGACCCCAAGACACTCCTGGACCCGCCACCCCAGCCAGCCTCTGAGAACCTAGGGCAGCAGTCAGCCTCTTTAAAGCCTGCTTCTCACCATGGCATTTCAGGAAAAGATGAAAGGAAGTCTGTGCTTTAAAGCAAATTAGGCAGAACGAGAGGGTTTCAAAGTGCCACGCTCCCCAAGTGGGAGGCTCTTTGATGGGCAACCGGGGACAGACCCTGCAGTCTCCCGCCCTCAGCCTGGGAGCCAGAGCAGAACGGCTTTGTCCCCAAGCACCTCTGGCCACAAGGGGAGTATTCGCCGTCTGGGAGGGGGTGGTCAGCGTAGCTCACTCTTTCCTGCCTTTCTGCTTGACTTGCCTCCCCCATTGCATAGAGGACGGGTAGTAGCTGTGAGCACGTTGTAGGGAGGAGTGGGAATGGGAGTAGGGCTGAGTGGGTGTGTGACCTTCCAGGCAGCATGGATGCACCCACAGCAGGGGTGCTGGGCTCCAGCTAGGACTCCAGTTGTGAGAGCAGCTCAGGCTAGGGGGTAGATGTTTAAGTGCAGAGCTCAGGCTCTTGAATCATAGATCACCTTTTAGTGTCCCTCTTTCCTCATGTACAGCCTTGGGCCAAATAGCTTAACCTACCTGAGCCTCCATTTTCCTTATCTGGAAAATGGGCGTATTAATAGGTTCAGTAAGTTCACAGGAAGAAAGCTCTTAGACCAAGACCAATCCTGAGAGGTACACTCAGCACACAGTCAGGGCACAGGGTATGTCTACTTTTAATAGGCGCGATACAGAGGAGGAGTCAGATAGGCTACTGGCCCCTCTGGAGGTCACAGCTCATCTCTGTCTCATTTCCAAGGCTTGGGTTTTTACGGTTCCGATTTTGTACACGAAGGATCAGTGTAGTCAAGGTGGCTTGTCACATAGCTAATCACGCTTTGGAACTTCAGCCCTCCGTCCTCTTTCTACTTCCTTCACAGGAAACAGACATTGGCCTGAGTTCTCTGTCTCCATCCCCTGCTTGCCCGATGGCTGACCATGATCGTGTGCTTTAAGTACTTGAGCCCCTTTGGTCAAATAAGGCCTTGGACAATGAGCACTTATTATTAGTAGATGGCATTCATTAATTACAGACAGTGAGATACAAGGCCAAGAGGCCAAAACTCCAGCAGCGGGAGAGGGCCACCTGGCTGTGGGCATCCCTCACATCTCCCAAGGGGCATTAAGACGCAGGGCAGGGCCTCCCACAGGCACGGCAGCCTCAGGAAGGCTCTGACCCTCGGTTGCATCTCAGGCTCATCCCTGGCCAGGTGCCCTTAAACAAGTGCCCTCAGCCTTGACCTTGACAGAGGCAGCATCACCCCCTCATGGCCTGGGACAAGCACCCAGCTCGGTGCCTGACACACAGCTGTGGATGTTAGAGACAGGTCTCCTGCCCCTTCCCTGACACACACCAGCACTGGATTCTCTGGGACTCACCAGCTGTGAGAACAAATGAGGAATACTCACTTGGGGATCCCCCCTCTCCCGTGGCTCCAAGCCTCCCTGCTGCTCCTGGCTCTGAGGACTCCTGCCACGCTCTCTACTTGCGCAGGTCGTCCCTGGTCTCTCTGCTCTTGCCCAGCTCGCTGGGCCTCTGCTGTCCGCAAGCTGCCTGATCTCAGCCACCCCGGGAGCTCGCTGCAGCCCCTGACACCATCCTTGCGCATCTGCTCAGACACCTTTGCTCTCAGTCCTCCCGGTGGACAGCTGCACAGCCCCTCATCAAGGAAGCAAGGTGTCCCTCCTTCCCCAAGTTCAGGGCTTGGGAGAGGGCCCCACAGGGTGACTTGGGCCCAGAGCGCTATGGGGTTGAATACACAGAGCGGCCCCTCCTCTCTTCCCAAACAGGGCTTGGCCAGGGGTGGGGAGCTGGGCCAGTTCTATCCCAGTCACCCCACTGGACACCAGGACAGTCCTCCGACCCTTGACTTCCAGGGCTGGTTTGTGCCAAACACATGCTTTTCTGAGGTCCCTGCCCACCCCAGAACACAGGTGGGTGCTGGGCTCCTTGCTTCTTTGGCTGCTGGGTTTATTCTGCAATCTGAACCCCCATTCTGGGCATCACCAGAGATCAACCCCCTCAACCCCCTTGGATGCCCCTTGTTAATCATTAGAGTTCAGATCTCTCCTTGAAGCCAGGGGGCCTGGGAGGAAGTCAGGGAACCCCCAACTCTTTAGAACCAAGGGCAGACCCCCGAGGTGAGGGTGTGGTGGGGGCTTCACCCTTCTGAATCGCCTTTCCTTTGTCGTGACTTCTCCGCCATCCAAATCAGGGAAACCCCTCTTTCTTCTGGGACTTGGTGTCTGCCTGGAGGTGCCTATACAGGGCGACTCCTGAGATTCCTGACCACATTACACACTTTGGATATTGTGTGGATGTCTTTGGACTCCGATTTGAGCATCCCTCAGTCTACACACATAAGGAGATTTGTGGATTTAAATTCCCTTTTGTGCAGCTCAAAGCATGAAAATTGATCTAGCTCTTTCTCATATGACCCTAATCCTGTTTAATCGTGTTTCTCACGGTGCTTCTCCAAACTGCCTGCTCTGAAGTCCAGCTGGTGCATCCAGGAACCTCTGCTTTGTCCTCCAGCTCCCCAACACAGGAGCAAGCAAGAGGTACTAGGGTGAGGAGAATTCACAAGTCCTAGAGAGGGTTTCCCCAACCTGCTGCACTTCTTGGGTGTGCAGGAAATGGGCAAAGTCATTGCAGGAAGGAGTGGAGGAAAGTGAAGTCCCCCAAAACAGGCTTCCCAACGCACCAAGATGGAGGCAGGGCTGCTCTCCAGACTCTAAGGGGCACGGTGTGCACACCGTCCAGTCCAGGCTCCACATGCTGGTTGTGTGGATGCCTTCTGCTGCTCACAGACCATCACTGGCTCCCTATTGCCTTCATCCCAAAGTCCGCATTCCTACAGACTTCCATCACTGGGCCCCCACCTACCATAGTCACTCCTAAGGGCACCCTGTTTTCCAGAACTGTGCCCCCCATCACCACAACTCACTGTTTGGAAGCCACCTGGTTTCCGCCACCTCTCCGATCGCCTCCATCAGCCCCAGGCCCCTGCTGTGTTCAAGGTCCAGCTCCATGCCCACCTCATCCACAGAAGCTGTGTCCCTTCTCCCTTTGGTTGTTACCAACCTGCCGCTTCCAAATCCCTGGGGCCCTTGGCATTCCCTCCTTCATGATGCTGGCCCCTCATGGGCTGCTGCCCAGGCGGGCTTCACTATCCAGCAGTGAAGAGAGGTGGTGGTGCTGAGTGAGGTGTTACAGGTGTCCTCACGTGCCCAGGTGAGAAGGCACAGGAGGGTGGCACTGAAGAGCTCCTCCATGGTCACGTGACCGCAGCTCTGCCCTGTACCAAGGAGGTGATGATAATACTACCTTCTGCAGACGACTTGTGACTGTCTCGCCCACACCCGGGCTGGTCCCTAAAGAAGCCACATGTCTTTGAAGGGTGTCCACCCTGGAGAGCCTCTAGGTGTCTTGCCAGGTGTCCAGAAAAGAAAGGGTCAGACACTGACACAGCTGGATGGGTGGGTTGCGTGAATAGACGGGGAGATAGGATGAAGGTCACTACCCGTGGCCACCAGATCTGGTTAGGGATGTTCTATGAGCCTTGTTGTTGTTCAGTCGCTCAGTCGTGTCCTACTCTTTGTGACCCCATGGACTGCAGCATGCCAGGCTTCTCTGTCCTTCCCCCATCTCCCAGAGCTTGCCCAAACTCCTGTCCATTGAGTCCGTGATGCCATCCAGCCATCTCATCCTCTGTCATCCCTTCTCCTCCTGCCTTCAACCTTTGCCAACTCTTCCGATGAGTTGGCTTTTTCCATCATGTGGCAAAAGTACTGGACCGTCAGCTTCAGCACCAGTCCTTCCAATGAGTATTCAGGGTTGATTTCCTTTAGGATGGACTGGTTTGATCTCTTTCAGTCTAAGGGACTGAGTCTTCTCTAACACCACAGCTCAAAAGCCTTGGTCCGCAGGAAAAACAATGAGGATTCTGTCTGATACCTGGATATTTAAGTCCAGCAGAAGTCAGAGAGTTGATGAGTGGGAGACAGCCGGTGAATCGTTCACAGACAGGGCCTCGGGAGTGGGTGGGGTCAAATCCCAGGCACCACCCAGAGCAGTCAAGGGCTAAAGGGGCCTGGGGCTGTGACTCACCTGTTATCCAGCAGGAGGCAGCGTTGGGAGGAAGCTGGTGGGTGTTACCCCAGGAGCCTGGAGGCAGGGCTTGTTAGGGTGCCCCCTGGTGGAACCTGGAATGTGGTGAGCCTGGAGCCTGCATGGCACCCACAGGGACGCCCACCCCAGTGCTGTCCCTGCCCCAGGCTGTCTCATTGGCCGGAGGAGGGCAGGGAGGCTTCTTGATGGGTGAGTCCTGGGCAGTGTTGGAAGCAGCGTTGGGAGGATTCCAGAAAGAGCCTGAACCAACTTCCTGAAAAGCCCTCCGAGCTGCCGCGGCTGTTCTTGAAGCAGCTGTTTCTCTGGGGAGAGAGAGGGTAGGGGCGGGGCTCCGTGGGGGGCGGGGCTCCCTGCAGACCACACCTCCAGGGGATGATCTTTGCAGGATGTACAGGGTCCATTCAGAGTGGGCCACCCAGGGCAGGTGAATGCCAGGGTGATTCTCAAAGGCGTGGTGTGGCCCCTGGGGACGAAAAACCACTGGGTGTTTCTCATCCTGGGGCTGAAGAGGACTGAGACCCGCAAACAGAGCCGTCGCATGGAAAGGGCCATTGACAGGAGCCAGAGGCCACCAGGTCTGGGCTGCCCCACGGGGGTCGGGAGGGGCCAGAGCCGTAAGTGTCTGGCCTCGGCCCCCATCCTCCTTCCAGTCTCCTGTCTGTGCCCGCATGGCCCAGAGCCAAGCAGCATGGGAACTCACAGGTGAGGCCCCAGGACAGCCCTGGGCACAGAGCAGAGTGCCAGGAGCGGAGGTAAGGAAAGCCAAGGTGCCCAGCTCACCACCNCCTGTCCATTGAGTCCGTGATGCCATCCAGCCATCTCATCCTCTGTCATCCCTTCTCCTCCTGCCTTCAACCTTTGCCAGCATGGGGTCTCTTCCGATGAGTTGGCTTTTTCCATCATGTGGCAAAAGTACTGGACCGTCAGCTTCAGCACCAGTCCTTCCAATGAGTATTCAGGGTTGATTTCCTTTAGGATGGACTGGTTTGATCTCTTTCAGTCTAAGGGACTGAGTCTTCTCTAACACCACAGCTCAAAAGCCTTGGTCCGCAGGAAAAACAATGAGGATTCTGTCTGATACCTGGATATTTAAGTCCAGCAGAAGTCAGAGAGTTGATGAGTGGGAGACAGCCGGTGAATCGTTCACAGACAGGGCCTCGGGAGTGGGTGGGGTCAAATCCCAGGCACCACCCAGAGCAGTCAAGGGCTAAAGGGGCCTGGGGCTGTGACTCACCTGTTATCCAGCAGGAGGCAGCGTTGGGAGGAAGCTGGTGGGTGTTACCCCAGGAGCCTGGAGGCAGGGCTTGTTAGGGTGCCCCCTGGTGGAACCTGGAATGTGGTGAGCCTGGAGCCTGCATGGCACCCACAGGGACGCCCACCCCAGTGCTGTCCCTGCCCCAGGCTGTCTCATTGGCCGGAGGAGGGCAGGGAGGCTTCTTGATGGGTGAGTCCTGGGCAGTGTTGGAAGCAGCGTTGGGAGGATTCCAGAAAGAGCCTGAACCAACTTCCTGAAAAGCCCTCCGAGCTGCCGCGGCTGTTCTTGAAGCAGCTGTTTCTCTGGGGAGAGAGAGGGTAGGGGCGGGGCTCCGTGGGGGGCGGGGCTCCCTGCAGACCACACCTCCAGGGGATGATCTTTGCAGGATGTACAGGGTCCATTCAGAGTGGGCCACCCAGGGCAGGTGAATGCCAGGGTGATTCTCAAAGGCGTGGTGTGGCCCCTGGGGACGAAAAACCACTGGGTGTTTCTCATCCTGGGGCTGAAGAGGACTGAGACCCGCAAACAGAGCCGTCGCATGGAGAGGGCCATTGACAGGAGCCAGAGGCCACCAGGTCTGGGCTGCCCCACGGGGGTCGGGAGGGGCCAGAGCCGTAAGTGTCTGGCCTCGGCCCCCATCCTCCTTCCAGTCTCCTGTCTGTGCCCGCATGGCCCAGAGCCAAGCAGCATGGGAACTCACAGGTGAGGCCCCAGGACAGCCCTGGGCACAGAGCAGAGTGCCAGGAGCGGAGGTAAGGAAAGCCAAGGTGCCCAGCTCACCACCCGAGCCCCCAGGAGGCCAGGCCACACAGCTTTGACCCTTCCAGGAACCCAGGGCCGGCCGGGCAGGGGCGGTGCTGCACGTGGGAGGTGCCCTGCAGGTGCCCCAACCCAAAAGACTTTGGCAAGTCGGGACCCTCCAGAGCCTGACCTCCCCTCTGCTGCAAAGCCTGCAGAGACTTCCCCTGGCTCCTGGTATGTGGCTCCAGCCCTTGCTTGACCCACCCCCGTGCCTACCCCATCTTGCATCTTCCTGTCTGGGTTTCTGCTTGGCTTGACCATCTCTCTCAGTTCCTGCCAACCCACCTGCTTTCCTGACAGGCCTTTGCACCTGCAGCTTCCTTTGCCCGGAGGCCCCTGTCCTCTCTGCCCAGTTACTGGCCTATCCTGTGATCCTCTGGCCGTTACCACTTTCTAAGGGGGCCCCCAACTCATCCCTGGCTCTCTCTTCGATCACACAAAGCAAAGGGTAACAGCTGGTTCTCCAGAGAAAAAAATCCAATACAATAGATGTGTGTGTATATTGAGAGATTAAATTTTAGAAATTGGCTCATGCCATGTGGGCGGGGGTGGTGGGGGGCGTGGGGTTCCCTGGTGGCTCAGTGGTAAAGAACCTGCCTGCCAAAGCAGGAGATTCGGGTTTGATCCATGGGTTGGGAAGAGCCACTGGGGAGGGAAATAGCAACCCACTCCAGTATTCTTGCTGGGAAATCCCATGGACAGTGGTGCCTGGCAGGTTATAATTTGTGGGGTCACAAAGAGTTAGACATGACTTAGCGACTGAAAAATAGCAACATACAACACGGGGCTAGCAGATTCAAAATCTGGGTGGCAGACCTACAGCCTGGAGACTCAGGCTGGAGTTGATGATGTAGCTGTGGTTGATGTCGCAGCCCTAAGTGTGAACTCTATACGGCCAGCTGGCAGGCTGGCAAGTTAGGAGGATTTCTGTGTTACTTATCGTCACAGCCTGTTGGCCTCTCCCTGAGGCCATCTCTCAGGCCTCACCTCACCCAGGCTGGGCTGCTCTTGGATGATGTTTTCTGGAGCGATCTGGGTCTGGCTGCAGCCAAAGCTGGTCCTTCTTGAGCCAGGGAAGAGAGAGACATACACAGAGCGAGTCCAGGCTGGGCCACACGAGCCTGGCTGCCAACTGTGTGTATGACTCAGAGGGTGGGACTGGCCTGGAGATGCTGACCAGGGAGGAAGCAAAAGCTGGGAGAGGAGAGGTCACATCTGCCCTCTGCCAGGCCCCAAACTGGCTGCACCCAGATCCTCATGTCGCCACTGCGGCCTGGTCACTGTCGGTCTCCCTCAGCTCGTACGTCACGGGGGCCTCAGGGCAGGGCCCCCACCTGCCGCACTCCCCCTCTCCCAGTACCCCAGCTCCTTGGGATTCTGTCCCTTGACAGCTATAGGCCTCTGTTCCCACCTCTGAAAGATGGAGCCCTAGAGCTGTGACTGTCCAGTACTGTGGGTAAACAGGGTCTGGAAAGGGAGAGCCTCCATAAGCAGGTGATGTCCCCTGATGACAGATTAATCAGTGCCTGATGCGGCCCCCTCAGCCCCTGCTAGCTCCTTTCCCTGTCCATCCCAGCCCGTGATGCCCTCCACCCTCCTGCCCCCGGCAAGTATGGAAACAGTCACGCCAGGGCAGCTGCATGAGCAGAGCGGGTTCCTTCTAAGGATGCAGGCGGTCTTGGAGTCAGGCCCTGGCTCCCCTCTCAGCTCTGGACTTTGCCATGTGTCGTTGGATGCGTCGCTTCCCCTTTCTGAGCTCATTCTCCGCGTCTGTTCAGTGAAGTGGGCAGAAAGGAGAGGGCCGGGTGGAGGTGTTAGATGGTGCTCCTTGCAGGAAACCAGAAGCCGCTGGAGGATGTCAGAGGTCAAGCCCAACATTCAAGGAGTGCTCACTGTGTGCTGAGCACAGACCCCTGAGCTCTGCCTGCACTGATTGGAGCCTTTCTCAGCCCAGCCCCATGAGGCATGTGTGAAGTGTGAAGCGAAATGAAAATCGCTCAGTCACGTCCTACCGTGACCCCATGGCCACATGGACCCTGTAACCCGCCAGGCTTCTCTGTCCATGGGATTCTCCAGGCCAGAATACTGGAGTGGGTAGCCTTTCCCTTTTCCAGGGGATCTTCTTAACCCAGGGATCGAACCCAGGTCTCCCACATTGCAGGCGGACTCTTTACCAGCTGAGCCACAAGGGAAGCCCACGAGGTGGGCACCGCCTTATCCTCAGGTGATGATAAAGCTTCACTGAGGCAGAAGCTTCAGAAGTATTTGGTTCAGAGGATCTGGGGCTTAGACAGTCATTGGGAAGGTGATGGGAGCTGTGCCCTCAGGTATATCAGTCCTGATGCTGAAGGCTGGAGCCCAGAGCCCAGAGGCCAGGAAGCCACAAGAAGCCACCAGAGGGATTGCCTCCTGTGGTTAAGAATCCACCTGCCAGTGAAGGGAATACAGGTTCGATCCCTGCTCCAGGAGGATCCCACATACCGAGGGGCAGCTAAGCCCACGCACCAGAACCCTGGGCCCGCTCCCTAGAGCCCCTGCTCTGCAACGAGAGAAGCCACGCAAGGGGAAACGTGCACCATGACAAAAAGTAAGCCCTGCTCGCCACAACTAGAGAAAGCCTGAGCACAGCAATGAAGACCCAGCACAGCCAAAAATAAGATGAAATTCAAAAAGTAACTCTCAAAAAAAAAAAGATGCCAGCTCAGAGTGTGGCGATGCCCTGCAAACTGGAAGGTGGAGGGAGGCAGAGGGGTTGGTCCACAGAGCAGCCTCCGCCCCCACAGGAAAGAGGACAAGCCTACCTCCATGCTGATTATCCTTCTGTTATTGCAGAGCCCTCTGGTCAGGTGAAGCTGGGAAGTGTCATTTCTAACCTTCCAGCCCCTACGATGCAGAGGAGAGAGCAGAGACAGAATCCCCAGTCCAGTAGATGCTAGCCAGCAGGGGCCGTCCAAGCAGGAAGAATCAGGATGCCCTGAAAGCCCTCGCGTTGCACACGGGTTAATGCTCCAACAGTTAACCCTTTGAAGAGAAAAGGGCCCAGTCAGTGACCACAGACACCCGTTACACTCTAGCCTATGCATTGCTCTGGGACCCTCCTCCCTGCAGATCCTCAGAGGTCCTGGCCAGCAGAGCAGGAAGAAGTGAAGGGCTGGTTGTCCCATCCCTTGACGCATGGAAGCAGCTAATGAAGCGAGTCGGAATCATCATTTTCCTCATTTCCCCGGTTTGTTCTTTCATGCCTGATTTCACTCAGTCTTTTAAATAACCCCGCCAGTAAGGCAAGCCAGGGAATCTGTTGGACTTTTTACAAATAAGGAGCCTGAAACTTAGGGAGGGAAGAGAACTGACATTTATAAGGTGCCTGCTCTGTGCCCTCAAACCAAGCTGCTCGCTTTTGTGCAAATCCCTCTATCCCACAGCAGCCCTGCCTCAGGCGTCTCTCTATGTGGGCTTCCCCGGGTAGCTCAGGGGTAAAGAATCTGCCTGCAATGCAGGAGATGCAGGTTCAATCCCTGTGTCAGGAAATTGCCCTGGAGGAGGACATGGCAATCCACTCCAGTATTCTTGCCTAGAGAATTCCATGGACTGAGGAGCCTGGCAGGCTACAGCCCATGGGGTCACAAAGAGTCAGACATAATTGAAATCAGTGAGCACACACACAATCCCACTTTGTGGATTCAGAAACCTAGTGTCAGAGGGCTGCAGTGCCTTACCTCTGAGAACAGAACTGGGAATAGGAAGGGTTAGGATTTGAACCCAGGTATGTCTGGGCCATTTTTTAATTCCAACAACCACTGGCCATGATCAACTGGCACAGAACCAGAACAGATGGATTCCAAGTGTCCAGTGACCAGTGGCTCCAGAAGACAAGCAGAGAGAAGCAGCTCAGTGTTGAGCAGTCTCAAGAGGTGAGGAGCGAAAAATAGTAATAATGAAATGAAATAAAAATGGGGTACAGGACTCCCAGGTCAGCTAAAATGAAGGAGCCAAGAAGAAAAGCAACAGAAACCTCAGGAAGAGGGCCATTATTCTGCACCTTTTTTTATTCCTTCCTAGGCATTTGGCAGAATTTAAGTTGCATGGGACCAGCGCCTAAGGAAACAAGCTGAAAACAGCAGCTGAGAGATTGAAAAGCTAGACTGAGCTTTTGATAGTCTCACAGTATAGGGGAGACAGAAAGTGGAAGTGAGAGAGTGCATGGAAGAGGCATGTCTACCAAATTCAGAGCCCTCCAAGTTTTCCTTTAAGAAGGACTATGCCCTGGGCTTCCTTGTGGCNAAAAAAAAAAAGATGCCAGCTCAGAGTGTGGCGATGCCCTGCAAACTGGAAGGTGGAGGGAGGCAGAGGGGTTGGTCCACAGAGCAGCCTCCGCCCCCACAGGAAAGAGGACAAGCCTACCTCCATGCTGATTATCCTTCTGTTATTGCAGAGCCCTCTGGTCAGGTGAAGCTGGGAAGTGTCATTTCTAACCTTCCAGCCCCTACGATGCAGAGGAGAGAGCAGAGACAGAATCCCCAGTCCAGTAGATGCTAGCCAGCAGGGGCCGTCCAAGCAGGAAGAATCAGGATGCCCTGAAAGCCCTCGCGTTGCACACGGGTTAATGCTCCAACAGTTAACCCTTTGAAGAGAAAAGGGCCCAGTCAGTGACCACAGACACCCGTTACACTCTAGCCTATGCATTGCTCTGGGACCCTCCTCCCTGCAGATCCTCAGAGGTCCTGGCCAGCAGAGCAGGAAGAAGTGAAGGGCTGGTTGTCCCATCCCTTGACGCATGGAAGCAGCTAATGAAGCGAGTCGGAATCATCATTTTCCTCATTCCCCCGGTTTGTTCTTTCATGCCTGATTTCACTCAGTCTTTTAAATAACCCCGCCAGTAAGGCAAGCCAGGGAATCTGTTGGACTTTTTGCAAATGAGGAGCCTGAAACTTAGGGAGGGAAGAGAACTGACATTTATAAGGTGCCTGCTCTGTGCCCTCAAACCAAGCTGCTCGCTTTTGTGCAAATCCCTCTATCCCACAGCAGCCCTGCCTCAGGCGTCTCTCTATGTGGGCTTCCCCGGGTAGCTCAGGGGTAAAGAATCTGCCTGCAATGCAGGAGATGCAGGTTCAATCCCTGTGTCAGGAAATTGCCCTGGAGGAGGACATGGCAATCCACTCCAGTATTCTTGCCTAGAGAATTCCATGGACTGAGGAGCCTGGCAGGCTACAGCCCATGGGGTCACAAAGAGTCAGACATAATTGAAATCAGTGAGCACACACACAATCCCACTTTGTGGATTCAGAAACCTAGTGTCAGAGGGCTGCAGTGCCTTACCTCTGAGAACAGAACTGGGAATAGGAAGGGTTAGGATTTGAACCCAGGTATGTCTGGGCCATTTTTTAATTCCAACAACCACTGGCCATGATCAACTGGCACAGAACCAGAACAGATGGATTCCAAGTGTCCAGTGACCAGTGGCTCCAGAAGACAAGCAGAGAGAAGCAGCTCAGTGTTGAGCAGTCTCAAGAGGTGAGGAGCGAAAAATAGTAATAATGAAATGAAATAAAAATGGGGTACAGGACTCCCAGGTCAGCTAAAATGAAGGAGCCAAGAAGAAAAGCAACAGAAACCTCAGGAAGAGGGCCATTATTCTGCACCTTTTTTTATTCCTTCCTAGGCATTTGGCAGAATTTAAGTTGCATGGGACCAGCGCCTAAGGAAACAAGCTGAAAACAGCAGCTGAGAGATTGAAAAGCTAGACTGAGCTTTTGATAGTCTCACAGTATAGGGGAGACAGAAAGTGGAAGTGAGAGAGTGCATGGAAGAGGCATGTCTACCAAATTCAGAGCCCTCCAAGTTTTCCTTTAAGAAGGACTATGCCCTGGGCTTCCTTGTGGCTCAGTGCAGGAGACTGTGGTTGGATCCCTGATCCTGGAAGATCCCACAGGCTGTGGAGCAACTAAGCCCATGTGTTCAGTCACTCAGCCATGTCTGACTCCTCATGATCCCCTAGACTTAGCCCACTAGACTCCTCTGTCCATGGAATTCTTCAGGCACGAATCCTGGAGTAGGTTTCCATTTCCTACACCAGGGGATATTCCCTACCCAGGGGTCGAACCTGGGTCTCCTGCATTGGCAGGCGGATTCTTCACCACTGAGCCACCAATAAAGTGGCTCAATCGTCCACTAAAGGTGGAAGCAATTCAAATATCCATGCATGGTAGTCAGTCGCTAATTGTGTCTGACTTTGGGACCCCGTGGACTGTAGCCCACTAGACGCCTCTGTCCTTAGGGATTTCCCAGGCGAGAATACTGATGTGGGTTGCCGTTTCCTTCTCTGTGGGAGAAGCCCCTGTGCCACAACTACTGAGCCTGTGCTCTGGAGCCTGGGAGCTGTGACAATGAAGCCCACAGCAGGAGTGGCCGCTGCGTGAGAAGGCCATGCAGCACAGCTGGAGAGTAGCCCCTGCTCGCCACAGCTAGAGAGAGAAAGAGAAAGTAAAGGCGCTCAGTCATGTCTGACGCTTTGCAACCCCATGGACTGTAGCCCACCAGGCTCCTCCATCCATGGGATTTTCTAGGCAAGAGTACTGGAGTGGGGTGCCATTTCCTTCTCCAGGGGATCTTCCTGACCCAGGGGTCAAACCCGGGTCTCCCGAACTGCAGGCAGACTCTACCATCTGAGCCACCAGGGGAGCTACAGCTAGAGAAGAGCCTGTCAAAGCAAAGCATAGACCTAGCATAGCCAAAAATAAATGAATAAAATATTTTTCTTAAAAAAAAGAAAGGCTATTCCTTATAAGTAAGGGCAAGCCAGGAATAACTAGTCATCATGAAGACTGTGCAGCCTGGCTGTCTGGTCACCAGCTGGGACAGGGGTCGTGGGCCTGTGCTCGACCTGCCTCCAGGGGCAAACAGATTCCTTCCTGTCTAAGGACCACCTTGTCCTCAGCTGCTATGCTTCCAGACCATTCTCTGTCCACTGTTAACCAGGCATTCTGGGAGACAGAACCGAATGACCAAAGAGAGATAAGGAGAGAAAATAGACAACAAAAATAGACCCTTATCTCCTCCAGATGTCAGGAGGGCAAGACATGGTTTTAAAATAACCATGATGGATCATTGCAGGCAGACAGGCAACAAGGTGCAGATTTTCACCCGAAAACTGGATCTTATTTAAAATATTACTCAGGTGGCAATTCTAAACCTGAAAAAATACAGTAACTGAAATAAATGTAGTATATAATTTAAATGGAATGGACACAGTGGAAGAGAGGATGGACAAGGTAGTATCCATCTCAGGAATCAGAAAGATGACAGATTTGAAACCCACAGAAATGACAAGAAAAGAAATGAGGGCCATGAGGGCAGGTCCCGATGAGGTAGAACAGTTAGCTGTGTTTAGGAGGACAGCCCAGGAGGAGGTAGGAGCCTGGAGCAAAGTGCCAGCTTTGCTGGCATCTCGCTGTATGAACTTGGACAAGTCAGGTGCCTTCTCTGAACCTCGGTTTCTCATTTCAGGGAAACATGTCTGATGTTGTGTCTAAGTTGTGTCTGACTTCGGGACCCTGTGGCTCCTTTGGCTTATTTCACCCAGTTGACTTGAAGATCCCACGGAGGACACTCCTTATCAGAAGTGTGAATATTACCAGCAATATAGTGTTCACCCGGTCACTTCACCAGCCAACATAGGGCAGGAGGCTATGCAGAGAGCTAGTATGACATCCCAGCCTTGTGAGAGCTACCATGCAGAGTCACTCAGTCACGTCTGACTCTTTGTGACCCCATGGACTGAAGCCCACCAGGCTCCTTGCTTGATGGGATTCTCCAGACAAGAATACTGGAGTGGGTTGCCATGCCCTCCTCCAGGGGATCTTCCCAAGCAGGAAGTTTAGCAGGCATTAACCAAACATTCACAGACCCAATCTGTCCTTTCATTTGGTTTGCCAAGTACCGGAAGCAGTTCTCTTAGAGGCTGGTAATCACCACTATCTACCTATTGTTGGGGGTGGAGGAGGAGAGGGTAGCTTCATTACAGGACCCTCCTTCAGGGAATCCTTTCTGAGTTCTTGAAGGGGCACTGACTTGTGTCAACTTTGAGGGGTGACCCTGTAGGACTGTGACAGAGGTATTAATACCTCTGTGTGTCCCCCAGTGAAGTTCATCAGTCATGTGCAACTCTTCGCGACCGTATAGACTGTAGCCCACCAGGCTTCTCTGTCCTTGGGATTCTCTAGCCAAGAATACTGGAGAGGGTTGCATTTCCTTCTCCAGGGGATCTTCCCAACCTGGGGATCGAATCTGGGCCTCCCACATGGCAGGCAGACGCTTTACCCTCTGAGCCACCGTTCCAAATTATCCATCTTTTCTGTGCACCTCCTCCGTGCGTCCCCCAGAACTCCTGTCCGTGGCTGAGACATGACTGCCTCTCTGCAGACAGCACTGGGAGCTGGGTCCTCCTCCCCTTCCTTCTCCTGGTCCTTGTTAGGGGAGGCGTAGCCAGCCTTCCTTGCTGTACACTTGGCTCAGGGAGATCTTTGGCCCGTGGCGTCTTGGCCTCGGTCCCATCTCAGGGGCCCTGGCTGGCGTTCCCCGTGTGTTGCAGGCTGCCTCACTTAATAGAGAACAGAAAGTCACGCATTCTTTGTTTCTTCCCTGGGGCAGGGGAGAAGGAGTGGGGGCTGGTGGGGGGAGGGCTGTTCCTACTTTTCCACGGCAGTTTTGTTCCAGGGCTTTTGAGGGTACTAATTGGTACCAGCCTGGAAGGGTCTGCTGGTAGGTGGGTTTAGAACCAGCACCCTGGCCTCAGAGATGCAGCTACCAGGATGTACCAGATGAATGGATGGGAGGAGGGTGTCACGGTCCCCCCTGCCTCTGCAGCCGGGCCTTGCCCTCTGTCCCAGCGCTCACTGCCCCCTCCCTCCAGCATCAGGGTAGAATGTTAATACCTCTCGTGGAGCTGGGACATTGTGAGGGACCTAGCTTCTCATTCACAGTTGTATTTGATCAACATGGTTCAGTAATTATCTGTTTCAGTGAACTGATGCCCTTGGCATCAGGATACAGAGTTCATAAGAGCATCATGGGCTCTGCTCATTACAAAGACAAATGTAATAAGACCTTGTGAGTCAGACCCTCCAGTGAGTCTCCATGTTGCTCAGAGACACTCAGTCTTGATCCTGGCTTCTGAATCCCGCACACCCTCCGCCCCACCCACATGCATGCCCCTCTCGGATCCCAGGACACCAGCATCCTCTCTCTCAAAGGTGCTGGGGCCTTGAAGGTACCTGGGAAGTTCCCACTTTAGAATTTTTCATGATGGATCCCTGCCACCCAGCCCAAAGCCTGGCACAGCACAGGGCCCTGGCAAATACGCATTCAGTGAATCAGTTGAATGTATAGATCGTACCTTGGTTGATAGCCTCAGGAAGTGGGCAGAATCTGTGTTGTCAGCTCCATTTTCCAGCTGAAGGGGTGGTTCAGAGAGGGTCGGGCACTTGTTCACAGTCACACAGCAAATGGGGTTGAGCAGCTGGTGAGAATCGCAGTCTTCAGACTCAGCCTGTGCTTTTTGGCCCAGCTCTCTCCTCTGACTCAGTGGCTCTTTCCCTTCATCTACATCTGCACCCCTTTACGCCCTGTGGATTCTCGATGTCAGAGCCAGGACAATGAGTGGGACTGAGTGTCCATCCTCCTGGAGCGCCCAGCTCAGGGAGGAAACAGACAAGCACGCAGCACTGGCAGAGCGGGGCCAGGCTGCAGCGAAAGCCAGGAGAGGCCCCCGCCCAGGCCAGGCGCTGGCAGACCTCCCTCCTGGGGTCAAGGGGGCCAAGCAGGCTGGGGTGGATTTTCTGGACGGTGGGGACGGCCAGGCTGGGTGCCCAGAGGCCAGAACAACTGTGGCCTGTGGGTCAGTAATGTTGCTTCAAGTTATAAGCAGTCTGCTTTACACAATAAAGGGGATTTATTCTCCGATGTCACTGAAAAGTCAAGGCCCAGGGAGGGTGGCAGCCATGATCAGGTAGGGACTTAACACCGATCGCTTCTTCCAGTGAGGGAGCCAAGTGTCTGGTACACCTCCAGACCTCACATCCAAGCAGCAAACGGGCCAAAGCCAAAGAACGTCTCTTTCCCCCTCCTCTGCAAAAGTCAGGAGTTTCGCTCCAGATGAATTAGGCTGTGTGCCCATCCCTGGACCAATTACTGCAGTAGGAGGGGTGGGAACCTTCTGCCTGCCAAGTTAAATCAGAGCCTGCCCTTGAGGATAAGCAGGTTAATCTGACTCAGATGACAGAGCTGGTTGCTGGATGGAGGAGCAGGGGATGGCTGGAAGGGACGGCTTTGCACACCATTAGGTTCTCCATACAAGTCACACTGTCACGACAAGTACAAAATGGAGCAGAAGGCAAATGGGGAGACCTTGCCCCCCGGGCTGAGGCCTCGAGGAAGCAGTCCCCTGGCTATCTCCAGGACAGCACTGTGGATTTAATCTGATTTTTGAACTGCCCCTCTTTCTACCGGAAAGTAATCAATCTTCCTTTCACTGTCGCTTCCCTGGGGGTGGGGAGTGGGGGCGGAAATCCAGCTGGTTGACAGCGAGTATGTTGGGATGGCAAAGGTAATTGATCAGACGGATAGAGACAGGGGCATATGCTCAGCAAGGACCAAGGGGAATCAGGTTCAAGTGCAGAGGTGTGACCACAGCTGTGCTGTGCAGAAGCCCAAAAGGCAGGGAGGTGTGGGGACTTGTGTTACAGTCTCTGAGGCGTCCCAGTGTGCTTTCTCTGAATAAATGGCTCCCATCTTTCTCTGTACCCCTCCAAGTATGGTCATCCGGGGCCCAATTAACGGACAGGGTGTCCATCCAAGGCACACTCCTGCCCTGTTCTTGGTACCCCGGCCCCTTCAGGTGCATGGACTCAGAAGGTCTGGGATCCAGACTCAGATCTCACTTCTTCCTCTCCCCATGACCTTGGGCAAAGCCATTTAATCTCTTTGAATCTCAGTTTCTTCTTTGGATAACTTAGGAGACCCCTATCTGGATGACCATATACTTTGTTAGTTGAGGAATTAGATATGCATAAATGCACCATCCTCTCTGGCTCTTAGTGGCTCATCCAAGAATATCCATTCATACATAGAAAATGGCAAAGGAAAGTATGTGTGTGTGTGTATGTACATAGTCATGTCTGACTCTTTGTGACCCCGTGGACTATAGCCTGCCAGGCTCCTCTTGCCCATGGAATTTTCCAGGAGGAATACTGGAGTGGGTTGCCATTTCCTTCTCCAGAGGATCTTCCTAACCCAGAGATTGAGCCTGAATCTCTTGTGTCTTCCACATTGGCAGGCAAGTTCTTTACTAGCTGAGCCACTGGACAGAAAGTTTAGCAATTGCTTAATGAATACCAGAAAATCAGCAGAGAGTATTTGTCTTATCTTCATGGCCCATCCCATAAGTGGAGGTATTATTGTCCCATTTTACAGAAGGGAAAACTGAGGGTCAGGAAGGTTGAATAAATTGCCCCAAACCATTCAGCTGGTAAACCAGTACTTGAACCTGGGCCAGGTAGAAGTCTGGGCTACCCTCTAAGAGTAGCATTTTGGTTGTTGTTGAACTTCAGAATCCAAGAGAGAGTGAAGGAGAGTAGCTTGTGCTCAGCAAGCTCTGTGTGCCCAGCACTGTACGTGCCTTATTAACTCATTTCACAAACTTTGGTCAAGTGCGTCAATGTACTAGGTTCTGGCTGCAGGGAAGATGTGTGAGGGTACCTTCTGTGTCTCTTGGCAACCTTGCACAGTAGGCATTAACATCCCACTGTATACATGCACGCGCTGAAGCTCAAAAGGTTAAAAAATTGTCCCCTGCCATATCGCTGGTGTCGCAACAGAGCAGAAATGGAGGAAGTGGAGAGAGAGAAAAGAAGGAATAGACATTCATCCTGTTTTCTTCCTCTTTCTCTGTGTAGATGACAGACAGCCCCCAGTGCCTTCATCAAGCCAGCTGCTTCCCCACCACATCTCTGGTGACAGCATGGGCAAGACCCAATTCTAATTAAGGATTGTTACGCACCATCCTGTCCAGAGGGCGGTGGCAGAAACAGCTTCCCTCTGTCCCGCACCGCGGCCTTTCCTGCGACGTCTTCACCTCCGGGGCACCCTGGGCTGTCACAAGGATTAATTACCCCGCCATCCCCTTGGATGGGAAAGGAAATCACGGTTATTAAGTTTTGATTAAAGCTTCATCAAGAGACGTTATCGGCTGTTTGAAGATTGCTGATGAAACAGGCCACTTTATATCCTGAAAAGACAAATTGCACGCCAGCAGAGCCAACCCACCACGAGCGGTCCGCTTAGCCTTTGAGTATTGCGGGTGATGTCCGGCACAGCCTGGTGGCCCTCAGCCTGCAGACGTGGCCGTCAGGAGGCTCTACATCTCCCTGGCCGTCCCTGTCTTGTCTTGCCCTGCGACTGAGCCTCTTGTCTCTGGGCTCTTTCTTGGGAGTTCTTCCCTAGTTAGGCCTGGTTTCCTCCAGCCCATCCCTGCCCGCCCCCTCAGGAAGGCAGAAAAGGCGACC
Organism: Raphicerus campestris; assembly: GCA_006410735.1. Lineage (NCBI taxonomy): Eukaryota > Metazoa > Chordata > Mammalia > Artiodactyla > Bovidae > Raphicerus > Raphicerus campestris. Next base: position 1,603,952 of record SJYW01051126.1, on the reverse strand, counting down.
ATGAGGAAAAGAACTCTCAAGGTGCTCACGCTCCTCCTCCTGTTCATCTTCCTCACCTCCTTCTTCCTGAACTACTCTCACACCATGCTGGCCACCACCTGGTTCCCCAAGCAGATGGTTCACGAGCTCTCGGAGAACTTCAAGAAGCTCATGAAGTATTCCAACAGGCCCTGTACGTGCACTCGCTGCATCGCACAGCGCAGGGTCTCCTCCTGGTTCGACGAGCGATTCAACCGGTCCATGCAGCCCCTGCTGACAGCCAAGAACGCGCTCCTGGAGGAAGACACCTACAGCTGGTGGCTGGTGAGAACCGGGGCTGGGGGTGGGTCTCGTGGGAGGCAGGGCGGGGGACTCCTGAAGGCCAAACACTCAGTCCCTGGCGTGCACTTGGGGCCCTGCCAGGCGCTTGGTGAGATTCGGAATATTAGTCATTCATTCATTCAGCATCTATGCATTGAGAATCCACTCTACATAAATCAGAGCCAAGGGTTCTGTAGGTGTTTCTGGTGTCTGCCGTAACAGGTGACATAGAAGCTTGAAGCTTGAAGCTATAGACATGCATTCCCTCTTGTTTCTGGAGGCAGAGTCTGAGGTCAAGGTTGAGATCAGCAGGGTTGATTCTTCTAGAGGCTCTGAGACACTCCATCTCACACCTCTCTCCCTGCTTCTGAGGGTCGCTTGCTGCTGCAAATTCCTTGGCTTGTACACACATCCCTCCAGTCTCTGCCTCCGTCTTCACACAGACCCCTTCTCTGTGTCTTAAGCACCTATCTTCCTTCTTCTGTAAGGACACCTGTCACTGAGTTTAGGGCCCACTCTGTATTCAAGAGGACCTCATTTTGAGTTCCAAACTACATCTGCAAAGATTGTTTTTCCAAATAAAGTCCCATTCACATGTTCCAAGGGTCAGGACTTGGACATATCTTTTTAGAGGCCACTATTTAACTATTACTGAGAAGCAAAAAAGACAGAATCCTCCTCTCATGGAGTTATATTCTGGCAGAGAGAGATGGATAACAAACAAACAAGATAGGCTCAGATAGAAGTGCTCGGAGGTGGAACAAAGGGGTTTGTGATAGGGAGGAGCTTGGGGCAGAAGCCTCTATAAATGGGGTCAATGGGAAGGTCTCTGAGGAGCCAGGACTTGAGTGGAGGCTAAAGGCAGAGAGGACGCAGGCCGCGGAAGGATCAGGAGACAATGCATCAGGTCACGGGGACAGCAGGTACAAGAGGCCTGGGGCCGCATCAGCTTGGTGAGGGAGGTGAGTAGAGGAACTCTGCGTGGCTGTGAGCGGGGGTTGCTGCCCTTAGAGGAGGTCTGGGAGCGGGCAAGACCCAAAGTGAAGAGTGTGGCATTTGTGTCTAAGTGCAGCAGAAAACGTCAAGAGTTTTAATCAGGAGAGGTCCATGATCTGACCTAGTTGTTTGAAAAGTCACTCTGGTTGTCAAATGCAAAATGGACTGAAGGAGAGTGAAAAATACCCAGTCATTCAAGATGTATTGAGCATCTAGTAGATGCCAATATATTTAGATGGAAAAAAGAGCTTTCCCTTTCTAGGGATGGTGGGAGAGAAGGGAAAATGGACAATCACAAGACTGATCATCACTACCACTGATGGGTGGTAGGCACCCAGGGTCCCTGGCTTTTGTTCCTAATTTCCTATATTATATCAAAAATGATTCTGAGGAACTTCATCTTGCTGAGTTTCAGACTGAAATCATAATAGTCTCCTCACTACGTTTCTCTGCTGCTGCTAAACTGCTAAGTCACTTCAGTCGTGTCTGACTCTGTGTGACCCCATAGATNTCCTTGGCTTGTACACACATCCCTCCAGTCTCTGCCTCCGTCTTCACACAGACCCCTTCTCTGTGTCTTAAGCACCTATCTTCCTTCTTCTGTAAGGACACCTGTCACTGAGTTTAGGGCCCACTCTGTATTCAAGAGGACCTCATTTTGAGTTCCAAACTACATCTGCAAAGATTGTTTTTCCAAATAAAGTCCCATTCACATGTTCCAAGGGTCAGGACTTGGACATATCTTTTTAGAGGCCACTATTTAACTATTACTGAGGAGCAAAAAAGACAGAATCCTCCTCTCATGGAGTTATATTCTGGCAGAGAGAGATGGATAACAAACAAACAAGATAGGCTCAGATAGAAGTGCTCGGAGGTGGAACAAAGGGGTTTGTGATAGGGAGGAGCTTGGGGCAGAAGCCTCTATAAATGGGGTCAATGGGAAGGTCTCTGAGGAGCCAGGACTTGAGTGGAGGCTAAAGGCAGAGAGGACGCAGGCCGCGGAAGGATCAGGAGACAATGCATCAGGTCACGGGGACAGCAGGTACAAGAGGCCTGGGGCCGCATCAGCTTGGTGAGGGAGGTGAGTAGAGGAACTCTGCGTGGCTGTGAGCGGGGGTTGCTGCCCTTAGAGGAGGTCTGGGAGCGGGCAAGACCCAAAGCGAAGAGTGTGGCATTTGTGTCTAAGTGCAGCAGAAAACGTCAAGAGTTTTAATCAGGAGAGGTCCATGATCTGACCTAGTTGTTTGAAAAGTCACTCTGGTTGTCAAATGCAAAATGGACTGAAGGAGAGTGAAAAATACCCAGTCATTCAAGATGTATTGAGCATCTAGTAGATGCCAATATATTTAGATGGAAAAAAGAGCTTTCCCTTTCTAGGGATGGTGGGAGAGAAGGGAAAATGGACAATCACAAGACTGATCATCACTACCACTGATGGGTGGTAGGCACCCAGGGTCCCTGGCTTTTGTTCCTAATTTCCTATATTATATCAAAAATGATTCTGAGGAACTTCATCTTGCTGAGTTTCAGACTGAAATCATAATAGTCTCCTCACTACGTTTCTCTGCTGCTGCTAAACTGCTAAGTCACTTCAGTCGTGTCTGACTCTGTGTGACCCCATAGATGGCAGCCCACTAGGCTCCCCCTCCCTGGGATTCTCCAGGCAAGAACACTGGAGTGGGTTGCCATTTCCTTCTCCAATGCATTCGGCATTGGGAGATCGTGTACACCTGTGGCTGATTCATGTCAATGTATGGCAAAACCAATACAGTATTGTAAAGTAGAATAAAGTATTAAAAAAAAAAAGAAAGAAAGAAAGGAAAGTGAAAGTAAAGTCGCTCAGTCATGCCCGACTCCTAGCGACCCCCTGGACTGCAGCCTACCAGGCTCCTCCGTCCATGGGATTTTCCAAGCAAGAGTACTGGAGTGGGGTGCCATTGCCTTCTCCAACCTTTTTCTACAACACTGCAAACATTAGGTTCTAACATTTTTAGTTATTTGTGCTGATTTAATGGGCAAGGGGTAATGAATTCGCATTTTTTTCAGCATGTATGAAGGCAGAATATTTTCTCACATGGCTGTTTAACATTTTATCAGTTTTTTTAATCCCTACCCCAGTGCTTGTCTGCAGTTCTTCTTTGCTGGAGTTTAGCCTCTGGTGGCCACTTGGTAGGGACTTTGCAGGGGAGGAGGGGAGGCGAGAAGGGGCCTCACCAATAGAAATCAACAGGAAGGAGCAGGCCTATCGGGCTTCTGGGCTCCTTGACAACACACAGACCACATGTTTTGAATAAAGAGTCAGGACACCACATCTGACAAGCACTTCTGTCCCTCCAGGCAGACACAGAATACTGAAATCAAAACCATCCTGAGAGCTCCCAGGAGGCACCGCAGCACTGCCTAAAGGCCCCCAGGCATCCAGGACAGATCCAGATCTAGGATGCTGAACACAGAGTCCTGCCTTTCAAATGTGACGAGCCTGGCAGGAAATGCCCTGCAGGCTGGGGGGCTGGCAGGGGGCCATGGAAGGTGCTGGATGAGTAAATCAGAGGGGCTGGGCCTAGAATGCTCCTCCTCTCTGGTCTGCTGCCTCTTCTCCTCTGTCTCCAGGTCAAGGTGAGGGACTTGACTGAGGTCACCCGGCTGTCAGTACAAAGCCAGGCCTGGGGCTGTGTCGTCTGCCCCCAGGCGCCGTTGTTTTCTGCCTTCTTGCCCACTGCAGCCGCTCCAGACGCACAAGGGAGCAAGGGCAGGGAGGCCGGACCAGGGATGGAGGCTTTAGGGGCTGGAAGCTGACAGCCCAGCTGCCTTGAGATCACAAAATCCCCCACGTCCTTCACATCAGGGCCACGCTGGCTGTCTCAGCTTCTGCCTCCAGGCTCTGCCCTAAGACACGAGCCCTCCCAGCAGCGGGCAGGCACTGGTTGGGCCCTGACTGTAGACAGGGAAATACACTACAGTCCTTGGAAACTAGTCAGGAGAAAGGGAGGAGGCGACTTTGAACCTCTGCCCCACTCTCTCCTGTGTGCTTGTCAACAGCCCTCTGGGACTTTGCATTGTCACTTACAGAAGACAGAATCAGGAGGTCCTTTCCCAGGGAGGACGGATACAGCAGGGTGTGACCAGCCTCAGCTCTCCAAGCCAGTGAGGGGACGCTTTAGGGTGCTCATCCCCAGAAACACAGCTAGATCCCGGCCTGCTGCCCCTGGTTCTACCCACTCTGCCCTCTCTCACTGGCCTGGATCTTTCCATCCCTGGACCTCAGGCTTCTCTCCTGCCAATCAAGGTCGGGAACAGAGCCAAGATTCGTGGAGTGTGAGCTGGGGCCAGGGGCATGATTCCTGGTGATACTGGGGCGGGGCCTTTAAGAGCATCGCGTCAGGCATGGGTTGGAGGAAGTCATCCCTGCTTTAATTCTCTTTCCATCTTTGAAGTGGCAAGGGTTACATGTGCCTCCTTGTTTCGTGATGCAGCCTTTTAACACCTGCCCGTCTCAGTTCTATTAATAGCGAAGACAGGGCGGCTTGCCTGGGCAAGCCACAGGATGGAGCTGGAAGTGAATAAGGTGATTTTGTTTTCATCATATTGGATAATTACTTTTTTACTTCTGCCAAGTAACTCTTGGCTTTCACGTGTGGCAGAGATATGAGATTGCTTTTTAAAATAAACTTACTCTTTAAAAGCAGTCAGTCCTAAAGGAAATCAACCCTGATCATTCCTTGGAAGGACCGATGCTGAAACTTCAATACTTTGGCCACCTGATGAGAAGAGCCGACTCTGAAGAAGACCCTGATGCTGGGAAAGATTGAGGGCAAGAGGAGAAGGGGGCAATAGAGGACGAGATGGTTGCATGGCATCACTGACTTCATAGACATGAGTTTGAGCAGGCTCTGGGACATGGTGAAGGACAGGGAAGCCTGGCATGCTGCAGTCCATGGGGTCACAAACAGTTGGACACGACTGAGTGACTGAACACAGCTTTTTAAAATGAATCAAGGAGTGAGTTGCTAATAGGTGAATGGGACAACGAAAGGCTGTCCTCCCAACACGGGTGTCCTGCCAGCTCTGAGCCTTCAAACTCTGGGTCCCTTGAGACAAAGCAGGCATGTGTGTCACGTAGGAGGCGCTTAGCAACTAACTACTGCTGAGTGCTGGATTAAAGAATGCCATGTGGCTCCTGACCCCAGCATGCAACGTCACGCTCCCCGAGGACTCTCTCTGGTCTTGGGTGCATCCTCATGATGTCCGGGCCCTTCCTGGGTGGGTGTCCTCAGAGGAGGTTCCTGATGGGGAGCTTGGCTGTGGTCTTCAATCCCAGGGGTTTTCAGAGTGTGNTAAGGACACCTGTCACTGAGTTTAGGGCCCACTCTGTATTCAAGAGGACCTCATTTTGAGTTCCAAACTACATCTGCAAAGATTGTTTTTCCAAATAAAGTCCCATTCACATGTTCCAAGGGTCAGGACTTGGACATATCTTTTTAGAGGCCACTATTTAACTATTACTGAGGAGCAAAAAAGACAGAATCCTCCTCTCATGGAGTTATATTCTGGCAGAGAGAGATGGATAACAAACAAACAAGATAGGCTCAGATAGAAGTGCTCGGAGGTGGAACAAAGGGGTTTGTGATAGGGAGGAGCTTGGGGCAGAAGCCTCTATAAATGGGGTCAATGGGAAGGTCTCTGAGGAGCCAGGACTTGAGTGGAGGCTAAAGGCAGAGAGGACGCAGGCCGCGGAAGGATCAGGAGACAATGCATCAGGTCACGGGGACAGCAGGTACAAGAGGCCTGGGGCCGCATCAGCTTGGTGAGGGAGGTGAGTAGAGGAACTCTGCGTGGCTGTGAGCGGGGGTTGCTGCCCTTAGAGGAGGTCTGGGAGCGGGCAAGACCCAAAGCGAAGAGTGTGGCATTTGTGTCTAAGTGCAGCAGAAAACGTCAAGAGTTTTAATCAGGAGAGGTCCATGATCTGACCTAGTTGTTTGAAAAGTCACTCTGGTTGTCAAATGCAAAATGGACTGAAGGAGAGTGAAAAATACCCAGTCATTCAAGATGTATTGAGCATCTAGTAGATGCCAATATATTTAGATGGAAAAAAGAGCTTTCCCTTTCTAGGGATGGTGGGAGAGAAGGGAAAATGGACAATCACAAGACTGATCATCACTACCACTGATGGGTGGTAGGCACCCAGGGTCCCTGGCTTTTGTTCCTAATTTCCTATATTATATCAAAAATGATTCTGAGGAACTTCATCTTGCTGAGTTTCAGACTGAAATCATAATAGTCTCCTCACTACGTTTCTCTGCTGCTGCTAAACTGCTAAGTCACTTCAGTCGTGTCTGACTCTGTGTGACCCCATAGATGGCAGCCCACTAGGCTCCCCCTCCCTGGGATTCTCCAGGCAAGAACACTGGAGTGGGTTGCCATTTCCTTCTCCAATGCATTCGGCATTGGGAGATCGTGTACACCTGTGGCTGATTCATGTCAATGTATGGCAAAACCAATACAGTATTGTAAAGTAGAATAAAGTATTAAAAAAAAAAAGAAAGAAAGAAAGGAAAGTGAAAGTAAAGTCGCTCAGTCATGCCCGACTCCTAGCGACCCCCTGGACTGCAGCCTACCAGGCTCCTCCGTCCATGGGATTTTCCAAGCAAGAGTACTGGAGTGGGGTGCCATTGCCTTCTCCAACCTTTTTCTACAACACTGCGAACATTAGGTTCTAACATTTTTAGTTATTTGTGCTGATTTAATGGGCAAGGGGTAATGAATTCGCATTTTTTTCAGCATGTATGAAGGCAGAATATTTTCTCACATGGCTGTTTAACATTTTATCAGTTTTTTTAATCCCTACCCCAGTGCTTGTCTGCAGTTCTTCTTTGCTGGAGTTTAGCCTCTGGTGGCCACTTGGTAGGGACTTTGCAGGGGAGGAGGGGAGGCGAGAAGGGGCCTCACCAATAGAAATCAACAGGAAGGAGCAGGCCTATCGGGCTTCTGGGCTCCTTGACAACACACAGACCACATGTTTTGAATAAAGAGTCAGGACACCACATCTGACAAGCACTTCTGTCCCTCCAGGCAGACACAGAATACTGAAATCAAAACCATCCTGAGAGCTCCCAGGAGGCACCGCAGCACTGCCTAAAGGCCCCCAGGCATCCAGGACAGATCCAGATCTAGGATGCTGAACACAGAGTCCTGCCTTTCAAATGTGACGAGCCTGGCAGGAAATGCCCTGCAGGCTGGGGGGCTGGCAGGGGGCCATGGAAGGTGCTGGATGAGTAAATCAGAGGGGCTGGGCCTAGAATGCTCCTCCTCTCTGGTCTGCTGCCTCTTCTCCTCTGTCTCCAGGTCAAGGTGAGGGACTTGACTGAGGTCACCCGGCTGTCAGTACAAAGCCAGGCCTGGGGCTGTGTCGTCTGCCCCCAGGCGCCGTTGTTTTCTGCCTTCTTGCCCACTGCAGCCGCTCCAGACGCACAAGGGAGCAAGGGCAGGGAGGCCGGACCAGGGATGGAGGCTTTAGGGGCTGGAAGCTGACAGCCCAGCTGCCTTGAGATCACAAAATCCCCCACGTCCTTCACATCAGGGCCATGCTGGCTGTCTCAGCTTCTGCCTCCAGGCTCTGCCCTAAGACACGAGCCCTCCCAGCAGCGGGCAGGCACTGGTTGGGCCCTGACTGTAGACAGGGAAATACACTACAGTCCTTGGAAACTAGTCAGGAGAAAGGGAGGAGGCGACTTTGAACCTCTGCCCCACTCTCTCCTGTGTGCTTGTCAACAGCCCTCTGGGACTTTGCATTGTCACTTACAGAAGACAGAATCAGGAGGTCCTTTCCCAGGGAGGACGGATACAGCAGGGTGTGACCAGCCTCAGCTCTCCAAGCCAGTGAGGGGACGCTTTAGGGTGCTCATCCCCAGAAACACAGCTAGATCCCGGCCTGCTGCCCCTGGTTCTACCCACTCTGCCCTCTCTCACTGGCCTGGATCTTTCCATCCCTGGACCTCAGGCTTCTCTCCTGCCAATCAAGGTCGGGAACAGAGCCAAGATTCGTGGAGTGTGAGCTGGGGCCAGGGGCATGATTCCTGGTGATACTGGGGCGGGGCCTTTAAGAGCATCGCGTCAGGCATGGGTTGGAGGAAGTCATCCCTGCTTTAATTCTCTTTCCATCTTTGAAGTGGCAAGGGTTACATGTGCCTCCTTGTTTCGTGATGCAGCCTTTTAACACCTGCCCGTCTCAGTTCTATTAATAGCGAAGACAGGGCGGCTTGCCTGGGCAAGCCACAGGATGGAGCTGGAAGTGAATAAGGTGATTTTGTTTTCATCATATTGGATAATTACTTTTTTACTTCTGCCAAGTAACTCTTGGCTTTCACGTGTGGCAGAGATATGAGATTGCTTTTTAAAATAAACTTACTCTTTAAAAGCAGTCAGTCCTAAAGGAAATCAACCCTGATCATTCCTTGGAAGGACCGATGCTGAAACTTCAATACTTTGGCCACCTGATGAGAAGAGCCGACTCTGAAAAAGACCCTGATGCTGGGAAAGATTGAGGGCAAGAGGAGAAGGGGGCAATAGAGGACGAGATGGTTGCATGGCATCACTGACTTCATAGACATGAGTTTGAGCAGGCTCTGGGACATGGTGAAGGACAGGGAAGCCTGGCATGCTGCAGTCCATGGGGTCACAAACAGTTGGACACGACTGAGTGACTGAACACAGCTTTTTAAAATGAATCAAGGAGTGAGTTGCTAATAGGTGAATGGGACAACGAAAGGCTGTCCTCCCAACACGGGTGTCCTGCCAGCTCTGAGCCTTCAAACTCTGGGTCCCTTGAGACAAAGCAGGCATGTGTGTCACGTAGGAGGCGCTTAGCAACTAACTACTGCTGAGTGCTGGATTAAAGAATGCCATGTGGCTCCTGACCCCAGCATGCAACGTCACGCTCCCCGAGGACTCTCTCTGGTCTTGGGTGCATCCTCATGATGTCCGGGCCCTTCCTGGGTGGGTGTCCTCAGAGGAGGTTCCTGATGGGGAGCTTGGCTGTGGTCTTCAATCCCAGGGGTTTTCAGAGTGTGGTCCCCACTTTACGAGCAGCAGCATCGCCTAAGAGTCTGTAAGAAGTGCCGAATCTGGGGCCCAGATCTTGCATGTTAGCGAGATCTCCAGGTGACCGTGTATTCAGGAGCCTGGAGCTGCCCTAGGAGGTCCTATAGGAGCAAGTGGAGCAAGTGTTTAATCTGGATGTGCTTTTTGTCTTGTTGTGTTAGAACAGACATCACATGGGCTCCCCAGATGGGCAGTGGTAAGGAATCCACCTGCCAATGGAGGAGACTCAAGAGACTTGGCTTTGATCCTTGGGTCGGGAAGATCCCCTGGAAGAGGGCATGGCAACCCACTCCAGTATTCTTGCCTGGGGAATCCATGGACAGAGGCGCCTGGTGGGCTATGGGCCATGGGATCACAAAGAGTTGGACACGACTGAGTGACTAAACCATCACCATGTACACACAGTGTTTATCACCCTAACTCTGTATAAGTGTGCAATTCAGTGACAGTAAATGCATTCATGATGTTGGGTAACCATCACCATCACCGCTACCCATACCTGGCACTTTCATCACCCCAGCGAAACCCCATACCATCCCTCTCACCCCCCAGGCAACCATCATTCTACTTTCTGTCTTGATGAATCTGGTGACTTAGTATCTCCTGTAAGTGGAATCATACACATATGTCCTTCTGTGTCTGGCAAGTAAGTCAGTGAAATAACATTTAGCATAGGTGTTTTAAAATTCACCCTTTGGTACTATATATCGAAACGTCCCTTTTCTTTTCTTTTCTATAACTGAGCAATGTCCCATTGCATGGATGCTCCACATTTCGTTTATTCATGCGTCTGTCAGTGGACCCTGGGGTTGTCTCCACCTTCTGTCTATTGTGAGCAATGCCGCTCTGAACACAAGTGACCTTGTTCAGGACCCTGATTTCAGGTTTCTTTCTCCTTTTTTTGGTTGCGACCTGTGGGACCTTAAATTCCCTGACCAGGGATTGAACCTGGACCCTCAGCAGTGCAAGCGCCTAGTCCTTACCACTGAATCCAGTCTCAAGAGGCCAGAGCTGCACCACATTCATGAAAATGAAAGTGTCAGTCGCTCGATTGTGTGCGACTCTTTGTGACTCTATGGACTGTAGCCTCTGTCCTTGGGATTCTCCAGGCAAGACTGCCGGAGTGGGTTGCCATGCCCTTCTCCAGGGGATCTTCCTGACCCAGGGATTGAACCACTGATGAATGATCTCTGGCCAGGGAGGTCCCTGATCAGTTCTTTTTAATACTTAGCGATGGAATCGCTGAGAAAACCACCAAGCAGTTTGCCACCGTGGCTGCACTATTTTACGTTCCCCCCAGCAAGGCACGAGGGCTCCGGATCCTCCAGGTCCTCGCCAGCATTTGTTAGTTTCCCTTTTTCTTTTCATGATTACCATCCTGTGTGATGTTTACAGTAGGCGAGTGCCCATGGTCCTGACATCATTGCCCATGGCTCCCCACACATGTGCCGTGTCTTAGGCTAGAGGAGATGCTAGGTGGCCTTACCCACGGGACCATCCGGGTCTCCCGCTGCGCCTCCTGTTGTGGATGCTGGCTCCTCCCATCCCAGGTGGGGACCAGGTGCCCGGGGACCTCTCCACACAATCCCTGGTCCCTGATTTCCTAGGCAGTGGCCAGAGCAACAGCTAACCTCACCTTTCTCTCCAGCAACCCCTGCCCTGTCTTTGAGGCTGGTGAGACAGGTGGGGCTCACTCCACAGCCACGTCCCCCAGCCCAGCCCCAGGGACTGGGCTTTCCACAGGTCGAGGTTCCAGGGCTCTGAGACAGGGGTGGTGGTGGGGGAGAGACGTTAAGGTGGGCTTGTAAAAGCCTGGCTTCAGATTCCCCTTTGGATTCGGGACACGTGCTCAGCGGACTCAGACCCTCCTTCCTTGTGCTGAACTGACAGCACTGTGGCCGGGTGATGCGGGAGATGCGATGCTTCTTAGGAGATCGCGCCAGGTTTCACTCTGAGTGGGGGAGTGTTCTGTGTCAGCGTGTGGTCACCATGTAGTGTGGCCAAGCTCTCCTAGAGGCGGTGGGTGGACGTGGGTGGGCAGAGGGGCCTCGCTACGGCGCCCGCTCGTCCCACTTTGATCCCTGAGAATCCCGCACCCAGCACTAGTGCTCAGCTGTGTCTGACCCCGTGGACTGTGGCCTGCCAGGCTCCTCTGTCCGTGGGACTNCGCCTGGTGGGCTATGGGCCATGGGATCACAAAGAGTTGGACACGACTGAGTGACTAAACCATCACCATGTACACACAGTGTTTATCACCCTAACTCTGTATAAGTGTGCAATTCAGTGACAGTAAATGCATTCATGATGTTGGGTAACCATCACCATCACCGCTACCCATACCTGGCACTTTCATCACCCCAGCGAAACCCCATACCATCCCTCTCACCCCCCAGGCAACCACCATTCTACTTTCTGTCTTGATGAATCTGGTGACTTAGTATCTCCTGTAAGTGGAATCATACACATATGTCCTTCTGTGTCTGGCAAGTAAGTCAGTGAAATAACATTTAGCATAGGTGTTTTAAAATTCACCCTTTGGTACTATATATCGAAACGTCCCTTTTCTTTTCTTTTCTATAACTGAGCAATGTCCCATTGCATGGATGCTCCACATTTCATTTATTCATGCGTCTGTCAGTGGACCCTGGGGTTGTCTCCACCTTCTGTCTATTGTGAGCAATGCCGCTCTGAACACAAGTGACCTTGTTCAGGACCCTGATTTCAGGTTTCTTTCTCCTTTTTTTGGTTGCGACCTGTGGGACCTTAAATTCCCTGACCAGGGATTGAACCTGGACCCTCAGCAGTGCAAGCGCCTAGTCCTTACCACTGAATCCAGTCTCAAGAGGCCAGAGCTGCACCACATTCATGAAAATGAAAGTGTCAGTCGCTCGATTGTGTGCGACTCTTTGTGACTCTATGGACTGTAGCCTCTGTCCTTGGGATTCTCCAGGCAAGACTGCCGGAGTGGGTTGCCATGCCCTTCTCCAGGGGATCTTCCTGACCCAGGGATTGAACCACTGATGAATGATCTCTGGCCAGGGAGGTCCCTGATCAGTTCTTTTTAATACTTAGCGATGGAATCGCTGAGAAAACCACCAAGCAGTTTGCCACCGTGGCTGCACTATTTTACGTTCCCCCCAGCAAGGCACGAGGGCTCCGGATCCTCCAGGTCCTCGCCAGCATTTGTTAGTTTCCCTTTTTCTTTTCATGATTACCATCCTGTGTGATGTTTACAGTAGGCGAGTGCCCATGGTCCTGACATCATTGCCCATGGCTCCCCACACATGTGCCGTGTCTTAGGCTAGAGGAGATGCTAGGTGGCCTTACCCACGGGACCATCCGGGTCTCCCGCTGCGCCTCCTGTTGTGGATGCTGGCTCCTCCCATCCCAGGTGGGGACCAGGTGCCCGGGGACCTCTCCACACAATCCCTGGTCCCTGATTTCCTAGGCAGTGGCCAGAGCAACAGCTAACCTCACCTTTCTCTCCAGCAACCCCTGCCCTGTCTTTGAGGCTGGTGAGACAGGTGGGGCTCACTCCACAGCCACGTCCCCCAGCCCAGCCCCAGGGACTGGGCTTTCCACAGGTCGAGGTTCCAGGGCTCTGAGACAGGGGTGGTGGTGGGGGAGAGACGTTAAGGTGGGCTTGTAAAAGCCTGGCTTCAGATTCCCCTTTGGATTCGGGACACGTGCTCAGCGGATTCAGACCCTCCTTCCTTGTGCTGAACTGACAGCACCGTGGCCTGGTGATGCGGGAGATGCGATGCTTCTTAGGAGATCGCGCCAGGTTTCACTCTGAGTGGGGGAGTGTTCTGTGTCAGCGTGTGGTCACCATGTAGTGTGGCCAAGCTCTCCTAGAGGCGGTGGGTGGACGTGGGTGGGCAGAGGGGCCTCACTACGGCGCCCGCTCGTCCCACTTTGGTCCCTGAGAGTCCCGCACCCAGCACTAGTGCTCAGCTGTGTCTGACCCCGTGGACTGTGGCCTGCCAGGCTCCTCTGTCCGTGGGACTCTCCTGGCAAGAATGCTGCAGTGGGTTGCCATTGCTTCCTGCAGGGGATCTTCCTGTCTCAGGGATCTAACCCGTGTATCCTGCACTGGCGGGCAGATTGTTTACCACTGAGCTACCTGGGAAGTTAGGGAAACTCCTTAACCCTGGGCCAACCAGGTAGCTAGTCGCCCTCAGGATAAACCCAGCGATTGCCCACCCTCAGGATAAACCCAGTGTTTGCCCGCGCCTAGGGGTCAGGGAGTTCGCAGGGTAGTTGACCTTGGGTGTGGACGTGAAAATAATTTCTTAAGCAGACAATGGACTGCTTGATGCATCCGGCGAAGAGCTGATTCTTAGGTCTGGACAGACCCCAGTGGTCCTGGGCTGAGGGTGCTGAGCGGCAGGATGAGGAGCAGAGCCGAGGCAGGGGAGGCAGGCACGGAAGGTCTCCTGACCTTTCTTCCTTGTGCCTCACTCATACCACCTGGTCTCAAGAGGCCGGAGCTGCACCACGTTCATGAAAATGAAAGTGTCAGTCGCTCAGTTGTGTCCGACCCTTTGTGGTTCTGTGGACTGTAACCTCTGTCCTTGGGATTCTCCAGGCAAGACTGCCGGAGTGGGTTGCCATGCCCTTCTTCGGGGATCTTCCCGACCCAGGGATCGAACCTGGGTCTCCTGCATTGCAGGCACATTCTTTACCCACCACGTATAGCAGGTGCTCAGGAAGCATTTGTAGACTGAATGACTGATCTCTGGCCTTCCCGTCTCCCCGAGTGGCTCCTGTCGGGGAGGTGGAGCTCTGTCTCCAGGTGCCTCGGGAGGAGCCAGGTCACCAACCCCGAGGAGCTCAGGGTCCAGTCCACTGACTTGCGTCCCGCTTCCTCTGCCCACAGAAGCTCCAGCGGGAGAAGCAGCCTAATAACCTGAACGACACCATCAAGGAGCTGTTCCAGGTGGTGCCCGGGGACGTGGACCCCCTGCTGGAGAAGGGCTCGGTGGGCTGCCGGCGCTGTGCCGTCGTGGGCAACTCGGGTAACCTGAGGGAGTCCTGGTACGGGCCTCAGATAGACAGTCACGACTTTGTGCTCAGGTGAGTGCGGCCTCTCACCCCCGGGCCCACCCCTCCACCCCCACCTGGGCCCCTGGAGCTGCAGCGGGCATCATGGCTCAGGGTCAGGAGGTCAGGACTCCAGTCAGGGAGCCCAGACTTCCCCAGGGTCTCAGTTTCCCCATGTGTGTTGCAGGACCAGGGTGAGTCAGCAAGGCCTCTCTGAACCCAGAGAGAACCACCCAATGGGCAGGAACTCGGCCTGGAGCGGCCTGGCTGGAGGATTAACGAGATTCTTGTTTCATCTTTGCAGTCCGTCCCTGCTTGGCCATCTAGGCCATAATATAACCTATGCTTCTAATGCAAAAATAGGTTTCCCTGACTCCAAGTAAAATGAATGTTCCAGGAAGACGCCAACCTCTCTCCTGGGTTTCTCATCACCCCAACACCAGGCACCAGACCCGGGGCACCAGTGCCCAGCGTGAGAAACTCAGGCAGCCATCCTCAGACCCCTTCTAGAACTGTCCCCCATGTCTGTGGACTCTGACTTTTTGTCTTTAGACCACTCACCTGGCCTCGGGGAGCCTCAGTGTACTGGTGTCCAGTGGGAATGTCTATGGTGAGGGGGAAAGAGTCAGATTTAGAGTTGACAGGCCCTGAGTTCAAGGACACCACTGGGTAGCTCTTGTGTTCTGGGATGAATTCTTTATTCTCAGATTAGTTTGGCTGTAAAAATAGGACCATAAAATACATGTACCAGTTATTGTTAAAGGTCAACGAGGTACATCACTGCACTGGGACAGAGTCAGCTGTCGGTGGTGGGGATGATTAGGCTCTCCTGAGATCATAAATGAGAAAAAAGTAGCTAAAGCATCTGACCTGTGCCCTTCTTGTGCCCATTTTACAGATGAGGAAGTTGGGGCCCAGCGAAGGGGACATAGCACAGCCTCTCTGAGCTAAAGCTGACCCTCCAAGTCAGCTTTGATGCTGACCCGATGCCTGTCGTCTCTCCCTCCCCCTCCCAGGATGAACAAGGCCCCTACTGCAGGGTTTGAAGCTGACGTCGGGAGGAAGACCACCCACCACCTCGTGTACCCCGAGAGCTTCAGGGAGCTGGCAGAGAATGTCAGCATGGTCCTGGTCCCCTTCAAGACGGTCGACCTNGATCAGGGGGACACTTTGTGCTAAGATCAGGGGCCCCCAGGAATATTGTGCAGTATTCCAGATCCTGGAATAGTGTCTAAATTGTCGCCAAATCATGTCTGACTCTCTGTGATCCTGTGGACTACAACACACCAGGCTTCCTGGTCCTTCACTATCTGCCAGAGTTTGCTCAAACTCACGTCCATTGAGTCAGTGATGCCATCCAACCCTCTCATCCTCTGTCCCTCCCTTCTCCTTTTGCCTTCAGTCTTTCCCAGCATCAGGGTCTTATCCAATGAGATTTTTTTTGCTTATACGTCCGCGTCCACAATCACGTGTCACAATCCTTGCATAGAGCCAGGAGGAGAGGCCACCAGCTCCACATTTAGGGACACACAGTGACTCATTGAGGCCCCACAGCACATCACTTTCCTTCTTGGACATCTCTGTTCACCTGCACAATGGATCCAAGTGAAGGCGTTCAGTAAGCACCAGGACCCAGGACCCTCTGTGTAAGTGACCTGTCCTGACAGCTTCAGTGCAACCCAGTGATGGCTGAGTGGGGATGGAAAACAGGGACTGACCTGGCACCAAGCCTGCTCCCTCCTGCCCTCCTGCCCTCCCTGCCCAAGCAAGCTGTCAACTGGAAAGTCTTCCTACCATGAAGACAGCCAACGTTCCTGTGAGACCCATGCTCCTTGTCCACCTCTCCAGCCTCTGCATCTTGCATCAGCCCTTCTGCCTTCTTCTCTGCCACCTGCCCTCCTGTGCCCACATCTCACCCCACCCCACACCCACTCCCCACCCTACAGCTCCTATATCTGCTTCTCCTCCAAGTCCACACCCTGGATATTCCCTCCTCTGGGGTCCTTTCCTGTAAGACTAACTCCTTCCCAGTCCTCATGTTTATTTTCCAGCCAGAGCTAGTGTTTTCTGCCCTATGCCCCCCCCGGGGATAACAACGGGGGCCCTAATTAGCATGCAGGGCAGCTTGCTAACACAGTGTGTTTCCCCGCCACTTCTCTCCTCCCTCACCACACAGTTCACAGGAGCTTTAGCTTTCTAGGGCTTCCCTGACAGCTCAGTTGGTAAAGAATCCACCTGCAATGCAGGAGACCCCAGCTCAATTCCTGAGTCAGGAAGATCCGCTGGAGAAGGGATAGGCTACCCACTCCAGTATTCTTGCCTAGAGAATTCCACGGACTGTGTATTCCATGGGGTTGCAAAGAGTCAGACACGACTGAGTGACTTTCACTTGCACTTTCTAGCTTTCTGTACTGTTCCACACTCCGTTGATCAGTTGATTCTATAATAAAAATAACAATAGCCAACATTTATTGGGTGCAGACTCTGGACTAGATGCTATATGGGTGTCCCTCGTGGATAAAATCATTGAACATTCTTATCTACAGGCAGGGTTGCTGCTGGAGGCATATAAGGTTACTTATAGAGGCAGTCTTGACTCTTCCTGCAGCAATGCCATCTGTAATGTAGACAACATCATTATCATTGTTACCATTGTCTTTGTCATCATCATTAGCCCCATTTTATACATGAAGAACAAGAGACACAGAGGGCTTCAGTAACTTGCCCAAAGTCACAGAGCCAATAAATGACAGGGCCAGGATTTGACTTGGCCTTTGATTCCAAGTTCAATTAATGACTCTTAATTATGACACTCTGCTCTTTTCTACCATGTTGGGCTGCCAACATGTGAGTGTGGGGTGTTGAAGAACTAATGGATTAGATGTCTTTAGGAAGAGCAAGAATGATGCTTTTGAACTGGGTGTTGGAGAAGACTCTTGAGAGTCCCTTGGACTGCAAGGAGATCAAATCAGTCAATCCTAAAGGAAATCAGTCCTGAATATTCATTGGAAGGCCTGGTGCTGAAGCTGAAATGCCTATTCTTGGGCCACCTGATGTGAAGAGCTGACTCATTGGAAAAGACCTTCATGCTGGGAAAGACTGAGGGCAGGAGGAGAAGGGGATGACAGAGGATGGGTTGGTTGATGGCATCTTGACTCAATGGACATGAGTTTGAACAAACTCTGGGAGTTGGTGATGGGCAGGAAAGCCTGTTGTGCTGTAGTCCATGAGACTGCAAAGAGTCAGACTTGACTCAGTGACTAGAAGACAACAAATAACAATAAGATGTTTCAGGTACAGTGTTAACCAAAGCCAATGGATGTAAATCAAGATGGTGCCCCTTCCAGAGCCATAGAGTGTGTGATGAATTGACATTGCTGTGGTTCTCTGACTCCCGTCCTTCCCTCAACCTGCCCACAGGACTGAAGTGCCTCCTGCTGATGTAGCAAAGATCTGACCCTGCCGCATAGGGCAAGTTTCTTCATCTCCCCGAGCTTCAATGTCTTCATATGTAAACTGTGGAAAAGAATTTTGTCTTCCTCATAATTTGCTCAGGAATGGAAAGACATGTGGTCTAAGAATTGCCTAATACAGTGCCATGAACATTGTGAGAGCTCAAGAAATGGTGAAAGAAGTCTAACATGTTTTGATAAATATGGTGAGCTGTAGCGTGTAGACACTGTTCCTTTGTCAGCTCTGCTCGTGGCCCAGAGGGCTGACCCCTGCAAACTACACTTGCCAGGCTCACTTGCCAGTAACTTCCAGCTGGGTTCAGCCAACAGGAGGCAATGATAGGAGAAGGAGGGAGGGAAGAAGGAGGAAGCTATGCTGTTTGTCCCTCTGCTTCCAGCAGCATCTTTGCAGAGGCAAAATGCCCTCTCTGGTCTCAGCCCCAGCGAGGAAGTCCCTCCCAGGGTGCTAGCTCCAGAGGGCAGCAGCAACCCCTGGACCCTGGTAATAGCTGCTCCTTTTTATGCCTCAGCCCCAGGAAGGAATGCTTCCTCCTATTGCCAACCTCCAGGAGGCCTCAAAGTCCCCTGTGAGTAGAGTTCACCAGAATTAAGAAATAAAAATACAGTAAGCCCAGTTAAAAATGTGCATTTCTGATAAACAATACAT
>SJYW01051126.1:1536180-1563668 GCA_006410735.1 Raphicerus campestris | reverse complement strand
TTTTAATTCAGGGGAGCAGCTAAGAGCTGGGGCTCTGGAGCCAGACTGCCTGGATTCCAACAGCCTCCTGCCACTTAGTATCCACGTGACAGTCACGTCACTTCTCAGCCTTCCAGGGCTAAAAGAACACAACAGATGCAGTGAGCCAAGCACAGGGGAAGGTACAGGGAGCCTTCCTCATGTATTAGCTGTTCCTTTTCTGATGGTTTCTTATTGCTGCTGTAATAAGAAGTCAGTGTCTTAAAATGACACAAGCTTAAGATCTTACACAAGCTCTGGAGAAGGAAATGGCACCCTACTCCAGAACTCTTGCCTGGAAAAATCTCATGGATGGTGGAGCCTGATAGGCTCTAGTCCATGGGGTCGCAAAGAGTCCGACACAACTGAAGATCTTGCAATTCATGAACTTGAGGGCTCCATGGAGGCTTGCCCGTTGTGGACTGAGCATCTTGGTAATGCCTGCGATTATTAGTACTGACCACATAGTCAGCACTTGGTAAGCATGGTGAGTGAAGAAGACAGTGTATCCCTAAGTGGGACATGACCTAAAATCAAGGTGTCAGCAGGGCTCTGCTCTTCTGGAGGTTCCTGAGTGGGCAGTTTTGTTTCCATTTCTTTTCCAACTTCTGGAATCAAGCTGCATTCCTTGACTTGTGGCCTCTTCCTCCTTTGTAAAGAATTCAATTTTTATTTTATGTTGACGTAACTGATGCTGAAGCTGAAACTCCAATACTGTGATCACCTAATGGGAAGAACTGACTCATTGGAAAAGACCCTGATGCTAGGAAGGAGAAGAGGATGACAGAGGATGAGATGGCTGCATGGCATCACCAACTCAACAGACATGAGTTTGAGTAAACTCTGGGAGTTGGTGATGGACAGGGAGGCTTGGCATACTGCAGTGTATGGGGTTGCAAAGAGTCAGACACAACTGAATGATTGAACTGAACTGAATAGTTGATTTACAATGTTGTGATGATTTCATGTGTATAGCAGAATGATTCAGTTTTCCATATACATATAATCCTTTTTTTTTTTTCAGATTCTTTCCCCATATTTGTTGCTGTGTTTCAGCCTCTAAGTTATGTTTGATTCTTTGTGACACCATGGACAACAGCATGCCAGGCTCTCCTGTCCTCCATTATCTCCCAGAGTCTGCTCAAATTCACATCCATTGAGTGGGTGATGCTATCAAACCATCTCATTTTCTGAGAAGGTTCTCCTCCTGCCCTCAATCTTTCTCCACATCAGGGGCTTTTTCAATTAGTTGGCTCTTCACATCAGGTGGCCAAAGTATTGGAGGAGCTTCAGCTTCATCATCAGTCCCTCCAATGAATCAGTTCAGTTGCTCAGTCGTGTCCAGCTGTTTGTGACCCCAGGAATTGCAGCACGCCAGGCCTCCCTGTCCATCACCAACTCCTGGAGTTCACTCAGACTCACATCCATCGAGTCAGTGATGACTACAAGCCATCTCAACCCCTGTTATCGCCTTCTCCTCCTGCCCCCAATCCCTCCCAGCATCAGAGTCTTTTCCAGTAAGTCAACTCTTCGCAGGAGGTGGCCAAAGTACTAGAGTTTCAGCTTTAGCATCATTCCCTCCAAAGAAATCCCAGGACTGATCTCCTTTAGAATAGACTGGTTGGATCTCCTTGCAGTCCAAGGGACTCTCAAGAGTCNTTAGATATTTTCTGTTTGTCTTCCTTGTTTATCTCCCCTCTATTTTTACCTTATTTTTCACATTCTTGGAACAGGAAAAGATATGATTAGAAAAGAAAGAAAGGAGAGCTGATTACATATGACTTTGTAAAAGTTTTGGCTTCTTCTATGCAGCTCAGATGGTAACGAAGCCGCCTGCAATGCAGGAGACCCCGGTTCAATCCCTGGGGTAGGAGGATCTCCTGGAGGAGGGCCTGGCAACCCACTCCAGTACTCTTGCCTGGAGAATCCAATGGACAGAAGAGCCTGGCAGGCTGCAGTACATGGGGTCATGAAGAGCTGGATACAACTGAGAGATGAAGCACAAGCGCATGTGTGAGAGATGGAAAGTCGTTAAGTCGCTGTTTTTATTATTATTGTTGCCTTTGATGTTGTTGTTAGCAAGATGGCTGCTGAGCCATGGATCACTCCAAGCTGATTGTTTGACCATCAGTGGGTGAAATGTGACCCTTTCTCTGGGCCAACAGGAACCCACCCAATGGTATGATTTTTGTGAATTTATTGTGACACGTATTGCTCCACCCACAAGAACCAGGTTGAGTTGCCCCCTTGGGTCACCCTCCTGCTCCCAGGCCCCAAATAAGCTGCAGAACTCTATGCAAGGTACATTGGCACACTGCTGAAGTGCAGCCAGCCAGAGGTACCAACCAAGCACCTGGTGGATGCTAGCACTCTGTGTGGTCCCTCCACCCATGATCACACTGAATGATTCCAGCAAACTCTTTGAGGGTTCCCACCGTTATCATCTGGCTTAAAGGAGAGGGCATTGCATGAGGGCAGAGGACAGCAACTGAGAGCCTCTTCTGCAGAGAGATAAGTGCCTGAGGAATCAGGGAAATGACTGCGGAAGGGAACAAGGACATACTAGCTGCCAGTTTTGAAAAACCAGGAAACACTGATAGGTCTTTCTGCAAACATCAGGGCAGAGGGTGTGTGTATGTGTGCCAAGGCACTTCAGTCATGTCCAACTCTTTGCTACCCCATGGACTCTGTCATCCACAAGGCTCCTCTGTCCATGGGATTCTCCAGGCAAGAATACTGGAGGAGGTTGGCATGCCCTTCTCCAGGAGATCTTCCCAACCCAGGGACTGAACCCATGTCTCTTATGTCTCCTGCATTGGCAAGTGGGTTCTTTGCCCCTAGCCCCACCTGGAGGGCAGGGCACACCAGAGATCTGGAATTGGGGTGAGTGCTGGGGACAAGACCTTGACCTTTCATGTGTCCCTAGTGTAAGATCCATGAGAAGCAAAGAATGATCAAAATGCCAGGGGAGCCAGCAGGAGATGCCAAGTTTTAGGTTGAGTTTCCCAAGAATTAGACTGTCACAAGAATTTGCATGTCGGTGGTTTGTTGGGGAAATGCTCTCAGGAAACACGGGGGTGGGAGAGTGAAGCAGGGGAGGGAGGGACAACAGTGCCCCCGCATCCTTGAGGGGGTCATGGCTGTGGACCCCTGGGGCTCACTCCTAGGGGGTTCTCTGGGAGATGACAGAGAGCCTGACTCCACACTGAGTCCCCAGGGGAAGAGAGCTGGCTGAGTGCATCCAAATGAATTACATAGGATCTTGCCCTGACCTCAGGCAAACAGGTCCATTTCTGATCATCTTGGGGGCTGCAAGAAGAGACACTCTGGTCTGATGGGCTCAGGGCCCCTCCCTCTCCACCCATTGAGGGTTTTCTGGAAGGACTGTCCATTTTCAGCTCAACCAAAGAGAACCATAAAACCAGCTGCCACCTCTACCATGCCCCACCCATGCAATTGAAACTGGGCAAAACTGTGTTTCCTGCTTTTTCATGTGGTTATAGAGATTTCTCTTCCCCTTTTACGACTCTGGAAATCATACTTTCACATTAAGGTTAAAAAAATACAAAAATGTGGAAGAAAGAAATTACAGCCGAACTGACATCATTCAGTGGTAAACATTTTTGTTAATGTTTCTGTAATTTATCTTTCAGATTATTTTTGTGATATATGTATTTTTCGGTGATTGAACTCACAGTTTTAGATATTTGCAGTTGTCTATCCTCCCTTTCAACCTAACATATCCTGAGCTTTTATTTTGTGTTGAAAAAATATTTGCAAACTTGCCTTTTATGGCTGCCTATCATTTCAACCCGTGGTTTATCTATGTCTTGTCTGCTCAGCACGTAAGAGCTGGGCATTAAGACTGCACCAGATGTTTGCATTATAACAAGCACTCTGTGACTAACATGGGACCCAGGGCTAGTTTTTCATCTCAGATTATTTCCTTAGGATTCTACCCCTCATGTGAACTCTCAAGATGTGAGAATATTGTGATACAGTGCCAATGAACCTGAAAGAAGGTAGAGAGGGGAGGAAGCCAGAAATACAAGACAAAGTCTACCGGAAAACCACCCAAGAACAAGGGGATATTACATCAACCCATTTTATTCATTTTTAAAATTAATTAATATTGTTAGGGACAGGATAAACTGAGAGAAAGGAAAAAAATGTTTGTGCTTATTGACAATTTCTTTCACATATTCTCTTATGAATAATGGAAAAGTAGATTAGAGATGACTTCTGACTGCTGAAATCCATCATTTTGGTAATAGAACTCAATTTTTAAATGAAAAGTATTTAATGAAGGAATTGAAAATGACGTTCCATCTGAATGGTAGCCAAAATAGAGTAGACTTGGTTAGACTTTAAGTTAAAACTGTCATAAGAGTCCAAGAAGGGTGTAACATAGTGGTAAAAGGGTCAGTTCCCCAGGAAGGTACAGCAACTATGAATATTTATGCACCAAACAGATGAGCTCTTAAATACCTAAAGCAAACACTGACAGAATTGAAGGGAGGATGAGACAGCAACACAAAAATAATAGGAGACTTCAAAGAAGGCTGCATGGAAGGATTAACATCTGAGCTGAGACTCGAAACATCTTCTCCAAGCTAAAGCAGTAAAGTAGGAATAATATAATGTAATATAATATATACATATATATATATAGGTATATATACCAAGCCCTGTTCCAAATTCTACCTGTAAAAAGTCATTAAATCATCCACTGTGCCTCAGAAGGGAGTATTTAATTTCCTCATCAGACCAATGAGGAAGCAGAGGCCCAGGGAAGCTAAGTTGCACACCCAAGGCCACCCTGCAAGAAGGTGGAAGAACTGGGATTATGACTCGATTAGAGCTCAGCCCAGAATCATTGCTCTCAACCACCTGCCCGAGCCGGGCATGGCTGGCAGAGGAGAGGGATGGAGGCCTAAACACTGCAGTGTGTGTGGGAAGGTAGATGTGTTCCATGTGGCTGGAGGTAAGGGTGGAAAGAGGTTGATGGAAGGAAAAGGCAGGGCCAGAGCAGGAAGGGCCTTGCCAACCACACTGAAGAGCTGGGCCTTGGGCTTCCCTGGTGGTGCAATGGCTAAGACTCTGCACCACCAGTGCAGAGGGCTCGGATTTGATCCTTGGTCAGGGAACTAGATCCCACATGGTGCAACCAAGACCCAGCACAGCAAATGAATCACTAAGTAAAATTAAAAAAAAAAAAAAATTAAGGGGATTCCCCAGTGGAAGTCCACCTTGCCATGCAGAGGACTCAGGTTCAATCTGTGGTCTGGAAAGATCCCACATGCCATGGGGCAGCTAAGCCCATGTGGCACATGGGCTATGCAGTCTAGAGTGTGTGTTCTACAAGAGAAGCCCCTGCAGGGAGAAGCCTGCACACTGCAACTAGTAAGTAGCCCCGACACAGCTAGAGAAAGCCTGTGCATGGCCACAAAGATTCAGCACAGCCAGAAAAAAATAAATGAAATTGTTTTTAAAGAGAGAGATTTGGGCCTTTAGCTGGGGTCCGTGGGGAGCCTTCAAGGTATAAAGAAGGGAAAGATCAGTGCTCAACCTTACCTTCTGGATGGATCCCTCCTGCTTCAGAGGGAGACACTGGAGGCCAAGGGAGAAGGATGCAGGTAAGAAATGGAGGTCATGGAGAAAGAGAGGGAACTTGACTTCTAGAGATAGTCCCCCAAATTCAAAAAACGGACACTCACCGAGCCCACTCTACAGGCCCAATGCTGGACACTGCAGGGAACAGTCAATACTGCAAGGTCCATCTGCTGAAACCTGCTCCTATACACCCTTCAAGGTCTTATTACCCCACTCCATGGCTGAAGGGAGCCAGACTGGGAGAGGTTTTGCAAAGATCAAGCTTCAGGTTACATTGGAACTTGAACTCAGACACTTATTCTTTCCTCTGGTCCCTCCTAAGAGTTTTCGGTGAATGGAAAGTGCTGGAGATGTAAAGGACTGCCATTGCCCAATTGACGACAGGAGGAGAAGGGGATGACAGAGGATGAGATGGTTGGATGGCATCACCGACTTGATGGACATGAGTTTGAGCAAGCTCCTAGAGTTGGTAATAGACAGGGAGGTCTGGTGTGCAGCAGTCCATGGGGTCACAAAGAGTCGGACATGATTGAGCAACTAAACTGAAATGAACTGGCTGAATTCAGGAGAGGAAGCCAGAGACAGGAAAGCTTGATTCTGTACATGTCTGCTGATTACTCATTGTGCACCAGGTCCGTGGTTTGTGCCAGATGCTGGGGGCTGGAAGAGGAAGGGAAATCTCCCTCTGACCTCTGGGAACCAGACACCTAATCAGAGATACAACATTCAACAAGTAACTAAAGACAAGAGTTGAGAGGCTCAGCCCCTTAGCACTAGAAATCCTTCCTGGAAACAGGAGCTCAGAGCCAGAGGGAGGGGTCTTTGCACGGATATTGTATAACACACACATACACACTTGCAAGCACTGCTTTGCTCTCTTAAATCTCAAAGTCACAACTGGGGTGGCCCCTATCACCCATGAGCTACCAGAACTCAGACAGCTGGAGTCAACCCTCTCAGCCTGCAGGGGGAATTTTTTCCATACCCAAATCACCCAACTCATCTTTCTTTTGTGGTTTTTCGCCAGTGTTTTCTGAAGGGCAGCTCAAGTAACTTGAAAACTCTCCTTTGTTACATCTAGCATAGGATTCTTCCTTTTGGCCCCAGAGATAAGTCCCAACAAATCCTCATCTGCACGTGTCTTATCAGCTGTTATGAGTCACAGTCGCCAACCGGAATGTGAAATAAACAAATGGCCAAAGAAACATCATCCACAGAAGCGTAAACAACACTGCACGTGGCAGAGAACACGTTCTGCTTGTGCATGGGGTGGAGCCCCGGAGAGCCTGGCTAGGTGCTGGAAGCATGAGCCGTGTGGGATGTCAGGGAGCTCACAGAACCAGAGAGAAGGCTGGAGGCCCAGAACTGGGAAAGGGCAGAAACCGGGAGCACCAGGGTCTCNGCCTCTTCCATCTCCACAAGATGCCGTGTGGTTACTTTGGTCCCACCTGAATAGCCCAGGGAGAGGGATAAAGATGTTTGGAATTAATGCATACACACTATGGTATATAAAATAAAATAAAATAGTGTCTCTGCCTAAAAATCCTTCACTTTATCACAATTGCAAATTTCCCTTTGCCATGTATAGTGAAATATCTACAAGTTCCGGGGATAAGAACCCAAACATCGTTAGGGAACATTAGTCTGTCTATCACAGAGTTATATTTTCACACATATTTATTGAGTATCTATTTATTGCCAAATATAGTATCTTATCGGAAAAGGCAATGGCACCCCACTCCAGTACTCTTGCCTGGGCAATCCCATGGATGGAGGAGCCTGGTAGGCTGTAGTCCATGGGATCACAAAGAGTTAGACATGACTGAGCGACTTCACTTTCACTTTTCACTTTCATGCATTGGAGAAGAAAATGGCAACCCACTCCAGTGTTCTTGCCTGGAGAATCCCAGGGACGGGGGAGCCTGGTGTGCTGCTGTCTATGGGGTCGCACAGATTCGGACATGACTGAAGCGACTTAGCAGCAGCAGCATATTATCTTATTCTAAACTGAGCAAGATTTAGGTCTGTCTTCTCAAGAAATTCATAGCCTAGTACAAATGACACGCAAGTAAACAAATCAGCAAATTAGAGAGTTTCAGATGTAAAGGTGTAATTCTATACAGGGAGTGGTGGGACAAACGAGATGATAAAGAATCCTGAGAAATTCCAAGAAGAGGAAGCAGGAAAAGACAAAGCACAAAGATGCCAGTTAGAGGCCATGTCAACGGTTGAGTGTCATCCTCACTTAGAGCAGGTGGCTACTTACAAGTAATATGTGCTGGTTGAGTCAGGGGCTGACACGACTTTGAGACACGAGCCTAGAGAGGCAAGAAGAAACCAGATCATAGAGAGCACTATAAGGCACAATGAAGAGCCTGGACTTTATTACATAGCCAATACAATGGAAGAGAACAATTGAGGCACTGTGTGGCATGGGTAGGTTTCTAGTTTACATCGTTAAGATGTGATGTGAGTCATAGAGCGTGATATGGCATGGTGGTGGTGGTGTACTCACTAAGTCATGTCCTACTCTTGGGACCCTGTGGACTGTAGCCTGCCAAGCTCCTCTGTCCTTGGGATTTTCCAGGCAAGAATATTGGAGTGGGGTTGCTGTTTCCTTCTCCAGGGAATCTTCCCAACCGAGGAATCAAACCCAGGTCTGCTGCATTGCAGGCAGACTCTTTACCATCTGAGCCGCTGGGGAAGCCTGATGTGGCATGAGGGGAAACCAGCTCATCCACTGCCATCCTTCTGTCCACGCATACAGTCAACTGTCTTCCCTTCTTTAATCCGTCCACCCCTTCTTTAATTCATTCATTCATACAAACATACCAATATACAAGTAATTTCTCTATCCGCTCTTAAATTTTCATCCATACATACAACTATTCATCCCTCCATCTAGCCATTGAATTGTTTATCTATCCATTCTTTTATTCTTCACCCATTCATCAACCTATCCAGCCATTCATCTATCCACCCACCCATCCATGCTCCCTCCCATCCATCCATCAGTTTGTCTACTAATCTATTTAATAAACATTTAGTTACTACTTCTTTCCCTGCTTGGCACTGCAGTCAGAATGCAGAGACACAGAAGACATAATCTATGTCTCAAGTAGCTCAGTTTCTAGAAGAACTGATAGATGAATAAAACCTAATTACAATTAAGTGTGATAAATATCAAGATAACAAAAGCTCTCAGGACTTGGGGAAGGAGATGCCACTTTTGAAGGACACCTAAAACAACCAGAGTGAGAGATTAGGGAAGGCTTCCTGGAAGAGGTTAACACCTAAATCGAGGATTTGAAGTTGAGTAAGAGTCAATGAAGCAAAACAGAAGAAGGGTAGGCAAAGTGTTTCAGGAAAAGAGGACATTAAAAGCATGAACAAGCATGCTAGGTTCTGCAGCTCCTTAAAGGACTTGTAACACGGCCCCAAACTAAGCAAGTAACAGGAAGTATTGTCCCGGAGCCCGTAGAATGCCAGGTCCATGAGAGCAGGGGCTTTGCCTCGTTCTGACACAGAGTAAGTGCTCAGCTAAAATTTGTTGAATGAATAAATGACAAAAAGGAAGTCTGTGCCCTTATGTATGTTTCTAATATTCCTCTTTTTCCACTGCATGGTTGTTATATGATTAGTGATGTTTTCAATATTAAATTTGATATAACTTGCATTCTATTTCAGAACTATAATTCTTGCATCTGTTTTGAATCACTTGGATGTTTAAATGAACTTGAGGTTCATCATCGGTCTGTTTATGGAGCTTCTCCCTGTCAGTGCCCTGTGCTTTTCACCTGGGGGACAGGAATTTGTATCAACCAGTTTTCCTCTTATTTTCTTCTTTTTTCCCCCCAAGAAGAGTTCATGCATACTCTAGTTTCTAATTTCTTGCTTCACATCAAATATCTGTCTATAGCCTTTATACACAGAAGTCAGTGGCTGGATTTTACACTAGATTTGAACTCCACTTCCTTCCTTCAAAGTTTCATTGCCATTATTTCTGAAGTTGAAACTGCTGGAAAAAAATCAGAAGTCAGCCTGGCTTTAGCCCCTCTCATACCTTTTTCCACCTGAATGTCTTTGAGGTCCTTTCTTTAGAATTAAAGTTCAGTGACTATATCTTGACATTGATTATTTTCTGGCATTTTTTTTTTCTGAGACTTTACCCATTGAATCTGCATATTTATTTTAAGCAAGTTTCACTCTAGTATATATGTGAATGATTCCCCCATCTTTCTTTCTGTTTTCTTTCTCAGAAATCCTAATTATGAATAAGTTAGATATTTTCTGTTTGTCTTCCTTGTTTATCTCCCCTCTATTTTTACCTTATTTTTCACATTCTTGGAACAGGAAAAGATATGATTAGAAAAGAAAGAAAGGAGAGCTGATTACATATGACTTTGTAAAAGTTTTGGCTTCTTCTATGCAGCTCAGATGGTAACGAAGCCGCCTGCAATGCAGGAGACCCCGGTTCAATCCCTGGGGTAGGAGGATCTCCTGGAGGAGGGCCTGGCAACCCACTCCAGTACTCTTGCCTGGAGAATCCAATGGACAGAAGAGCCTGGCAGGCTGCAGTACATGGGGTCATGAAGAGCTGGATACAACTGAGAGATGAAGCACAAGCGCATGTGTGAGAGATGGAAAGTCGTTAAGTCGCTGTTTTTATTATTATTGTTGCCTTTGATGTTGTTGTTAGCAAGATGGCTGCTGAGCCATGGATCACTCCAAGCTGATTGTTTGACCATCAGTGGGTGAAATGTGACCCTTTCTCTGGGCCGACAGGAACCCACCCAATGGTATGATTTTTGTGAATTTATTGTGACACGTATTGCTCCACCCACAAGAACCAGGTTGAGTTGCCCCCTTGGGTCACCCTCCTGCTCCCAGGCCCCAAATAAGCTGCAGAACTCTATGCAAGGTACATTGGCACACTGCTGAAGTGCAGCCAGCCAGAGGTACCAACCAAGCACCTGGTGGATGCTAGCACTCTGTGTGGTCCCTCCACCCATGATCACACTGAATGATTCCAGCAAACTCTTTGAGGGTTCCCACCATTATCATCTGGCTTAAAGGAGAGGGCATTGCATGAGGGCAGAGGACAGCAACTGAGAGCCTCTTCTGCAGAGAGATAAGTGCCTGAGGAATCAGGGAAATGACTGCGGAAGGGAACAAGGACATACTAGCTGCCAGTTTTGAAAAACCAGGAAACACTGATGGGTCTTTCTGCAAACATCAGGGCAGAGGGTGTGTGTATGTGTGCCAAGGCACTTCAGTCATGTCCAACTCTTTGCTACCCCATGGACTCTGTCATCCACAAGGCTCCTCTGTCCATGGGATTCTCCAGGCAAGAATACTGGAGGAGGTTGGCATGCCCTTCTCCAGGAGATCTTCCCAACCCAGGGACTGAACCCACGTCTCTTATGTCTCCTGCATTGGCAAGTGGGTTCTTTGCCCCTAGCCCCACCTGGAGGGCAGGGCACACCAGAGATCTGGAATTGGGGTGAGTGCTGGGGACAAGACCTTGACCTTTCATGTGTCCCTAGTGTAAGATCCATGAGAAGCAAAGAATGATCAAAATGCCAGGGGAGCCAGCAGGAGATGCCAAGTTTTAGGTTGAGTTTCCCAAGAATTAGACTGTCACAAGAATTTGCATGTCGGTGGTTTGTTGGGGAAATGCTCTCAGGAAACACGGGGGTGGGAGAGTGAAGCAGGGGAGGGAGGGACAACAGTGCCCCCGCATCCGTGAGGGGGTCATGGCTGTGGACCCCTGGGGCTCACTCCTAGGGGGTTCTCTGGGAGATGACAGAGAGCCTGACTCCACACTGAGTCCCCAGGGGAAGAGAGCTGGCTGAGTGCATCCAAATGAATTACATAGGATCTTGCCCTGACCTCAGGCAAACAGGTCCATTTCTGATCATCTTGGGGGCTGCAAGAAGAGACACTCTGGTCTGATGGGCTCAGGGCCCCTCCCTCTCCACCCATTGAGGGTTTTCTGGAAGGACTGTCCATTTTCAGCTCAACCAAAGGGAACCATAAAACCAGCTGCCACCTCTACCATGCCCCACCCATGCAATTGAAACTGGGCAAAACTGTGTTTCCTGCTTTTTCATGTGGTTATAGAGATTTCTCTTCCCCTTTTACGACTCTGGAAATCATACTTTCACATTAAGGTTAAAAAAATACAAAAATGTGGAAGAAAGAAATTACAGCCGAACTGACATCATTCAGTGGTAAACATTTTTGTTAATGTTTCTGTAATTTATCTTTCAGATTATTTTTGTGATATATGTATTTTTCGGTGATTGAACTCACAGTTTTAGATATTTGCAGTTGTCTATCCTCCCTTTCAACCTAACATATCCTGAGCTTTTATTTTGTGTTGAAAAAATATTTGCAAACTTGCCTTTTACGGCTGCCTATCATTTCAACCCGTGGTTTATCTATGTCTTGTCTGCTCAGCACGTAAGAGCTGGGCATTAAGACTGCACCAGATGTTTGCATTATAATAAGCACTCTGTGACTAACATGGGACCCAGGGCTAGTTTTTCATCTCAGATTATTTCCTTAGGATTCTACCCCTCATGTGAACTCTCAAGATGTGAGAATATTGTGATACAGTGCCAATGAACCTGAAAGAAGGTAGAGAGGGGAGGAAGCCAGAAATACAAGACAAAGTCTACCGGAAAACCACCCAAGAACAAGGGGATATTACATCAACCCACTTTATTCATTTTTAAAATTAATTAATATTGTTAGGGACAGGATAAACTGAGAGAAAGGAAAAAAATGTTTGTGCTTATTGACAATTTCTTTCACATATTCTCTTATGAATAATGGAAAAGTAGATTAGAGATGACTTCTGACTGCTGAAATCCATCATTTTGGTAATAGAACTCAATTTTTAAATGAAAAGTATTTAATGAAGGAATTGAAAATGACGTTCCATCTGAATGGTAGCCAAAATAGAGTAGACTTGGTTAGACTTTAAGTTAAAACTGTCATAAGAGTCCAAGAAGGGTGTAACATAGTGGTAAAAGGGTCAGTTCCCCAGGAAGGTACAGCAACTATGAATATTTATGCACCAAACAGATGAGCTCTTAAATACCTAAAGCAAACACTGACAGAATTGAAGGGAGGATGAGACAGCAACACAAAAATAATAGGAGACTTCAAAGAAGGCTGCATGGAAGGATTAACATCTGAGCTGAGACTCGAAACATCTTCTCCAAGCTAAAGCAGTAAAGTAGGAATAATATAATGTAATATAATATATACATATATATATATAGGTATATATACCAAGCCCTGTTCCAAATTCTACCTGTAAAAAGTCATTAAATCATCCACTGTGCCTCAGAAGGGAGTATTTAATTTCCTCATCAGACCAATGAGGAAGCAGAGGCCCAGGGAAGCTAAGTTGCACACCCAAGGCCACCCTGCAAGAAGGTGGAAGAACTGGGATTATGACTCGATTAGAGCTCAGCCCAGAATCATTGCTCTCAACCACCTGCCCGAGCCGGGCATGGCTGGCAGAGGAGAGGGATGGAGGCCTAAACACTGCAGTGTGTGTGGGAAGGTAGATGTGTTCCATGTGGCTGGAGGTAAGGGTGGAAAGAGGTTGATGGAAGGAAAAGGCAGGGCCAGAGCAGGAAGGGCCTTGCCAACCACACTGAAGAGCTGGGCCTTGGGCTTCCCTGGTGGTGCAATGGCTAAGACTCTGCACCACCAGTGCAGAGGGCTCGGATTTGATCCTTGGTCAGGGAACTAGATCCCACATGGTGCAACCAAGACCCAGCACAGCAAATGAATCACTAAGTAAATTAAAAAAAAAAAAAAATTTAAGGGGATTCCCCAGTGGAAGTCCACCTTGCCATGCAGAGGACTCAGGTTCAATCTGTGGTCTGGAAAGATCCCACATGCCATGGGGCAGCTAAGCCCATGTGGCACATGGGCTATGCAGTCTAGAGTGTGTGTTCTACAAGAGAAGCCCCTGCAGGGAGAAGCCTGCACACTGCAACTAGTAAGTAGCCCCGACACAGCTAGAGAAAGCCTGTGCATGGCCACAAAGATTCAGCACAGCCAGAAAAAAATAAATGAAATTTTTTTTAAAGAGAGAGATTTGGGCCTTTAGCTGGGGTCCGTGGGGAGCCTTCAAGGTATAAAGAAGGGAAAGATCAGTGCTCAACCTTACCTTCTGGATGGATCCCTCCTGCTTCAGAGGGAGACACTGGAGGCCAAGGGAGAAGGATGCAGGTAAGAAATGAAGGTCATGGAGAAAGAGAGGGAACTTGACTTCTAGAGATAGTCCCCCAAATTCAAAAAACGGACACTCACCGAGCCCACTCTACAGGCCCAATGCTGGACACTGCAGGGAACAGTCAATACTGCAAGGTCCATCTGCTGAAACCTGCTCCTATACACCCTTCAAGGTCTTATTACCCCACTCCATGGCTGAAGGGAGCCAGACTGGGAGAGGTTTTGCAAAGATCAAGCTTCAGGTTACATTGGAACTTGAACTCAGACACGTATTCTTTCCTCTGGTCCCTCCTAAGAGTTTTCGGTGAATGGAAAGTGCTGGAGATGTAAAGGACTGCCATTGCCCAATTGACGACAGGAGGAGAAGGGGATGACAGAGGATGAGATGGTTGGATGGCATCACCGACTTGATGGACATGAGTTTGAGCAAGCTCCTAGAGTTGGTAATAGACAGGGAGGTCTGGTGTGCAGCAGTCCATGGGGTCACAAAGAGTCGGACATGATTGAGCAACTAAACTGAAATGAACTGGCTGAATTCAGGAGAGGAAGCCAGAGACAGGAAAGCTTGATTCTGTACATGTCTGCTGATTACTCATTGTGCACCAGGTCCGTGGTTTGTGCCAGATGCTGGGGGCTGGAAGAGGAAGGGAAATCTCCCTCTGACCTCTGGGAACCAGACACCTAATCAGAGATACAACATTCAACAAGTAACTAAAGACAAGAGTTGAGAGGCTCAGCCCCTTAGCACTAGAAATCCTTCCTGGAAACAGGAGCTCAGAGCCAGAGGGAGGGGTCTTTGCACGGATATTGTATAACACACACATACACACTTGCAAGCACTGCTTTGCTCTCTTAAATCTCAAAGTCACAACTGGGGTGGCCCCTATCACCCATGAGCTACCAGAACTCAGACAGCTGGAGTCAACCCTCTCAGCCTGCAGGGGGAATTTTTTCCATACCCAAATCACCCAACTCATCTTTCTTTTGTGGTTTTTCGCCAGTGTTTTCTGAAGGGCAGCTCAAGTAACTTGAAAACTCTCCTTTGTTACATCTAGCATAGGATTCTTCCTTTTGGCCCCAGAGATAAGTCCCAACAAATCCTCATCTGCACGTGTCTTATCAGCTGTTATGAGTCACAGTCGCCAACCAGAATGTGAAATAAACAAATGGCCAAAGAAACATCATCCACAGAAGCGTAAACAACACTGCACGTGGCAGAGAACACGTTCTGCTTGTGCATGGGGTGGAGCCCCGGAGAGCCTGGCTAGGTGCTGGAAGCATGAGCCGTGTGGGATGTCAGGGAGCTCACAGAACCAGAGAGAAGGCTGGAGGCCCAGAACTGGGAAAGGGCAGAAACCGGGAGCACCAGGGTCTCGGCATCCTTGTCTCTTGAAGGTTGCTATTCGTTTTCTATGGCTGTGGTAACCAAGTACCACAATCTCAGTTATCTTTAGGCTACACAGACTTATGGTCTTCCAGTGCTGCAGCTCGGAAGTCTAAGATCAAGGTGCCAGCAGGATTGTGTTTCTTCTGGAGGCTCCAGAGGACAATCTGATTCTCGCCTTTTCCAGCTCCGAGGAGCCGCCCACATTCCTTGGCTCCTGGCCCTGAATCACGTCACCTTTTCTTTCTCCGCCTCCTTGGTCATATCACCTCCTTCTGTCTCTGACTCTGATCCTCCTCCTCTCCTTCTCTCTTAAAAACCCTTGGGATTCTATCGGTTTCAAGACCCTTAGCTTAACCACATATAGTTCAGTTGCTCAGTCGTGTCTGACTCTCTGCAACCCCATGGACTGCAGCACACCAGGCCACCCTGTCCATCACAAACTCCCAGAGTTCACTCAAACTCATGTCCATTGAGTCAGTGATGCTATCCAACCATCTCATCCTCTGTCGTCCCCTTCTCCTCCTGCCCTCAATCTTTCCCAGCATCAGAGTCTGTTCCAATGAGTCAGTTCTTCACATTAGGTGGCCAAAGTATTGGAGTTTCAGCTTCAACATCAGTCCTTACAATGAACACCCAGGACTGATCTCTTTTAGGATGGACTGGTTGGATCTCCTTGTAGTCCAAGGGACTCTCAAGAGTCTTCTCCATCACCACAGTTCAAAAGCATAAATTCTTTGGCTCTCAGCCTTCTTCACAGTCCAACTCTCACATCCATACATGACCACTGGAAAAACCATAGCCTTGAGTAGACAAAGCAATGTCTCTACTTTTTAATATGCTGTCTAAAGTCCTCTTTCTTTTATTATTACTATTATTATTATTTTGGACTGTGTAGGTCTTTGTTGCTGCATGCGGGGACTGCTCTCTCGTTGCGGTGCCCAGGCTTCTCATTGCAGTGGCTTCTCTTGTTATGGAGAGCACAGGCTCAGTAGTTGAGACACACGGGTTTCGCTGGCCTACAGCATCTAGAATCTCTTTCCAGACCAAGGATCAGACCCGTGTTCCCTGCATTGGCAGGCAGATTCTTAACCACTGAACCACCAAGGAAGTCCTGCAAAGTCCCCTTGGCCATGTGAAATAATATCTCTGGGCAGAAGGAATATGGACATATTTGGGAGCAGGTGGTGAGGCTGAGTGTGGAGAGGGACTCCAGGAGCAGCACCAGACATTTCAGTCACACTGCGATCATGGGCTCCAGGCGGAGGGCTGTGTGGCATATTCTGTAAGAATGAAGGATCATCCTTAAACACCCTGCAGGCTCTTTTTTGTTGTGCCCATTTTGCACCCGAAGCAAGGAAGATGAGGCTCAAAGAGCTTGAAATATATGGTCTAAGAATATCCACTTAGTGGATGGTCAAGTATAGAAACTCAGCTTTGAAAGACTTTAAGCTCCATGCAGTAACTGACTCAAATGTTAGGCTGCTTCGGGCTTTTTTTTTTTTCTTCTTCTGTTTTGTTTTCCATGAAATTCAAGGCTGGGTGGGTAAAGAAAGGAATCTGATAAACTTTCTCAGGTCTGGAACTTTTCCCAGAGCCCTGGGGGCAGAGAAGCAAACTGTACAAACACACCCTCTCAGCCAGAAAGTTCTTTTCCACAGCCATCCCGGCCGGCTCAGTTCCTGTTTGTACCACTGGCAAGGGCCTGCCTCTAGGTCAGAGGGGAGAGAGGAACAGGCTCCCATGCGCTTCACTCCTGTGCAGCCTGGAGCCAGGCATGCAAGAGAGGTCAAGCAAGTTGCCTGAGGTCACACAGCGCAGAAGTAGAGGTCTGGGATACAAAGTTCATTCTGACAGACACAGACCCTCTATGAACAGCCCCCTGAAGGGACCCCAAGAAGAGAAGCAGCCTTGGAATCAAGGATCATATTAGTTAGTTCAGTAGCTCAGTTGTGTCCAACTGTTTGTGACCCCATAGACTGCAGCATGACAGGCTTCCCTATCCATCACCAACTCCCGGAGCTTGCTCAAACTCATGTCCATCAAGTCAGTGATGCCATCCAACCATCTCATCCTCTGTCATCCCCTTCTTCTGCCCTCAATCTTTCCCAGCATGAAGGTCTTATCCAGTGAATCGGCTCTTCATATTAGGTGGCCAAAATATCGGAGCTTCACTTTCAGCATCAGTCCTTCCAAAGAATATTCAGGACTGATTTCCGGTTGAATCTCCTTGCTATCCAATGGGCTCTCAAGAGTGTTTTCCAACACTACAGTTCAAAGGCATCAATTCTTTGGCGCTCAGCTTTCTTTATAGTTCAACTCTCACATCCATACATGACTACTGGAAAAACCAAAGCTTTCACTAGACGGACCTTTGTTGGCAAAGTAATGTCTCTGCTTTTTAATATGATATTTAGATCGGTCATAGCTTTTCTTCCAAGGAGCAAATGTCCTTTAATTTCACGGTTGCAGTCACCATCGTAGTGATTTTAGAGCCCAAGAAAGTAAAGTCTCTCACTGTTTCTAATGTTTCCCCATCTATTTGCCATGAAGTGATGGGACTGGATGCTACAATCTTAGTTTTTTGAATGTTGAGTTTTAAGCCAGCTTTTTCACTTTCACTTTCATCAAGAGGCTCTTTAGTTCTTCCTTGCTTTCTGCCATAAGGGTGGTGTCATCTGCATATCTGAGGTTATTGATATTTCTGCCAGCAATCTTGATTCCAGCTTGTGCCTCATCCAGCCCAGCATTTCACATGATGTACTCTGGAAAGGGAAAGTAAAGGAAAGTGAAGTCGCTCAGTAGTGTCCGACTCTTTGCGACCCCACAGAGCCTACCAGACTCCGCGGTCCATGGGATTTTCCAGGCAAGAATACTGGAGTGGGCTGCCACTTCTTCTCCAGGGGATCTTTGCAACCCAGGGATCGAACCCATGTCTCCTGTATTGCAGCAGATGCTTTGCCATCTGAGCCACTAGGGAAGCCCTGATGTACTCTGCATATAAGTTAAATAAGCACGGTGACAATATACAAGTCTTGACATACTCCTTTCCGAATTTGGAACCAGTCTTTTGTTCCATGTCCTGTTCTAACTGTTGCTTCTTGACCTGCATATAGATTTCTCAGGAGGCAAGTAAGGTGGTCTGGTATTCCCATTTCTTTAAGAATTTTCCACAGCTTGTTGTGATCCACACAGTCAAATGCTTTAATGTAGTCAATGAAGCAGGCATAGATGTTTTTTCTGGAATTCTCTTGCATTTTCTATGCTCCAACGGATGTTGATAATTTGAACTCTTGGTTCCTCTGCCTTTCCTAAATTCCACTTGAACATCTGGAAGTTCTTGGTTCACGTACTGTCGAAACCTGGCTTGGATAATTTTCAGCATTACTTTGCTAGCATGTGAGATGAGTGCAATTGTGCGGTAGCTTGTGCATTCTTTGGCACTGCCTTTTTTTTAAGTTGAAAAAAAAAAAACTGACCTTTTCTAGTCCTGTGGCCACTGCTGAGTTTTCCAAATTTGCCAGCATATTAAGTGCAACACTTTCACAGCATCATCTTTTAGGATTTGAAATAACTCAGCTGGAATTCCATCACCTCCACTAGCTTTGTCCGTAGTGTTGCTTCTTAAGGCCCACTTGACTGTGCACTCCAGAATATCTGGCTCTAGGTGAGTGATCATGTTATGAGTCATGAAGATCTTTTTTACACAGTTCTTATGTGTATTCTTGCCACCTCTGCATAATATCTTCTGCTTCTCTTAGGTCCATATCATTTCTATCCTTTATTGTGCCTGTCTTTGCATGAAATATTCCCTTAGTATCTCTAATTTTCTTGAAGAGATCTCTAGTCTTTCCCATTCTAGTATTTCCCTCTGTTTCTTTACATTGATCACTGAGGAAGGCTTTCTTATCTCTCCTTGCTATTCTTTGAAAGTCTGCATTCACAAGGATATATCTTTCCTTTTCTCCTTTGACTTTCAAGGGTCATGAGCCAAAGACTATTCCTCAGGGGCTGGAAGAAGACACCCTCATTATACCCCAGACCCAAAAAACGTTTGTCCTTCTCTCTGGCTTTTGCTGGCCTGAAGTTTTAAAGAGAAGCTTCATGCACAGAATTACCAGCTCTGGGGGACCCAGCAAGCTGCCCCAGGAGACCTCAGCTTATGAGCAAAGCAAGGGTCTATGTAACATATTGTTTTATTATTTTGTTCCCAAACCAACAAAGTAACACTTGGTGGGTAGCCCTGGCTTGCTCATTTTTAAGATAAGAGCTTTAGAACTGGGAGGATTTCAAGGAGAGCATGAACGTTGGGCTCACACAGCTGGAACACCTGGAGACACGTCCAGGAATGGGGGTTTGGCCTATGTGATTTTGGGCAAATCAAGTTCCCTTGCTGAATCTAGTTGCCTTGTCTGCCGGGGAGAAGGGACTGAAGGGGGCTCCTACAGGAGAGATCCTCTCAGAGTCCTGGTCCAAAGAAGGCTATGCCTCTGAAAAGGTTAACCTGCCAGTTCTTGTAACCATTTGTGTCTTAGAAGAGAGAGGCTCATTGCATCTCCTTCCAAGGAGGGTTCTGATGTGGGAAGGTGGCTGGGGTCTGTCCTCCGAGGGACAGATTGCTGGTGGGCAGCCATCCTGTAACAGGCCCTCCTCTGACCATCTTCCTATGGGTACCATAGCATCTCCCTATCAGGGCCCTTCCCCTGCCCCTGCCAACCTCATTCAGTGCCCAGGTCACCTCAGCCACATTGTTCTCCTTTCTGTTTCTCAAACCAGACAAATCTTATCTCACCTCTGAGTCCATTCCCAAGTGATAGAAAGTTCCAGAGCCCATGCCCTGGCCTGGTCTGCAGCTTGGTCAGCGACTTCCAGGGCCTGGGTCCATCCCTAGGGGTCTCAGTTCTCGCCTCTCTCCCCAGGGGCCCTGAGGGCAGCTGTGGCTAAGACCCCTCTATTCTCAAGTTGAGGACCCCCGGACCCAAGGGGAGGAGGCAAGAGAGAATGCTATGACTCTCACCGAGCTCATGGGGGTGGACAGCACTTCTGCTTGGCACCTGCCCAGGCTGTGTGAGGTGGCACAGTCATGCTCACGGAGCAGAGGAGAGTGGGGAGAGCCACAGGTGACTCAGAGTCACAGCGCTCATCCTTGAAGGCTGCCTGCCCTGCCCCAGGGAGATGCATGAAGCAAGGAACTGAGGCTTCCAATATCCATTTTCCCTTCTTTTGGAGGTACAGACTTTTTACCTGGGCAGGTTACCCAGCAGAAGTATTCACTTCCCAGAGTCCTTTGCAACGGAGCCATGGGAGTAAGTGCTGGATCATAGCATAGGAAAGCAAAGCTTATGTGTAACCCTTTATTTCTTCCTGCTGATTGAATGCAATGAGAATGGGGCTGGTGGAACAGGAGCTGCCACCTTGGAACATGAGATGGAAGCTTGACCTTGAGAATGACAGAACAATGAGACAGAAGACGACTGAGTTCTGATTACTGTTGCCATACAAGCCCTGGACCACCTATTCAAACTTATATGGGAAAGATAATTAGATTTAAATTTCTGCATTAAGTTGTTATTACTTTGGGGTTATGTGTTACAGCAGCCAAATTGATATATTAACAAATGTAATCGCTATGTTCTGCTGTTCCTTCCTCACCGCTAAGTAATTTTTTGAAGTGTTTTGTAGTCCTAGTTGGACACCATGAGACTTCTTCCTAGGGGCAAGAAGGGCTTTGAACCCCTATTCTACACTGCAAGAACTCGATGCTCAGAGACATTATTGACTTGCCCCAGGTCACACAGGTGGTTAGAAACCAGGACAAGACTTCAGGCTTCTTTACACTATACTGACTGCATTTATCCCTATCATCATTTGGCTTACAGCAAGTGCAATCAGCCCAGTGTCAGATAGGAGAACTGAACCTGTAGCCCAAACCCATTGGCTTGGTAACGCCATGGGATAGCTATGCATCCCCGGATTTGAACAAAGGCTCAAGAGACCCCTGAGGCTGCGGGGTCTGGTGCCTTTTCTGACCCACTTTCTTCACACATTACCTTCTTAAGACCATTACACATCCTCGACCACCCAGCAAGAACAGGGAGGGTATTGAGCATATGCGCCTATGCCATATCACATGAACTTTCCTTGGCAGGAAAGCTATGACCAACCTAGACAGCATATTCAAAAGCAGAAACATTACTTTGCCAACGAAGGTCCATCAACTCAAGGCTATGATTTTTCCAGTAGTCATGTATGGATGTGAGAGTTGGACTATAAAGAATGCTGAGCACTGAAGAATTGATGCTTTTGAACTGTGGTGCTGGAGAAGACTCTTGAGAGTCCCTTGGACTACAAGGAGATCCAACCAGTCCATTCTGAAGGAGATCAGTCCTGAGTATTCATTGGCAGGACTAATGCTGAAGCTGAAACTCCAATACTTTAGCCACTTTATGTGAAGAACTGACTCACTGGAAAAGACCCTGATGCTGGGAAAGACTGAAGGCAGGAAGAGAAGGGGACGACAAAGGATGAGATGGTTGGATGGCATCACTGACTCAATGGACATGAGTTTGAGTGAACTCTGGGAGTTGGTGATGGACAGGGAGGCCTGGTATGCTCCAGTCCATGGGGTCGCAGAGTCAGACACGACTGAGCGACTGAACTGAACTGAATATCATATAAGAATACGAAGGCAGAAGTCCACAGACACTGACCAGTGAACCAAGTACCTTACAGAGGTTATTTTGATTTTATTTCATTTACTCTCTTGCAGACTTCCTTTGTATAGGTTCATTCTATCCTCTGTCCACAACAAGGAAATGAAATTGATGTGATGTGACAGGACCCCCAGCCATGAGTGAAGGTAAGGTTCCAATATAAGAAGTCTTCCTGTCAACTTTAGACACTATGTTCTTTCTACTCCAAAGTATGACCAGTCCCTTTTATTGCCTAGAATTTCATTCCTAGGGGATTTCCCTGACGGCTGTATGCATTGCTTAGCTGCATCTGACTCTTTGCAACCCCATGGACTGCAGCCTGCCAGACTCCTCTATTCATGGGGTTTTCCAGGCGAGAATGCTGAAGTGGGTTGCCATTTTCTTCTCCAGGACATCTTCCTGACCCAGGGATCAAAACTGTGTCTCTTGAGTCTTCTGTATTGGCAGACAGATTCATTATCACTGCCCTCGCGGCTCAGTGATAAAGAACCCACCTGCCAATGCAGGAGACATGTGTTCGATTCCTGATCTGGGATGATTCCAGTTGCCACAGAGCAATAAGCGTGTGCACCACATATACTGAGCCTGTGCTCTAGATCCTGGAGCTGCAGCTACTGAAGCCCGCCTGCCCAAGGGCCCGAGCTCCGCAACACAAAAGCCACCACAATGAGAAGCCTGCACACTGCAACCAGAGAGTAACCCGGCACTCTGTAACTAGAGAAAAGCCCAAGCAGCAACAAAGACCCAGTACAGCCAAAATAAATTAAAGTACAGAATTTCAATTCCTACAGAGTTCAATGATTAATTTTACCTTTTATTTTGCAACTGAATTATAGTGTATCTTAGAGTGAAATTTATTTGCTATGATTCCACTTTGAGATGATCGAGTCAAACAGGATCCCTTCGAATGTCAGGAGGGGAAAAGCTTCTAAGGAGTGTGTTCTTTCAGCCTGTTTTTCTCAATGTTGTCTTTTCCAGAAAAAGAGAAAAAGGGAAAGAAATAGGAGGAAAGAGAGCAAGCTGGAGGCTCTCATGGGAATGTGACGGCTTAAGAGAAAGGGGCCTGTCCAGGATAAACAAGTCAGCGTTTATAGAGAAAGGGATTTCTTCCGTTGGTTGAGGATAGGCTGCCCACTTCCTTGGCCGTTTACTTCTCCCAAATGAGTTCCCAACTCCACCTAAACGCTCTCCTCTCCACCTGCTAACACTCCTCACTGTGCCCTTGCTGCCTGTACTACGGGTTTCCACAGCATCCCCAAGCTGTTTGTCTGAGGGTGGGGCTCACTGCTGAGAAGCACCCCACACAGCCCTGGGGAGCAACCATCTTCAAGACAGGGTCGTGTCCATTCCTCTTTGTACCCTCAAAGCCATGCTCACTTCTAGACAAATGGCATGAGCTCAATATATGAGCGTATCTGAGTATCAGGAGCCCCAGGTAGATAACCTTGACTTCCTTTCTCAAGGCAACCTTGGTGAGTCTCATCTGTCCTTTAAGAAAGTAGACCAGATTCTCTAGGAGTCAAAACCTAGACCAGGGGGCTTCCCTGGTGGCCCAGTGGCTCAGACTCCACGCCCCTGAAGCAGGGGGCCTACGTTCAGTCCCTGGTTGGGGAGCTAGATCCTGCATGCCACAGCAAAGATCTGGCAAAGCCAAATAAATAAATAAAATCAACATTTAAAAAGAAAACCCAAATATGAAAACTGACACTAGGAAGTAGAAGTTTCATGAAGTCAGATTATGACACTATAAAGAAAGAACGTGCAATACTCTCCAAAGATGTAAAGAAAGATAGTGAGCTCGCTGTCACCAGAAATGTTCAAGCAAATACTGGTAGAGCACTATTTCTATAAAGATTATGTAGATATTCCTTCAATAAATATTCACTGCCACCAAACACTGGCTGAATAGGAGTGTGGACTTTGGATTAAGATGGGGAGGGTTCCGGAGGCATGGTTGTCATTGTCTCCTGCTGTTATATTTGGCACATCATCTTTCAAGACCTCTCTTGCTTCATCTATAAAAGGAAGAAGGGTGGGGAGGTTTAAAAAGAATAGGAACTAGTCATCCCACTGTGGCAGTCTGCTGAAATATGAAAGCGTCATGGTGAGGGTATTTATAGATATCTACAGCAAGGTTTATATTATTAGAAAAACAGCTAGAGGGGTTCCCTGGTGGCTCGGTGGTAAAGAATCTGCCTGTCAGTGCAGGAGACACAGGTTTAATCCCAGATCTGGGAAGATCCCACATGCCTCAGAGCAAGTAAGCCCCTGGCAACAACTGAGCCTTTGTTCTAGAGCCGGTGCCCCAAAACAAGAGAAGCCACCACAATGAGAAGCCCCCACACCACACCTAGAGAGTGGCCTCCAACAAGAGAAAGGCCTGAATAGCAACCAAGACCCAGCCCAGCCAAAAGTCAATCAATCAATAAAAATTTTTTTCTTTTCTTTTAAAGTTATTTTGAAATTAAGAAAATAAAAAACAGCTAGAAACCTTCTCAGTATAGCCACTGGAAAATTGTTGAATAAATTATGATATAGCCATACTACAATTTAATAGCCTAGTATGAAAAAGATTATGCTAGAGTTTTGTGTGCCCTGGCCTGGAAACTTGACCCTAATATAATTGTTAAGCAATTACTATGTATGGTGTGCATAGTATTTTCTAAGCATATATCTTTGCTGTGATAGTGAACTTGTAGGAAGATGTGATTGCTAGTACCACTCATGTCAAGATGTGGAAAGGTAAGACAAATTATTAGCTATAGTTAGATCTAGGTCCATACAATAGAAAACTGGAGAAAAAAAAAAAAGGAAAACAAACAAAAACCCATCAGCTTAAGTAAATAGGTTTCATTGCTCTTACAAAAAGAAGTTCAGAAATATATGGTCCAGAACTAACGTGGCAGTAGGTGCGTGGTCATCAATTCAGCCATCATCTTTCGTTTCATCTTTCATTTCAGCATCCTTGGGGGCCTCTATCCCCAAGACCATCTATGGTCCAAGATGGCAGCTGATGCTCCAGCCATCACATCTGGGCAGGAACATGGGAGAAGCTGTTTATGCCTCTTTTAGGAATCTATCTCAGAAGTCCCACCAACCATACCTAATTGCAAAGGAGGCTGGGAAATGAAGTTTTTTAGCTGGCTATAATAACTGTATGGTATTTTATTTCATTGAGCCCCAATAATATAAAGCTTTATTACTAAGAAATAGAGAATGGATATTGGATAAGCCAACTCATGGTCCCCACCACAAGAGGATTATTCACTTTTTCTCTGAAATAGACTTTTGTATTCTCTGGCTAAATATAATGAGAATTCACTGCTTTACAATTTAAAAGAATCCAAGTGGAAAAGATTTTTAAAGAAGAGAGGAACTAACTTATCTTAGCATATACCATGAGCCCGCCAGGCATTTCATGTCACCTCATTTCATCTTCAGTCATCCCAAAGGGGACAGGATGGAGAGAGGTGACACAGATTTCCAAAAGTATCCCTGTCACTGAGTGGCAGAGCCGAGGTGGGAGTACAGGAGTGTGAGTCCCAATTCTGTGCTGCATAATCTAAGACCACTTTCAGGAGGGGGAAAAAC
Source organism: Raphicerus campestris (assembly GCA_006410735.1). NCBI lineage: Eukaryota > Metazoa > Chordata > Mammalia > Artiodactyla > Bovidae > Raphicerus > Raphicerus campestris. The sequence continues at coordinate 1,538,090 of SJYW01051126.1, read as the reverse complement.
CCCCAACACAACTCATGTATGATTCTAGAACCCTAGATCTGAGAGGGGCTGTATTCCCTAATCAAATCATTAGGTGAAGAAGAAGACAGTGAGTTCTGACTTTTCTTTAACTTCTAGACCTCTGATGGGCATTATCTAGTGACCAAGGCTTACTTCACCAACCTCTATGACACATTCAGTTCCTGGCAACAAAAATCTTTCTTTTCTTCTTTTTTGTTCCTTTTGTTAATTTTTCACACGAACATCTAGACAAACACACAGGGATGAAAAATAAAGAGCACCTTTTCATTTTTTTCCCATTTCCTAACACATCTAGTTTCTTAAGAGTGAGAAGGACAAGACCAGAGCCTTAATAAACACTGGGCTCCTCTTGGATTTTTATTGACATGAATTTATGAGGGAATCATAGAAGTGAATCTACAGAATAATATTATTCCAGCCAAGATGCTATCTGCTGCCTGCTGGGTGGGAAAACACGAGCACCAGGGGGTATTTTCCTTGAAGCACTTTCAATTTTAGACAGGACAGAAACAAGCAGAAAAGAAGACATTGTATTCCTCCATCCTGCCCTAACAGGGGTTCAAAGCCTGGACTCTTGATCCCAGCAGAGGTAGACTTTTGTCCCTGAAATAAAAGCTTTTCCCAGAGAAAAATGAACTGTCCTCCATGGAGAGTCTTTTTCATGGTGGGTTCTGGTTTTCTCCCTATAAATTCCAGGAAGGGACTAGCCCTGCCCTCTGGAAGCACAGAGAACGAGCTGGAGCTTTCTTTTCTGGAAGGTCTGTTGAATACCGGTACATGCCTGGTGTTTTTGCTAAAGTGCGTCTACATTTGCCTGGGGATGTGGCGGAGAGTCAGCCGGACCTGGGGAGGAACCCCAGCTTCACTCCTCACTCGCGCTGGAAACTCAGGCTGATCCCCCAGCTCTTCTGACTCAATTTCCTCACCTGTAAATTCACGATAATGGAGTTGAAAGTGCGTTAGTCGTTCAGTCCTATCTGATTCGTTACTACCCCATGGATTATAGCCCACCAGACTCCTCTGCCCTTGGGATTCTCCAGGCAAGAATACTGGAGAGTTGCCAATACTACTGAGTTGCCAATGGCCTTCTCCAGGGGATCTTCCCAACCCAGGGATAGAACTCTGGTCTTCTGCACTGCAGGCAGATTCCTTACTGTCTGAGCCACTGGGGAAGTCTGACAATATAAACTGGGTCTTTGCTTTTCCTCTCCCTGTCCTTCAACAGCTGGGGAAGTTATCCTTCTCATCTCTGGGCCAATCTAACATTGCCAGAAAAATTCAGAAAAAAAAATCCAACAAAGATTGTTCTATGTGTACCATGTAAAACGGTATCCTTAACCACTGAAAAATTCTTTGAAGCCTGGCTCAAAAACTGAGAGGCAGCAAGTGAGAACATGTGATAAAACACCCCTAAACCCCAAAGTCCTTGTTCAAATCCAACTCCATCACCTACTTGTTATGTGACTTACAGAAGATGACCTGACCTTTCTGTGCCATAATTCCTTCATCTATAAATGGGAATAATGATAGTGATGATCTTATCAATGAATTAATTCATGCAAAGTGCTTAGAACTGCCTAGTAATACAGGCTCAATAGACATTGACAATTGACTATTATTATTACTGTTCCTGGGGCTTCCCAGGAGGCTCATTGGTAAAGAAGATGCCTATGAGTACAGGAAACACAGGTTCTATCCTTCGATCAAGACGATCCTCTGGAAAAGAAATAGCATGGCAACTCACTGGAAGAGGCATGGCAACTCACCCAAGTATTCTTGCCCGGAGAATTCCATGGACAGCTGAGCCTGGGGGGCTACATCCATGGGGTTGCAAAACAGTCAGACACAACTGAGCAACTAAACAGCAGTTCAGTTCAGTTCAGTTCAGT
>SJYW01051126.1:1485087-1530254 GCA_006410735.1 Raphicerus campestris | reverse complement strand
ACCCCCACCCCCGCCCTCCACCGGCAGAGTTCTAAGCTCCATGCTCCCTGGTCCCCATCCCCCACCCCTATGGAACTCAGAAGATGAAATTCTAATGAACCAATGGTAAATCAGAAGACAACTCTTTTGGAAACAGCAAGTGCTGCCAGGATCCAGCCTTCATCTCCCAGCTGTGCTTATGGTGCTACCTTAGTTAGTTCAGTCGCTCAGTTGTGTCCGACTCTTTGCGACCCCATGAATCACAGCACGCCAGGCCTCCTTGTCCATCACCAACTCCTGGAATTCACCCAAACCCACGTCCATCAAGTCAGTGATGCCATCCAACCACCTCATCATCTGTCATCCCCTTCTCCTCCTGCCCTCAATCCCTCCCAGCATCAGAGTCTTTTCCAATGAGTCAACTCTTTGCATGAGGTGGCCAAAGTACTGGAGTTTCAGCTTTAGCATCATCCCTTCCAAAGAATACCCAGGACTGATCTCCTTCAGAATGGACTGGTTGGATCTCCTTGCAGTCCAAGGGACTCTCAAGAGTCTTCTCCAACACCACAGTTCAAAAGCATCAATTCTTCGGGGTTCAGGTTTCTTCACTGTCCAACTCTCTCATCCATACATGACCACTGGAAAAACCATAGCCTTGACTTGACAGACTTTTGTTGGCAAAGTAATGTCTCTGCTTTTGAATATGCTATCTAGGTTGATCATAACTTTCCTTCCAAGGAGCTACCTTAGACTCAGACAAAACATCAATTAGAGGAGGCAACCAACCACTTTCTCAGGGTGAAAGATGTTGTCCAGCTGGATCCGAGGTCTCTCAGGATGCATGGGTTTGGTGAATGTATCCAGCATCCAGCAGTTCCAGGCCAGACTCTGCTTTCATTCAAGCAGATCTGGTTTATTGAGCTTCTCCTATATACCAGGTCTTATATTAGCCTCTTTGTATATTCAATCCTTTCGACATCCTGGGCTGAGTGTTCCAGTTGTGGGGCACTTGCAGCCCTTGAGTAGCATGCTGGTGAAGCTGGCAGCATCTGGAGTTGTTCTGCTTGGCTGAATTATGACTCCACCTCCAACTGATTTGGTGACCAGGGCAAGCGACTCCCCCTCTTCAGTTTCATCTTTCTCACTGGTGCAATGGAAGTCATATTGGTGCCTGGGAATGTGAAATAGGAATGTCTACATGGAATGCCTGGTATACACAGTATATTCAATAGCATCAGTGAATGCCAGCTCCCAGACGCCAGGGTGGCCTGGGCCCTGAGGATAGCAGTGATAGAGGCGAGGTGCACAGCTCTGAGCTGAGTGTGATCTGGAAAAAGACAGGAAAGTGAGCCTGGACCATTGGGCATCTTGGCCTTCTTTCATGGAGGAGGCTGCAGAGGCCTCAAAAGGCTCATTGACTTGCCCAAGACCCCCCACAATACCAGGCGGAGGTCCAAAGATTCCCTCTGGTGTGCTTTATGCTGACCTGATCTGGTCTCCCCATCACACATATTCTCCACCCTTTAACCCCATCCTTCACCTCTGAAGGGTTATCACACTTGCAGAATCCCCTTGGGGAGACCCTGGCTGGTTGATCTGTTTTCCCGGGTACCATCTTTGGGTTTGGATGAGACCTCAGGGCGAGCTCAAGGACAGGCATGGCCTTGGCGCTGGTGGATTGCTCTTTATCCGGAGGTCTTTTGCTTTGTGTGCTCCATTGTTGGCTGGGATTGGGGCTGGGGAGGAGACTGACAGGAGTCAGCTCTGCTGACTGGGTGGAAGTGAAAGGTATGTAGGGGAAGAGTTTCCAGCAGCTGCTCTGCCTGGGCCACAGCAACCTTTCCCCATGCCCTTCACAAGGATCTGTGGCCCCTGAGTTATCCAGGGAGGCCTGACGCCTGGATTTTAGATAGAAACCCAGAAAGGGGGTGGGATGGGGCTGACATTGCGGTTCCTACACACTCCTTCAGAGTTCACTCGTCAGCGAGTACAGCAGCTCTTCTTTGGAAATGCTTTGCATCTGGCCTCCCTCTGCCCTCTGGTCCTCTGCAACTTTGGGTTTTGGGGACTCATTCCTCCTCCCTCTCCCTGCACCACTTCCATCCAAGCTGGGCCAAGGGGTGGAGCATTTTCAAGGAGTTAATTCCAGCACCAGCACTCTTAATTTCTAGGACTGTGGAGCCTTGGTCCGGTTACCTAATTGCTCTGCTTTAGTGATCTATAAAATGGAAGCCTCACCCCGAAACATGCTTCGGAGGGTGAAAAAACATGAGCAGCTGGAATCTATTCCCAAGCAGTGGCCTAAGGGCTTCCGCAGAAGGAACTCATTTCATCCAGACCACACACTGCAGGGTCTGTTTGTTGCCACCTCGTTTTATGGAAGCAGACCCCTGGGGAGACTGGGAGAATTTCAGTATCCATGATGTGGAAATAAATAAAAGAATGAAGGAGCTGGGAGCTCAAAGGGGCAGTGCAGGTGCTGAGTCTAGGTCCTAACTTGAGGTGAGAGGCAGGAGAGCAGCTAGATCTGGATTCATATTCAACCACTGCAGCTAGAAGGACACTAAGATCTTGATGCCACAAGCCTGGCCTCTGTACACTGGTGCTGAGTCAAATCTCAGAGACAGAGTTTTGGGTGAAACAGAAAAGAACTTATTGCTTTGAAGCAAAAGAGGACACAGTGAGCTCCTGTCCTGAAAAACTGTGTGTCCTAAGTCAGAAGGATTTGGTGAGGAGTTTTATAGTGATAGCTCAAGGATGGGAGGAGAAGGCAATGGCAACCCACTCCAGTACTCTTGCCTGGAAAATCCCATGGACAGAGGAGCCTGGTAGACTGCAGTCCATGGGGTCGTGAAGAGTTGGACTCGNGGAATTCACCCAAACCCACGTCCATCAAGTCAGTGATGCCATCCAACCACCTCATCATCTGTCATCCCCTTCTCCTCCTGCCCTCAATCCCTCCCAGCATCAGAGTCTTTTCCAATGAGTCAACTCTTTGCATGAGGTGGCCAAAGTACTGGAGTTTCAGCTTTAGCATCATCCCTTCCAAAGAATACCCAGGACTGATCTCCTTCAGAATGGACTGGTTGGATCTCCTTGCAGTCCAAGGGACTCTCAAGAGTCTTCTCCAACACCACAGTTCAAAAGCATCAATTCTTCGGGGTTCAGGTTTCTTCACTGTCCAACTCTCTCATCCATACATGACCACTGGAAAAACCATAGCCTTGACTTGACAGACTTTTGTTGGCAAAGTAATGTCTCTGCTTTTGAATATGCTATCTAGGTTGATCATAACTTTCCTTCCAAGGAGCTACCTTAGACTCAGACAAAACATCAATTAGAGGAGGCAACCAACCACTTTCTCAGGGTGAAAGATGTTGTCCAGCTGGATCCGAGGTCTCTCAGGATGCATGGGTTTGGTGAATGTATCCAGCATCCAGCAGTTCCAGGCCAGACTCTGCTTTCATTCAAGCAGATCTGGTTTATTGAGCTTCTCCTATATACCAGGTCTTATGTTAGCCTCTTTGTATATTCAATCCTTTCGACATCCTGGGCTGAGTGTTCCAGTTGTGGGGCACTTGCAGCCCTTGAGTAGCATGCTGGTGAAGCTGGCAGCATCTGGAGTTGTTCTGCTTGGCTGAATTATGACTCCACCTCCAACTGATTTGGTGACCAGGGCAAGCGACTCCCCCTCTTCAGTTTCATCTTTCTCACTGGTGCAATGGAAGTCATATTGGTGCCTGGGAATGTGAAATAGGAATGTCTACATGGAATGCCTGGTATACACAGTATATTCAATAGCATCAGTGAATGCCAGCTCCCAGACGCCAGGGTGGCCTGGGCCCTGAGGATAGCAGTGATAGAGGCGAGGTGCACAGCTCTGAGCTGAGTGTGATCTGGAAAAAGACAGGAAAGTGAGCCTGGACCATTGGGCATCTTGGCCTTCTTTCATGGAGGAGGCTGCAGAGGCCTCAAAAGGCTCATTGACTTGCCCAAGACCCCCCACAATACCAGGCGGAGGTCCAAAGATTCCCTCTGGTGTGCTTTATGCTGACCTGATCTGGTCTCCCCATCACACATATTCTCCACCCTTTAACCCCATCCTTCACCTCTGAAGGGTTATCACACTTGCAGAATCCCCTTGGGGAGACCCTGGCTGGTTGATCTGTTTTCCCGGGTACCATCTTTGGGTTTGGATGAGACCTCAGGGCGAGCTCAAGGACAGGCATGGCCTTGGCGCTGGTGGATTGCTCTTTATCCGGAGGTCTTTTGCTTTGTGTGCTCCATTGTTGGCTGGGATTGGGGCTGGGGAGGAGACTGACAGGAGTCAGCTCTGCTGACTGGGTGGAAGTGAAAGGTATGTAGGGGAAGAGTTTCCAGCAGCTGCTCTGCCTGGGCCACAGCAACCTTTCCCCATGCCCTTCACAAGGATCTGTGGCCCCTGAGTTATCCAGGGAGGCCTGACGCCTGGATTTTAGATAGAAACCCAGAAAGGGGGTGGGATGGGGCTGACATTGCGGTTCCTACACACTCCTTCAGAGTTCACTCGTCAGCGAGTACAGCAGCTCTTCTTTGGAAATGCTTTGCATCTGGCCTCCCTCTGCCCTCTGGTCCTCTGCAACTTTGGGTTTTGGGGACTCATTCCTCCTCCCTCTCCCTGCACCACTTCCATCCAAGCTGGGCCAAGGGGTGGAGCATTTTCAAGGAGTTAATTCCAGCACCAGCACTCTTAATTTCTAGGACTGTGGAGCCTTGGTCCGGTTACCTAATTGCTCTGCTTTAGTGATCTATAAAATGGAAGCCTCACCCCGAAACATGCTTCTGAGGGTGAAAAAACATGAGCAGCTGGAATCTATTCCCAAGCAGTGGCCTAAGGGCTTCCGCAGAAGGAACTCATTTCATCCAGACCACACACTGCAGGGTCTGTTTGTTGCCACCTCGTTTTATGGAAGCAGACCCCTGGGGAGACTGGGAGAATTTCAGTATCCATGATGTGGAAATAAATAAAAGAATGAAGGAGCTGGGAGCTCAAAGGGGCAGTGCAGGTGCTGAGTCTAGGTCCTAACTTGAGGTGAGAGGCAGGAGAGCAGCTAGATCTGGATTCATATTCAACCACTGCAGCTAGAAGGACACTAAGATCTTGATGCCACAAGCCTGGCCTCTGTACACTGGTGCTGAGTCAAATCTCAGAGACAGAGTTTTGGGTGAAACAGAAAAGAACTTATTGCTTTGAAGCAAAAGAGGACACAGTGAGCTCCTGTCCTGAAAAACTGTGTGTCCTAAGTCAGAAGGATTTGGTGAGGAGTTTTATAGTGATAGCTCAAGGATGGGAGGAGAAGGCAATGGCAACCCACTCCAGTACTCTTGCCTGGAAAATCCCATGGACAGAGGAGCCTGGTAGACTGCAGTCCATGGGGTCGTGAAGAGTTGGACTCGACTGAGCGACTTCACTTTCACTTTTCACTTTCATGCATTGGAAAGGAAATGGCAACCCTCTCCAGTGTTCTTGCTTGGAAAGTCCCAGGGACGGGGGAGCCTGGTGGGCTGCCATCTATGCAGTCGCACAGAATTGGACATGACTGAAGCAACCTAGCAGCAGCAGCAGCAGCTAGGGTGGGATCGTCAATGAGACTGGAGTGTGGGCAGGGCCTGCGCTCTTTTAATCTGGCCTCAGGTAATCTCTTTTTTTTCAGACAGTTTTTATTTAATATTAGTTTTTAGTTTTCACTGCTTGCTGTGCACCTTTCTAGTAGCAGCGAGTGTGGACTTCCTTCCAGCTGCAGTGAACCTGCTTCTCGCCGCCACAGCCTCTGTTTTTGCTGAGCACAGGCTCTAGGGCCCATGGGCTTCAATTGTTGCGGCATGTGGGCTTACTGGGATCTTTCTGGACCAAGGATAAAACCAGAATCTCCTGCATTGGCAGGTGAAGTCAACCACCAGGGAAGGCCCTCTCAAATGGTCTCTGGATGAACTTCTCTGGTTCCTTTAAACTGATCTCATGTGGTCTTCTCTGGAATGAAGAATGCTGATGTCTTCCGTCTGCTGGGTTTTATTTGTGTAGAAGAGTTCAAAGATATTCTGTGTGTCCCTGAGGGGGACCCAGAACTCTGCTTCATGGTTACACTAGTTTCTAGGCTCCCCCTCCCCCCCTCCTCATCCCCTCCCTTCACCCACCAGCAACTGTTGGAACCTGCTCCTTGGAACTCAAGGAAGGTCATGGAGTCTGAACAGAAAGGCTCCCTTGCCTAGGAGCCCCACCGGGTTTCAATTTCTGTACTCTAGGCTCCCCATTCTGGCTAAAAACGGAGCCTTGAAGGGTTTCAAGATGAGTGGTGACACAATCCATCAAGTATGGCCAAGGATGACCAACTCAGGGGGTGGGAAGCTGGTGTGAGAATTCATGCCAAACCCCCAGAATGGCGCCCCGGCCTCGGTCAGCGCTTCCTAGAGGTCAGGCCTCCCTCCGTGGGCACACTGTCTTCTTGAGTCCATTAACGAAGGGGAAAGGCCCCCCTTCCTCTTAGGACCCCCAGGTGTTCCTGGCCTGGGGAGAGATGAGCAAGGCTCTGGAAATCTCAAAGCTCAGGGAGGCGCCTGCCCCAGGCCGTAGCCTGTGGGAAGAGTTGGAGAACAGAAACAGCCTGGGGAAGCAAACACACAAACAAACCTGCAAACAAGGCCTGCATTTGTTACCAAGGAGAAAGGGCCCATTCAGCTCTGGGCCCTGGGCACCCTGTGCTTCCTCCAGGCCGGAGCTCCGGGCAGTGCTCACAGTGGCCCTGGGGCCTGGCTTCCCTAAAGCCACCTGTGACCCCTGGCTGCAGCCTGCGGTGGGGTCTGCTGCCTGCGGTGGGGTCTGCTGGTGAGGCCTGACACATCCTGGAGTTTAGGGAGGTGGAAGCAGCTGCCTTCTCCCCCAGACACTCCTGGGTGGACTCGGCTGGGAGGCTGAGGGACCATGGTCCAGCCGCATGGGCCAGGGTGGGGTCTCGCTTTCGCTTCCCCTTTCCTCTGCTCTGCTCTTTCATCATTTCCGAAGCTCTAGGGGCAAACAGGAAGCTCTGGGGCAAACGGTAAATTTATTCCAGCCATCTTAGGGTACGGGAAAAGGAACATGATATTTATTGAGCACCTACTCTATGTGCCAGGCACTCAGCTAAGTCATCATCCACTAGTCTTGGCAGAAAAGGAGCTGGAGCTCAGAGGACTGAAGAGGACTGACTGACAACCTGCTCTCTTTCCACATAATCCACCCCACAGGGCTGTGATGGTGAGAACCAGGATGAAGAGAAAGGCTGGAATGAATGAGTTAGTAGCCAGCACACAGTAGGTGTTCAATAAATGCATGCTGAGCCCCATCTCTAGTCCCTATGGCATGAGCCAAAGACTTGTATACAGTGAAAGGAAAGAATGGCTGCTTTAATTAGTTCATGCCTTTCATTCAACAAATACTTACTGAGCACCTACTGTGTGCCAGAAACTGTGTAGTGATTGGACTACATCAGGGCAGAGACAGAAACATGAAAATGTCCCTGCCCGCCTATGGTTTAGACACTGAGCCTTTATCCAACACAAATGTGCGGAGGGCCTGCTATGCCACAGGCTCTCGTCTCTACACCGTGTCCTTCCACCAAATGTTGTCAGGCTAGAACGTAACGGTGCCTTGGGCCACACGGTGACTTCATGAGGACTTGAGAAAAAGCGTCTTGTCCTCCGACACCTGTCAGAAGAACTGTCATAGTGTGTACTCAGTCACTTAGTCATGTCCAACTCTTTGTGACCCCACGGACTATGTAGCCCGCTAGGCTCCTCTGTCCATGGGATTCTCCAAGCAAGAACCCTGGAGGGGGTAGCCATTCCCTTTTCCCAGGGGATCTTCTCAACCCAGGGGTTGAATCCATCTCCTGCATTGCAAGTGGACTCTTTACCATCTGAACCACTAGAAAGTGAAAGTGAAGTTGCTCAGTCGTGTCCAACTCTTTGGGACCCCATGGACTGTAGCCTACCAGGCTCCTCTGTCCATGGGATTTTCCAGGCAATAGTACTGGAGTGGATTGCCATTTCCTTCTCCAGGGGATCTTCCCAACCCAGGGATCGAACCCAGGTCTCCCGCATTGTAGACAGANAAGAAATTAACTCAAAATTAAAATTTTTATTTAACCCAATATCCTCAACATGATGATTTTTTTTTTTGAGATTTTTTTAATATGCTGTTTTGCCTTCTGAGTCTTTGGAATCTGGTGTGTATTTCACACTGCGTAGAATTCATCTCTATTCAGAGGCTAAATTTTCATCTAAAGTACTTGATCTGTATTTAGATTTCATAAAATCTGTAGTCGGAAGAAGTAGGTTCACATACTCAACTCATTCCAAACACACTTCAAACTTTTCCACTATCTGCATTGGTATATTGGCTTTTAAATGTTCGCTTTAACAAATTAAAATGAAATCCAGTGAAAAACTCAATTCTTTGGTTTCTCTGGTCACACCACAAGTGCTCAAAAACCACATGATAACTATCATATGGGCAGTGCAGTCCCAGCACCTCACTCATTCGTTCACGTGTTCATTCATTCATTCACTCATTCATTTGTTCGTTCACTCATTCATTCGTTTGTTCCTCATCCCTTCTCTGGGTAGACCCCTACCCCTGTCAGCCAGAGCAGCAACCCCAAGAAGGAGCAGAGAGGGAGACATGGTCCTGTCCTAGGGCAATTACATGGTGTCTCATTTCTCCCCCACCAGCCACTTCCCTTCCTTGTACCTCAGTCTCCCTGTCTGTAAAATGGGCACAAGGAAGTTGACTGTCAATAGTCCCCAGAGGGAAGCCCCCTCCCCACTCAGCGTGACCGTCCTGGGGAAACCTCATAGTCTTTTGGTCTGACTGAGCTGGCTTTGAATCTCAGCTACCTGCACAAGTCACCTCCCTCTCCCGAGCTTCATTTTCCCACTGCTGGCCTGGCAGGACTACAGAGAAGATGGCAGGAGGGAGCTCTGCAGGAGTCCTTAGCACAGCAACCCCGCCGCCCACCCCTCACCCGCCTGCGTGAATGTCCAGGAAGTGAGGGTGGCAGGACCACGGACAGGAGAGACCTAGCGGTCCCTCCAAGGAAAGGAGAAGGAAACTGGAGCGAGCCGCAGTGGAGGCAAGTACTGACTGGCGGAGCAGGTGCAGTGGCGGGCCACGTGTTCCCGCTCAGGGAAGGGGCGGCCCCGCCCTTCGGGGCCCGGCCCTGGAGCCCCGACCTCCACGGCCCGGCCCTCTCTGGGGACCACGCCCTCACTGGGCCCCCGCCGTCCCCGATTACCACGCCCTCCCGGGGCTCCGCCCCGCCCTCCCCGGGGCACCGCCCCACATCTGGCGGAGGAAGCCTGGCTCACGGGGCTCTGAGTCACCTCTCGGCCTTGAGGGATTCTTGGGAGGGGCGTGAAGCTCTGCACGTCCCATCCCGGACTGAGGCAGGCAGGACGGAGGGGANCGGCCCTGGAGCCCCGACCTCCACGCCCGGCCCTCTCTGGGGACCACGCCCTCACTGGGCCCCCGCCGTCCCCGATGATCACGCCCTCCCGGGGCTCCGCCCCGCCCTCCCCGGGGCACCGCCCCACATCTGGCGGAGGAAGCCTGGCTCACGGGGCGCTGAGTCACCTCTCGGCCTTGAGGGATTCTTGGGAGGGGCGTGAAGCTCTGCACGTCCCATCCCGGACTGAGGCAGGCAGGACGGAGGGGAAGGTGGTGGCGGTTTCCCGCAGCAGTTCCCCTCCGCTGCGGGGCAGCTCCGACAGGAGAAGACCCCGATGTAGAAGCACCAGCTAAGGGCCCTCTTGGGGTTCAGGCGCCCAGACCCTGCCCAGTCCTCCTGGAGCCCACGGCTCCACGTGGGAGAGAAACCTGTAATTTTATCCCGAGGCAGGGGGAGCTTTGGTGCCAGGCCAGGCCATCCAGCCGCAGGGACTCTGGGCTCAGTTCTTTCTCTGTGAAATACAAGTTGGCACACCTGCAAAATGGCCATAGATAAGGTTGTTCTGCCCTGTCCTACGGGCTGCTAAAAACAAGTGGAGCTCAGAGGGTGCAAAGGCCTCCCTGAATTCTGATGGAGAGGCTGGTGGGGCTGGGAATGCTGTGGGAGAGCCTCAGGAGGGGAGGGACCCAGGTTCTTGTTGGGCAGCTATGCCCAGCTTGGTCTTTTGGAAGATTCTGGAGGACTTGGGAGGGTCTTACCTATCCCCCACCTCTCTTAGTTTGACTCTCTGTTGAATGGGCATAGTCCATCTTCTTCCTACTGCTAAGTGTGTCCTCAAGATGAAATGATGTGGAGGGTGGGAGGTGGAAGGGGGCTTCCTGACTGCCCAGGGACCTCACTGGCTCTTTTTTCACTTGGCAAAATCCTTGTCGCTGTTAGTCAGAACCACCTTGTTTATTTGGGTTTTGTGTGTCTCCCCCTCTAGACTCTGCACTGTGTGGGCAGGAGACTTCCTGGCTTTGCTTCCCATTATGTCCTCAGTTCTTAATTAGCCCTTGGAAATGTTTGTTAAATGACTGAAAGGCAGAAAGTGAGTGACAGAGAGCATGCTGAGAGTAGGTGCCTGGTTGGGTCACAGTGAGAGCAGGAGGAGGTTCTGAATTTCATTGGCTTATTCCCTGGTTCTGGTGCCAAAAACTCACCCTCTGTGCACCAGGGTCAAATCAAATCTTGGAGACAGGGTTTTGGGTGAAGTAGAAAAGAAAAGCTTTATTACTTTGCCAGGCAAACAGGGACCCAGTGGGCTCATGCCCTGAAAAACTATGAGTCCCAACCCAGGGGGATTTGGTAAGGAGTTTTATAGAAATGGTCCAAAGGCGGAGTTGCTGATAAGAACTAGTGTGTCTGGAAAGCCTATAGTCCTTCACTCCTGATGAGCTTCTTAAGGTTATCAAACCGTGACCTTCTCTCTGGAACATCTTCCATTTGGTGAGGGTTTTAGTGCTGCAGAAGAGCTCAAAGATACTGTTATGTTTATCCCAAACTGTGGTGCTGGAGAAGACTCTTGAGATTCCCTGGGACTGCAAGGAGATCAAACTAGTCCATCCTAAAGGAAATCAAGCCTGAATATTCATTAGAAGGACTGCTGCTGAAGCTGAAGCTCCAATACTTGAGCCACTTGTTTAGAAAAGACCCTGATGCTGGGAAAGATTGAGGGTAGGAGGAGAAGGGGGCAAAGAGGATGAGATGATTGGATGGCATCATGGATTCAATGGACATGAGTTTGAGCAAACTCCAGGAGATGGTGAAGGACAGGGAAGCCTGGCATGCTGCAGTTCATGAGGTTGTAAAGAGTCAGACATGGCTGAGCCACTGAACAACAATCTCTTCAGGGGGAACCCGGACCCTGCCCCAAGTCTGCACTATTGTTTCTTGACTATTCCTCCCCTATCTCTGCCTCTCCTCCCACCCCTGATTAGCTACTGTATGAAAGGCTCTGTGCCCAAGAGCCCCACAGGGTCCAGCTAGGTTTCAGCAGAAAGAGAGCTCCCACCTGTGCCCCCAAGTTCTGCCTCCATCATTTCACTTAACCCTCCCAAAGACCCTCTGACTTAGGTGTTCCTGGTCCCATTTCAAGGTGGAGGAAATAAAGACTCAGCTGGGCATAGTAACTTGCTCACAGTCACACAGCCTGTTGGTGTCAATGCCGGCTTCAGAATCTGGTCTGGCCTGATGGGACTGGGCTTGCCCACTGCAACACAGAGCCAGCCACTGGTGGGTGAGGTCCTGAGGTCTCCACTAGGAACCAACTTTGGCAGCAGCCACACGGGCAGCTGGAAACCAAGACCAGGTCCAGGACTGAGCTGGAGAAAGGCACTGCCCAGGGGACATATCTGAACCGGGATAGACTCTGTTTTCACTGGGTATTTTATTTATTTTTGGCTGTATGGCACAGCACGCAGGATCATAATTCCCCAACCAGGGTTCAAAGCTGAGCCCCTGAAGTGTAAACGCAAAGACTTAACAACTGGATTACTAGGGAAGTTTCTTCACTGGACATTTTAAACTTTTCAAGTCCTTTCTCTCTTCCCGCCCACTTCTCCCAGAACCACTGCCGTTTCCTGCCCCTCCCTCTCCTACCTGTGTCCCCAACCTGTGATTTTAAAGTTATCAAGGGCCTCAACCTAGTTGTTGCTGGGAAAGCACTGACTAACAAAACAATGAAGTGCTTTTAAAAACATTTCAGAGCTCAACAGCCGGCATGGGGAGAGAAGGCAGGAACCCAGATAACTATAATTTAGGGCAGAGAGCAATAAGGTCCTGGAGTCAATAAACCTGCTCCTCAATCAAGGTCTTGGTCCTCGGCCGCTCCAGTTTACTGGGAAAGAGACAAACAGATAATTAAGGTGACAGCCTGGGAGGTGGAGATATGGCTGTGATACAGCCCACTGCAAAGGACTGTGGGAGCTGAGAAGAAACCAAAAACTTTTTCCAGAGCCCATGAGGAGAGCTTCCAGGAGGAGGGGACTTGTGAACCAAGGTGAGAAATGCAGTGAAAGTGAGAGTCTCTCAGTTGTGTCCGACTCTTTGTGACACCATGGACTGACTATACAGTCCATGGAATTCTCCAGGGCAGAATACTGGAGGGGGTAGCCTTTCCCTTCTCCAGGGGATCTTCCCAGCCCAGGGATCAAACCCAGGTCTCCACATTGCAAGCAGATTCTTTACCAGCTGAGCCACAGGGGAAGCCCAAGAATACTGGAGTGGGTAGCCTGAGAAATGGAGTATTCCTGCCATATCTGTAAACAAGGATGGCACAGTCATCAATGATTTCAGTCCTCCAAAGATGGCTTTCTGAGCCCTAAAGGGCAACAAGGAAAGAAAACAATACCTGCAATCAGGCAGTCATTAGGCTGCAGCCACTCCCCTCTGTGAGCACTGGGGAAAATCACAGGATGCTGGCCCCAGATAGCTGAGATGCTATGAAAGGAATGATTTCAGTGAGCCCAGACTCTTGCATCTTCCCATATGTAGAAAAGCGCTAAATTCCTTCACTTGTGATATCTGATATTCTTTAACTCACAGAAATACCTTTTGATGCTCAGACTACCTGCCTTTTGTTGCAGACTTCCGTATAACCTGACTCCTCTCCCTACTCCCCACCTCCTCAGAGCAGTTCTCTCAGGATTACTTGAGATACTGTGTCTGGACTTGAAGTCCTAAAAATTCCCACTGAATAAAAAATAGCTCTCAACTTTTAGGTTGCGACTATTTTTTTACATCGACAGGGCTTTGCAGAAAATGGTGGAACTGGGAGAGCCTAGGAGGCAGGAGGCGTCTTCCAGGCTCAGGGTGCAGCAGGGCAAAGGTGCAGAAGCATGGAGTGGATGGATGTGGTCCAGGAAGCAGCGAAACACCAAGCCTGTGACACAGGGATGTCTGGACTCAGTCAGGGTTGCTCTACATTCTCTGGGTGACATGAACATGCTACTCTGCCTCTCTGGGTGTTTGGAAAGCTCAGGAGAACATTACCTGTGCTCAAGGCTGCTGCTGGAGTCCAGGTGGTGGGGGTGCACACCCTGCAGGTCTGCTGTGCCGGTGCTGCTCTGCTCTTAGGGGGCCTGCCTTTCCCCTGGGACTCAGCATCTCCTTGCACAAGAGAAAGTTCCACTGTCAGGGTGTCCCTAGCTGATGGGACACCAGCAGGGACACTCTGGAGTCGTCAGAACTTCCCAGAACCTGCAGACCTCTTCACGTTCTAAGGAATGATGGCAGCTACCATTTATGGAGCATTTACGTACGCTGGGCACTTCCCCAAAACTCTACAAATAGAGGTTGTCATGCCCACTTTATAGTCGATAAAACTGAGGCCCAGAGATAAGCTATGTCCCCTGGGTTGCACAGCTAGTAAGAGACAGAGTTAGGATTCAGACTCAGACCTAGACCTAGGGACAGGGTGCTCATTAAATGTTTGAGGGCAGACTGGCAGCATGTAAATGAGGAGTAGAGGTTACAGAATCTGAGCCTTAGACCCTACAGGTGGGGAAACAGGAAACCAGGGAGTCTCAATCACACTCTGACGAGTTTCCACTGCTGATCCTTGATTACTTCCAGCAACAGAGAGCTCAGTCACAGAACCCAAGTTCTGGGCTTGGTGAGGGAATTCAAGGACCTTGAGAAATGTCCCTCTCTGGCCTCGGTCTTCTCTGAAAGAGTGTGGTGTTGATCAGCCCAGTTATCAGACCTTGCCCCACTGGAATCCAGGTAAACCTGAGCAAACATTTTATTGTAAGCAAGAGACCTATGACCAAGGTAAGCAAGTCAGGAGCTTGGCAGTCCCAGGAAGAGGGAGAAAGTTCCTTCTGTTTTGTTTTGAATGGGGCGGGGCAGGGAGGGAGCCAAGGGCTGCTCTTTGCTCAGTGCCTGTGCCATCAGGGCATGGGTAGAAGGGCTTGGGGCTGGGGGATCATTCAGGGAAGGAGGACCCTGACTTTGCCTGGCATGGAGGCTTCTCGAAGCCCTCCACTCCCCTGCTGCCACTGCAGACAAGGACAAGGGTGAGTCGCTCAGTCATGTCTGACTCTTTGTGACCCCGTGGACTACAGCCCACCAGGCTCCTCTGTCCGTGGGA
Source organism: Raphicerus campestris (assembly GCA_006410735.1). Classification (NCBI taxonomy): domain Eukaryota; kingdom Metazoa; phylum Chordata; class Mammalia; order Artiodactyla; family Bovidae; genus Raphicerus; species Raphicerus campestris. Next base: position 1,515,683 of record SJYW01051126.1, on the reverse strand, counting down.
TTCCCCAGGCAAAGAATACTGGAGTAGGTTGCCATGCCTTCCTCTAGGGAATCTTTCCAACCCAGGGATCGAACCCAGGTCTCCTACATTGTAGGCAGATTCTTTACTGACAGCCTCCAGGGAAGCCACTGTGGGGAGGGCTCTCATTTCCATGCCTCTCCTTCCTCACCTGCTGCACCTCTCATTGTCCCCACTTTCCACTCTCTGGCAGAGCTGCAGGGATGACCCGGCCTTCCCGCCACACATGGTGTTTCATGTTCTTCCCCCAACTGTCCTGGTTGCCAAGCACACACCTCCCCCCTTCTTCCACCTCCTCCCGGAAGGACTGAGAGCCTCCTCTGAGCTTCTGCTTTCACCCTGTGCCATCTTTGACTGAAGTGGCTTGTGTATGTGATGTCATCCTCCCTCGACTTTGCCCTTCTTNACACCTCCCCCCTTCTGCCACCTCCTCCCGGAAGGACTGAGAGCCTCCTCTGAGCTTCTGCTTTCACCCTGTGCCATCTTTGACTGAAGTGGCTTGTGTATGTGATATCATCCTCCCTCGACTTTGCCCTTCTTCCAGGGGCTTGGGGCCTGGGCACCCTGGTCCCCTCTGAAATGTACAGTCCCCTAGGCTGGCATTCAGGGAACCCCTGCCTCATGGAACCCTGGACACACAGAGTAGGGAGGCTCCAGGACTCCCCAGGTGAGTCTTCACCCTTTACCCTGTGGACCGAAACACACCCCCCCAGGTCTATACTCTACAGAATCTCCCTGAAGCCCTTGCTCGGGAAGAGAAGCAGCAGGGGAAAACACCACCCAGACTTAGAGAGACCTGTGCCGGTTCCTTGGACTTTTCGGCTGTGGTGTTGCTCCATCGTTCTTTTAGGCCCTGAGTTAGCCCCACAGTTACAATGCAGAATATGACACTTCAGAAAGAATCCCTGCACAGAAAGCATCCTGTGGAAATGGGATGAATCCTCTGTCGACATCCATTGCAGCCGGGCAAGGCCACGTGACTCAGCTGTGGTGTGTGGTTTGTGAGCAGAAGTGGATGTGCAGTTTCCAGGGTGAGTCTTGAAGGGACATTCCGCTAGCTCCCCTCTCTTGTTCCTGCTTTGCCTCTGCGCGGGGGTGGTGGTGCACCGCAGGGCCCCATTGCACAACTCCCGGGAGCACCGTTCTCACTGCATCCCACCTGAGTGGCCCGGGAGTTGGGCAATCAGAAGGCGGATGGTACATTATCCCAGCCCTGGGAATTGAAGCAATACCAGGGGCATCAGAGCAGTGAAGGGAAAGAGCTGAGTCCCCTCAGATCTCAATGTGGAATAGGCGTTTCAGCCACCGGCCGGCCAAGCGTACATTGTTGCAAGAGACGGATACATTTCTCTCTTGTTCTGGTCATGATTAAGTCTGGTCTCAGTTGGAGTAGCCAACCCTGTAGTTTAACAGACGGATGACATAACTTTCCATGATCAAGAGTCATAGCAGAGCATCAGTCCCTAGGACACTATGGGGTACTCTGGTCAAGACAAAGCCCTTCTTTAAACAGACATGATTTTGAAACATATCCCACCTGCAGAGTCCTGTCTACTGCACCATGCTGTGCCGTGTGTGTGTGTGTGTGTGTGTGTGTATGTGCTCAGTTGTTTCTGACTCTTGGGCCTGCCAAGCTCCTCTGTCCATGGAATTTTCCAGGCAAGAATACTGCAGCAGCATTTCCTACTCCAGGAGATCTTCCCAGTGTCATTGACAATAAAACATCGTGTGTGATGACATCCATGTGGCTCTGGACTGTAAGCCCCAGAAGGGCAAAGATGAAGACAAAAATCAGACTATATTCTCTCCCTCTGTATACCTGGAGTTCATCACAGCCATAGTACATGGTGGGCTCGGCGAATGCTGGTTCAGTGGAGGAATATGGAGGACCACGGCCATATGCTTGGTGTGACGAGCATCGCCCGGCAACAGCCAGGCACTCAAGCTCCTTTGCAGTCTGGCTCCGTTTAACTTCCCTACTTTCTTCCTCCACAACCTCTTCTTCTCTGTGAAGACCATCACCTGGGAACTTGGTAGAAATGCACCTTTGTAAGTTGCACTCCAGAGACTCTAGGGTGGACTGCAGTGATCTGTGTGTTTTAATAGACTCTACTGTTTACAGCAGTTTTAGGTTTACAGCAAAATTCAGTGGAAAATATAGCCTTAACTCATATACTCCTCCTTCTGTATATTCATGGCCTCCCTCATTATCGAATCTCCCTCCAGAGTAAAACATTTGTTACAACTGACAAACCAAGCCCACAGTTAACATTAGGGTTCCCTCTTGGTACAAATGTATGTGATGTGTATCCATCAGTATAGTATCAGGGTAGCTTCCACTGCCCTGAATATCCTCTGTGCTCTATCTGTTCGCCCCCTTCCTCCCTAGCTCCTGGAAACCTCTGATCTTTTTACTGTTTCCATAGTTTTGCCTTTTCTGGAATGTCAGATAGTTGAAATAACACAGTATGTAAACTTTTCAGTTTGACATTTTTCACTTGGTAATGCATAGTCGTTACTGACTGTGTGGATCACAACAAACTGTGGAAAAATTCTTAAAGAGGTGGGAATACCAGACCACTTTATCTGCCTCCTGAGAAATCTGCATGCAGGTCAAGAAACAACACTTGGAACTGGACATGGAACAATGCACTGGTTCCAAATCGGGAAAGGAGTACATCAAGGCTGTATATTGTCACCCTGCTTATTTCACTTATATGCAGAGTATATCATGCAAAATGCGGGGCTGGATGAAGCACAAGCTGGAATCAAGACTGCCAGGAGAAATATCAATAACCTCAGATACGCAGATGATACCACCCTTATGGCAGAAAGTGAAGAAGAATTAAACAGCCCCTTGATGAAAGTGAAAAAGGAGAGTGAAAAAGTTGGCTTAAAGCTCAACATTCAGAAAATGAAGACCATGGCATCTGGTCCCATCACTTCATGGCAAATAGGGGAAACAATGGAAATAGAGACTTATTTTGGGGGGCTCCAGAATCACTGCAGATGGTGACTGCAGCAATGAAATTTAAACATGCTTGCTCCTTGGAAGAAAAGCTAGGACCAACCTAGAATGCATATTAAAAAGCAGAGACATTACCTTGCCAACAAAGGTCCATCTAGTCAAAGCTATGGTTTTGCCAATAGTCATGTATGGATGTGAGAGTTGGACTATAAAGAAACCTGAGCACTGAAGAATTGATGCTTTTGAACTGTGGTGTTGGAGAAGACTCTTGAGAGTCCCTTGGACTGCAAAGAGATCCAGCCAGTCCATTCTAAAGGAAATCAGTCCTGAATATTCATTGGAAGGACTGATGCTGAAGCTGGAACTCCAACACTTTGGACACCAACTAACTCATTGGAAAAGGCCCTGATGCTGGGGAAGATTGAAGGCAGGAGANAAATCAGTCCTGAATATTCATTGGAAGGACTGATGCTGAAGCTGGAACTCCAACACTTTGGACACCAACTAACTCATTGGAAAAGGCCCTGATGCTGGGGAAGATTGAAGGCAGGAGAAGGGGACGGTAGAGGATGAGATAGTTGGATGGCATCACTGACTCGATGGACATGAGTTTGAGCAAGCTCCGGGAGTTGATGATGGACAAGGAAGCCTGGCATGCTGCAGTCCATGGGGTCACAAAGAGTCGGACACGACGGAGCAATTGAACTGAACTGAGTGAATTCACAATCAAGTTTCCTCCATGTCTTTTCACAACTTGATCATTTATTTCTTTTTAGGACTGAATAGTTTTCCACTGTTTGAATGGACCACAGTTTATCCACTCACCTACTGAAGGTAGTTTGTCTCAGTTGTGTGATGTGGGTTTTAACACGCCATTCAGGTGATTCCCCAGTGGTGCAGTGTTAAAGAATATGCCTGCCAATGCAGGAGATGTGGGTTCGATCCCTGAGTCAAGAAGATCCCCTCAAGGAGGAAATGGCAACCCACTCCAGTATTCTTGCCTGGAAAATCCCATGGACAGAAAAGCCTGGTGGGCTACAGCCCATAGGGTCAAAAAGGAATCAGATATGACTCAGTGACCAAACGACAACCAGGTGATTCTGTCAACTAGTATCTGCAAAGCCTTTATCATTTTTTCCCGTTCTGCCTATAACAGTCTCACTCATATCTGAAGTCACTGAAGAAGCATCCCCCAGAGTGCATCCCCAGTTCCCACAGTCTGAAGCAGTAGCCCTATGTGGATTTCCACCGGGATGCGTGTCCGTTCTGGCTGGAGCGGCCCCTCTCCGCCTGGTCTTTGAGCTCCTGCAGACTGGATCAGGCTTTAACTTCCCAGCTCCTCGCTCCAGGCTGGGTTTACAGTATGCTGTAAAGAAATGCTGTCAGCTTGAATAATGCAACAGGCAGCCATCTAGTAAGCTCCTAGATACAAACAAGGCAGCAAGCCTCGTGGGAGAGTGACTTTTATCACATCCCCAGGAGCCACATCTTATGAGCACATGTCTCTCCAGACCAAAACGCGTTTCTGAAAAAAGCACTGATAAAATTATCTCTGAGTGAAGCAAAGAAAAAAATTAAAACAAATCAAGCAGCATCCATCTGCCAGTACTGTTTTTGCTTTTTCTGTCTTATTATTTCTCCCTGCCCAGGTGATGGATATTGTGGAATCATGTGAGCTGAAGATAGATAGCAATGCTCAGAGACATTTAGTAACTTGCTCTAAGATCACACAGACACTGCTTTAATATTGGTCTAGGGACCTGTGACTGGAATGCTCTTCCCTTACACCAATCCACTTAAAGGAAGGAGCCAGTGAAAGAAAGAAAGTGTCAGTCGCTCAGTCATGTCTGACTCTTGGACAACTCTGTGGACTGTAGCCCGCCAGACTCCTCCCTCCTTGGGATTCTTCAGGCAAGAATACTGGAGTGGGTTGCCATTTCCTCCTCCAGGGGGTCTTCCTGACCCAGGGATTGAACCTGGGTCTCCTGCATTGCAGGCAGATTCTTTACCATCTGAGCTGGAATATAGTTCTTCCATCCATCTTTGCACCATATAAAAAAAAAATGCCCCCTCTTCAGGGGGTGGGGAGCACCATATGTCTGCATCAGCCAGCCGGAGGCACTGTGTGTGGCCACTGCAGGGACAAGCTGCAACGTTTGCCATTCCACAGGCTGTTTACTGGTTCAGGCCTTATCTGGTTAGACTTCGACTCAGTTTATAAGTAGAAGTCATAAAACAAGCGAACTGCAATGGGCAGGCTGCTACTACTTGGCAGAAATCAACTCCAGTAACGTTATGAACAGCTGAAGACAGGCAGCCTGGAGGACACAGACCCAGGTGATGCATGCTTCTTGTTCTGCTTTTTAAAAAAATATTGACTTATTGGCTGTGCTGGGTCTTCACTGCTGCATGCAGGCTTTCTGTAGTCGCAGTGATCCAGGCACAGGAGTTGTGGGGCACGGGCTTCATTGCCCCGCGGCCTGTGGGGTCTTCCTGGACTAGGGATCGAGTCTGTGGCCCCCGCGTTGTAAGGTGGATTCTTAACCACTGAACCGCCAGGAAAGCCCTGGGTCTTCATTTCTCCCATAAACACCCCATGTGCATGCATCATGCAGGGCAGGTGTGTGATCTGAGTTAGGGACGATCACACACACTCCAGTGATTCTGATGCCCACCAGCATTTGCAAAGCATTTATCTACACTATAGTTTAACAGGTTTGAAACCATAGTCATTCTGTGACTGTTCCCTATGCCTGGATAGCTTGGGTCAGATGAACATCAGCTATCAAGTCCGGTGTTTAAAAACACTGCCAGCGCACCTAAGTTGGAATTTCAGGGGCCTTTTCACCTTCCTAAACTACAGTTTCCTCATCTCTAACAACAGTCGCCATGGGGACAGGGCTTTCACTCATGCTGCTTCCAGATTCTCTCAGCAAAACAGGTCCCCAAGGCTCATGGGAGAACAGCGGCATGAGGATGGAGCCAGGAGGTAAGCTCGCCCCTCCTGACTTGGGACAACCGCTCCTTTCTCCTTTTCTTCTGGGGTGTCTCCCAGCTTGGCAAGGCATTGGTGGGGGTGGGAGGGGGCAGCACTTGGTGTCATTTGCTCCACCCAGACTCAAAAACTCAAATCATGACGACACAAGGCCGTGAACCTGTGTGCTGCTGCCAGGTCAATTCCTTATTTGAAAGTCTGGTGCTGTGTTCTAGAGCAGTGGTCCCCAATATTTTTGGCACCAGGGCCTGGTCTGGTGAAAGACAGTTTTTCCACAGACCAGGGTCAGGAAAGGAGTGGTTTCAGGATGATTCAAGTGCATTGCATTTATTGTGCACTTTTTAATTATTATTGCATCAACTCCACCTCAGATCCTCAGGCACTAGAGCTCAGAGGTTGGGGACCCCTGTTTTATAGGATACATAAAGGAAAGCAACCCTGACTACTCATTGAAAGGACTGATGCTAAAGCTGAAAGTCCAACTTTGGCCACCTGATGTGAAGAACTGACTCATTGGAAAAGATCCTGATGCAGGGAAAGATTGAGGGCAGGAGGAGAAGGGGATGACAGAGGATGAGTTGGTTGGATGGCATCACCGACTCAATGGACATGAGTTTGAGTAAGCTCTGGGAATTGGTGATGGACAGGGAGGCCTGGCGTGCTGCAGTCCATGGGGTCACAAAGAGTCAGGCACAACCAAGCAACTGAAATGACTGAACTAGCCCCCATCCAAAGCCTCTCCTAAGTCCTCCACCTCTGAAGGAGGTGACACTTTGGGGACATGTACTTGTAAAATTGAGTTCAGATTCCAGCTCTGCCTCTTATAGTCTGTGTCCTTGGACAAAGCTTTTGCTACCTCTGAATCTCCACTCCTTCTTTCTCTACAAAAGCAGAAGAGGGAGAAGAACTCACTGACTCCAAGAACCCATGGAATGCACGCAGCTCACCAACTACAGAGCAGGGTGGGGTGGTGCTCACCAAGTGTGGCCCCACTCCTGCTAAGGCAGAGAGGCTAAGTGCTTTTCCCTGGAATTGCCTGATGGTAAGTCATGACTCCAATGCCCCCATCCCCACCTGCCTTGCATTATACCAGCCTCTTCCTTCTGGAAACTTCCGTCTCCCAGGGAGAACAGCAGCTCCAGGTGGCTGAAATATGAGTGGAATGAAGTCCCTGCAAAAAGGTACAAAAGAAGAGCCAGGGGAGATCCCAGGAAGTGACGAGCCCAGCTTGGAGAAAGGTCCACGCTTCCAGGAGGAGGCGACACAAAGTTGGATCTTGAAGGATGAGGGAGCAGGAGGAGAGGATGTGCTGTGCCCTGCTATATTGAGCCCGCTAGTGCTTTGGCATCTGGATAGCTCTGTGGTGGGTTTTGGGGACGCTGACAAGGCAGGGCATGGCCACCATCAATGGCTTTGGAAAGGCTCCCCTGTGAGCCAAAAATACAAGCTCCTCTTTGGATCTATCCACACATTCCTCCTCCCTCCTCGTCCCAAATTCTCCACCTCCTACCCTCTATTGTCTTGGTTTCTTGAATTGACAGAGGAACCAGCATTTGTGGGGGCCCTCTTGGCTAGGTACGTGGATAGGTCTCAAGTACATATACACAAAACTCTGAGATGTAAAGATCAGATTAGAAAAGAGAGTCAGTTGAAGTCACATGGATTGAAGGGGAGAGTCAGATCCCAGCTCCTTTCTCTCTGATTCCCAAGTCTTGTATCTTTCTAATAAAACATACAGCCTTGAAGGCGAAAAGAAGCCTTCATGCTGGAGAAAAACAAAGCCTCTGGAAGGGATGGCCAAACCCTAATAACTGCCCAGGGGGATGATTAACTGCCCCGTGGCAATCATCTACTGAATCTTTATTGTATACGTCTCTAAAGGCTTTCGATATTTCAGCTTAATTCTCACTGCTGCTGGCCTGGCAGAGAGGCAGTATTATTACAACAGGCATCTATTTCACACCAGGAAACTGACACGTAGAGTTAAGTGGCTTGTCCAAGAGCACATGACTAATAGGACTTAGAGGTGGGATTTGAATCCAGGCATCCAGGACCCAGCTCACTGCCCTAACTAGAGTGACGTGTACCTTGCACAGGGGCGGAAGTGGAGGCTGAAGTCCAGCTTGAACTCTGCTCTCTGGACTGTTCCTGCTGGCTGGGGGCTGCGAGGAGGAAGGGAGACCTCCTTGTAACTTACACCTGAGTACCTCCAAACCAACCTGTCCTCCTGGGAAGTGTAGTGGCTGACCACATCACAGGCTTTGTTGGTTATTTTTATGACCTTCTCAAGGGCATCCGAGAGCACAGATGAGAGCAAAATGCATGGAGGCTGGGAGAGGCATTTAAACACCACCCGGCTCAGACCTTCCTGCTCCAGCAGAGGGAAGTGAGCAGTTTTTCCTGGGCGGCTTGGCAGACCTCTCTGGGCTGCAGGTCCACACCGGTGACCCCGAGGTCCCTCTTCCAGGAACCAGTCCAGCCGAAATGCTCATCGGCCTTGGCCAAGGTCTCTGTGGGAGCTTTGTGTTTAAGAAAGTTGGAAACTGCCCTGAGAAGACCATAAAGAAGAGATGGGTCAGATCAACGGCAGTATGTTCGAATTTGGAGTGTCAAACAGATTTAGAACTGAAGAGCAGATTTGCTTCTAGTTAAGAGTGCAAGTGGCACCAGATTGACCTGAAATGTGGGATATTTAGTACACCATGAGACCATTTGGGGAAATAATACTTCAGTGTAGGTGTATGGGCTTAATCATTATGTTGAAGGCAGCAGAGAGTGGGGGTTAAGTCCAAGCATTCTAGAACAAGGCTAGCTGATGAATGTGGGTGAGGATGGGTGAGTATCTTGACTTCCTATGCCTCAGGGTTAAGAGCCCAGACCTGGACCCAGGGGTCCTGATATTTTTTGGAAAAAAGAATGAATTATACTTGCAGTCAGGAAAAGAAATCATTGTGATTCCAAAAGAAGATGCTTGCAGATAGCCCTTGAGGAGGAGAAAACTCACCCTTCTCCTGTCTTCTCTGGACCCACTGCCCCAGATTGCCAGTCTCCCTGCCCCCAGTGCCTCCAGTCCCCTGGGCTCCTCACTGGCACTGTCCTCACCCCTCGGGGGTGGTCTTCTTACAGGGCAGGTCCCCCACATCCCTGGAGCTCCCGAAGGAAAGGATGCTGTCTAACTGCTGGCCCTGCTCTCCAGGTCTGGTCCAGGGCCCACGTCCACTAGGTGCCTGCTGAGAATCTACTGAGTCCTGGATCTTGAAAGCTCTACCCAAGGAGCTTATCGGAGGAAGTGCCTTCTCCAGCCTGACAGTAAACACCCTCCCTTCTGACCCCATAGGAATGCTCTTGGCTCTCGTTCCCAAGACAGGCCCTAAAAATGAACAGTGTGTGTTAATTACACAACAAAACAGTGAGTTCTGGACTCAGCCTCCTGGCGGCTGACCCTCTGGGCTGCCATGTGGTCAGCCAACTGCTGCGGAGCCTGTCCCCTGGGAAGGGACCTCCAGCCCTCCCAGCCCCAGGCAGCAGCCTTCTCCGAGGTCTCGGGGGCAGACGCCAACCATGGAAATGAAGGGCCCACTTTGCACGTTAAATAACAGGGGCTGTCATTGCCATGCCTGTGCGCATGTGTGCATGAGTACATGTGTGTGCATGCATGTCCACACACCAGACCAAACCAAACCAAAATAAAATATTGTAAAAGAAGGAGAGAAAGGGAACATTTCCCTTTCCTAGGTAAATTCTGTGTTCAGCTTTTCCCCTCATTCATCTTAGAGAGATACCAAGAATTATTCCTCCTTTATAACAAACCATCAGAACAGTGTTAAAGACAGTGGACCCTTGGCCTGGGGGCACCCTAGCGGGTAGGGAGTGGAGGCCTGGAGAGCCAGCGTGCCATCCCCTGGGATGGTCAGAGCCCTACTGCAGCTACCTCTGTCCTACAGGAAATGAGGTCAGTGGTGCCAGTTTCTCTCTTTTCAAGGAAACATCTGGACAGTTAGATTTTTTATTTGAACTGTTTTGATTTTTTTAAACTGCTCTGGGGGTGGGACACAAGCAAGAACAGAACAGAAGAGTGTTTGTGGGCCACATGAAGACCTTGAGATGGCAATTCCTGAAGCTCCTCCCCATTTTACTGATGAATAAACCAAATGACCATATCTTGCCCAAAGTCCCTAGGAGTGAGTGAGTGATCCAGGAATGAGGCTTCCAGTTTCTCAGCCCAGACTCTTCCCTCTGTCCTGCTCTTGAGGCCAAGGGTGTGCACGCCCGGGAGTGGGGTCTCTCTGGAGAAGAACCAGATGGTCCTGCTTTCCCTCCACATCTCCTGCCCCCTGTCCTATCTCTTTGAAGGAACCCATTGTGACCACTGGTGGCCATTGCTTCCAGAAACGGGAGAGAGACCAGAGATAAGGGGTACAGTCTGCTACAGAGATACCAGGGTCAAGGGAGACGGAGGCGTCTCTGGAATTACAGGGCAAGGGCAGGGGGACTGAGCTGGAAGGGCAGCAGCACTCTGGGTATCAGTGCACTCAGGTGGAAAGTCAGGCAACACACAGGGCTGGGTACAAAGTCAAGTTAATGTAAGTCCCAAGGTCCAAGCAGGTGCTTCTTAGTGCAAGAATTCTGGATGGCCAGATGTGATCTCTTGCAAGTGCAGTTTTAGGAAACAGATCAGCACTTTGTGGAGGGTCAGCTCAATGAGGAATTCCATGTTCTATGTGGAGTCAGTGTGACCAGGACCAGAGTTACTGCCAAGGACAGGACGTGCTCAGAAAAGACAGCTCAGAGCATTTGAAGTCAGCTCCGCAAATGTGCAGGGGTGGAGAGAAGGGACCTTGAACAAGGAGACTCCGGGCCATAGGGGAAAGACTGACCCACTTGACCCAGGGGATAAGGCATCTGGTTCTGTCCCCACATCATTCAGCTGTATGACTTTGNGGGGTGGAGAGAAGGGACCTTGAACAAGGAGACTCCGGGCCATAGGGGAAAGACTGACCCACTTGACCCAGGGGATAAGGCATCTGGTTCTGTCCCCACATCATTCAGCTGTATGACTTTGGGAAAGTCATGTAACCTCTCTGAACCCGGTTTTCTCAACCACAACAGGGAAAATAGCATCTTGCAGGCTGGTGGCAAGACTAACTGGGGAAAGTTGCTTTTGTTGTTTAGTCTTACATCATGTCTGGCTCTTTTGTGACCCCATGGACTATAGCCTGCCAGGCTCCTCTGTCTATGGATTTCTCAGGCAAGAATACTGGAATGGATTGCCATTTTCTCCCTCAGGGGATCTTCCCAACCCAAGGATCAAATCCGTGTCTCCTGCAATGGCAGACAGAGTCTTTACCACTGAGCCACCAGGGAAGCCGTAACTGAGGAAAGCAAGTGCACAATACATGTGACGCCCTGGGTGGTCCCAGCTTCTCCACATCCTGATTGCCTGGCGTCTCCTTCTGGAACATCGTTTTCCCCGCCTGGATTCGTGTTTGTGTTTGAGTAATGTTTCCCAAACGGCAGTCTTTGGCATATTACATTTGTGATTTTTACCATCACCCAAGCACATTTGGTGAAATTTATTACTTCACATTAAAAAAATTTAATGGATCCCTTATATAAACTGAAACATAAAAATTTAAAGGAAAACATTGCATCAGTATTCTAGGTGGAGAAGCTGTTTCACTGGTCGTAAATCGAAATCATTGGTAAAAATAAACACCATCAAAAGCAAACGAGGTATTAAGTTTGAGCTAGACCCAGCTCCTGGGGAAGGTTCTGGGCACACTGTGTTTCCCCTTATTACTTGCAGAGAAGGGTGTTAGAGAAATGTCAGGGCCAGTGCAAACTGAGCCTTGCTTCCTGGTATAACCAGAGGGGGTTAAGGAACTCACCTGGAAATCATTTTTGTGCTCTGTGCTTTGGTCTGTGCCTTGAAACTGTACCTCAGAAAATGTTGTGGGGGAGCCTCCAGCTCTGTCTCTGTGAACAGAGGCTCATAGGCTGAGCAGAGGCTGTTCCCTGGCAAGTCTGTCCTGGGGACAGAAAGTCATCTTGTCTGGAGGAAGCTGTGCTGAGTGGGAGGGACCATATTGTCCTCATAACTTGGAGAGGGATCCTGGGAGGGGGCCTTTGATGACAGCTTATGGCATGACACACAGGGACACTGGTCACGTGAAGAGTGTATTCCTTGTATTCAGTGTAAGAGTGTATTTTCTGGAAAAGAAACCAGTGACCTTAATAATGATAGTAACCACAGCCCATGAGACAGCCATCCAAGTCTTCCACTGGAGGCGAAGATGAAATAAAGCTGCAAGATCCACTGAATCCACTTCCCCCATCTTCAGGCTTGTGAGAAGCCTCCCAGGTAAGAGTTTGAGTAACTTTCATTTTTGCTCACCAGTAGAACTGAGATCATAAACTCTTTAACCTTGGTCAGGCGTTTACCATGTATCAGGCATGGTGCTAACCATGCAGTAGGTGTTATCTCGTTGATCCTTCACAACAGGTAATTATTGCTGTCCTTATTTTATGTCTGAGAAAAGCAAGATGCAGACGCGAGGCTGATGTGGCAGCCAGGGTTACCGTCCCTAGGAGGCGGGGCTTGGTTCAAACTCCAATTCCTGGGGGTCCCACCACAGGTTGGAACAGGTGTGGACTGGCTCTTGTGACCCAAAGACATAAGATGGAGACATAAGGCTGGACATTTTCCAGGGGGCAACCCAGGGTTCAAAATCTAACAGAGCTTCCGAGTGTCAGAATGAACCCACTCTGTGAAGCACAGAGGCTGGCCACCCATGAGGGCTGGACCATGCCCATCACGGGTGCTGGGATGGCACTCAGCCTGGGGATATGACCCCACCTTCTAACGCATATCCACAGGACACTCGCCACACATCATCTCCTGGGGTGCTGGCAAGGCAGTGAGCGGTCCTCTGGATTCTGATTTTACAGACTTTGCAACTGATCCCAAGAGACATGGAGTCACTGGCCAGAGGCACCCAGCCATTGAGAAGCTGAGCGAGAGTTGAATCCAGAGTTCCCAGGGAATAGACCTTGATTCTACATATTTTGTGATCCTAGACTAGTCCTGGCACCCACCGTCATCTTTCAACCAGTCTCCTCCAATGGCCCCATCTTTGCTTCAACCTTTAATCCTCTAAACTCTAACCATCATGCAGCAGCCAGGGAAGCTTTTTAAAAAGTAAATCTACTACTGAATCCCCAATCCTCTGCTGGCCTTACGTCAACTTAGAATAAAGTCCAAACTCCCTTTCTTGACCTACAAGTCCTTCCAAGGCCCTGCCTGTCATGAGCTGAATTGTGTCCCCTCCCCTCAAATCCACATATTGAAATTCTAACTCCCAGGATCTCCGAATGTGACCGTATTTGAAGACAGGGTCTTTAAAAAGGTGACCACATGGACTATAGCCCTCCAGGCTCCTCTGTCTGTGGGATTTCCCAGGCAAGAATACTGGAGTGGGTTACTGTTTCCTTCTCCAGGGGATCTTCCTGATCCAAGGATTCAACCTGCACCTCCTACATCTTCTGCATTGGCAGGTGGATTCTTTACCACTGAACCGCCTGGGAAGCCCTTTAAGAAGGCAGAGTAAAAATCAGGTCACTGCGGGGAGGCCCTAATCCAATACGGCATGTGTCCTTATTAGAATAGGAGACGAAGACACAAACACGTACACACACATGCATAGCAAAGAGCTTGTGAAGACACAGGGAGGAGAAAAACGACCATCTGCAAGCCCGGAAGAGAGGCCTCAGAAGGAAGCAACCAGGTTGGCACAGTGATCTCAGACTTTTAGTGTCCAAAGGCAGTACATTTCTGTTATTTAAGCTACCCAGTCTGGGGCATTTCATTATGACAGCCCCAGAATAATACACCTTCCTGTGACTCTCTCCTTTGCTCTCTGCATCCAACACTGGCCTCCAAATTCTTCCAGGCTTTTTCATAGTGAACACTCATGCCTCAGGGTCTTCACACATGCTCAACCACAGTCTACATTCCTCCCAACATATCCACAGAAACATTAATCTGGAAGCAGAACGTGGGATACATGGAAAGAGAAAGGTAAATGGATTTAACAAATCTAGCACCTAGTCTGTGGAGAAGGACATCGCAACCCACTGCAGGATTCTTGCCTGGGAAATCCCATGGACAGAGCAGTCTGGTGGGCTACAGCCCATAGGGTCACAAGAGCTGGATACAACTTTGTGACTTCACCACCACCACCAGGTGCCCAGTCTGTACCTGGCACAGGCCAGCTCAGAGTTGCAGAGATGAAAAACAAAGACTCCTCATCCACTGAGGAGGGAACTGGAGTCCAGTGAGAACATAGAATGTTTTAGATAATAAGAGTGGTTGGGTAGAGAATTTGCAGAAGAATGAAGAAGCGATGAGGCCCAAGGTATCCTCCTAACATTGTGGAGTGCTATAGACTGAATATTTGTGTCCCCCCAGAATTCATGTGAAAGTTCTATTCCCGAAGTGGTGATAATTGAAAAAGGGGCTTTTAGAAGTTGATCAACATTAATGAGGGCTTCCCTGGTGGCTCAGAGACTAAAGAATCTGCTTGCAACGCAGGAGACCTGGGTTCAGTCCCTGGGTTGGGAAGATACCCTGGAGAAGGGAATGGCTACACACTCCAGTATTCTTGCCTGGAAAATCCCATGGACAGAGGAGCCTGGAAGGCCATAATCCATGGTATCACAGAGTAACACATCCCTCCAGTAACACAGAGCATGCACATCCCTCTAGTTTCAGCTTCTTGTCTTAGCTGGTCCTCCAGGCATTCCGGTTTCCTTGGCAACCCCCAGGTCCATCCAGCGCCCCATCCTTTCTCTGTTGCCTGCATAGCCGCTGACATGTGGTCTGTCCCTTCACATGCACGGCTCCTGTGTGTGTTCTGAAGTTCATGGGGATTTCTCACTCCTCACTTGTGAGGTCTTGAGAATGGACTTCTTATGATGGATTAACACCCTTATGAAAAGTAGAAGAGAAAGGGCTCTCACCACGTTGTACAGACACAGCAGGAAAGTGGCAATCTGCACACCAGGAAGAGAGCCCTCAGCAGGAACAGCGTCTGCCTTGACCTTGGACTTCCCAGCCAGCAGAAGTGTGAGAAATCAATTCTTCGTTGCTTAAGCCACCTGGTCTACGGCCTTTTGTTACAGCAGCTTGAGCACATGAAGACAGGAAGGATGAGGCCAAGACGGAGTGTCAGGAGACTGAGTTTTTCTCTCTCTTCTGCTAGTATAACCCTAGGTAAGGGATTCCCTTCTGTGCGCCTCAGTTTCCCCATCTGTAAAAGAGAAGTCCTAGCCCTGAAAACCTCTACAGCGAAGAGTTTCTGCCCTGATCATAGGGAATGTCTGCCGCTGAGCTGGCCAGCACTGAGGGCCCAGAAATGGAGGCTTGGATCTGCCCAGAAGCAGGGAGGCGAGGAGCGGGAGGGGAAGGCATCCTCAGGCAGGGCCTCACTCAGCAGTTTTCAGGGGTGCCTGGGATCAGAGCTCCGGCTAGGTCCTGCGGACTCTGGGAAGCCCAGCACATACCTGTCGCCTCCCTGGTTAAATATTTGCCGGCTTTAGTCTCATCTCAGAGGAGTTNTGGACCATGCCCATCACGGGTGCTGGGATGGCACTCAGCCTGGGGATATGACCCCACCTTCTAACGCATATCCACAGGACACTCGCCACACATCATCTCCTGGGGTGCTGGCAAGGCAGTGAGCGGTCCTCTGGATTCTGATTTTACAGACTTTGCAACTGATCCCAAGAGACATGGAGTCACTGGCCAGAGGCACCCAGCCATTGAGAAGCTGAGCGAGAGTTGAATCCAGAGTTCCCAGGGAATAGACCTTGATTCTACATATTTTGTGATCCTAGACTAGTCCTGGCACCCACCGTCATCTTTCAACCAGTCTCCTCCAATGGCCCCATCTTTGCTTCAACCTTTAATCCTCTAAACTCTAACCATCATGCAGCAGCCAGGGAAGCTTTTTAAAAAGTAAATCTACTACTGAATCCCCAATCCTCTGCTGGCCTTACGTCAACTTAGAATAAAGTCCAAACTCCCTTTCTTGACCTACAAGTCCTTCCAAGGCCCTGCCTGTCATGAGCTGAATTGTGTCCCCTCCCCTCAAATCCACATATTGAAATTCTAACTCCCAGGATCTCCGAATGTGACCGTATTTGAAGACAGGGTCTTTAAAAAGGTGACCACATGGACTATAGCCCTCCAGGCTCCTCTGTCTGTGGGATTTCCCAGGCAAGAATACTGGAGTGGGTTACCGTTTCCTTCTCCAGGGGATCTTCCTGATCCAAGGATTCAACCTGCACCTCCTACATCTTCTGCATTGGCAGGTGGATTCTTTACCACTGAACCGCCTGGGAAGCCCTTTAAGAAGGCAGAGTAAAAATCAGGTCACTGCGGGGAGGCCCTAATCCAATACGGCATGTGTCCTTATTAGAATAGGAGACGAAGACACAAACACGTACACACACATGCATAGCAAAGAGCTTGTGAAGACACAGGGAGGAGAAAAACGACCATCTGCAAGCCCGGAAGAGAGGCCTCAGAAGGAAGCAACCAGGTTGGCACAGTGATCTCAGACTTTTAGTGTCCAAAGGCAGTACATTTCTGTTATTTAAGCTACCCAGTCTGGGGCATTTCATTATGACAGCCCCAGAATAATACACCTTCCTGTGACTCTCTCCTTTGCTCTCTGCATCCAACACTGGCCTCTAAATTCTTCCAGGCTTTTTCATAGTGAACACTCATGCCTCAGGGTCTTCACACATGCTCAACCACAGTCTACATTCCTCCCAACATATCCACAGAAACATTAATCTGGAAGCAGAACGTGGGATACATGGAAAGAGAAAGGTAAATGGATTTAACAAATCTAGCACCTAGTCTGTGGAGAAGGACATCGCAACCCACTGCAGGATTCTTGCCTGGGAAATCCCATGGACAGAGCAGTCTGGTGGGCTACAGCCCATAGGGTCACAAGAGCTGGATACAACTTTGTGACTTCACCACCACCACCAGGTGCCCAGTCTGTACCTGGCACAGGCCAGCTCAGAGTTGCAGAGATGAAAAACAAAGACTCCTCATCCACTGAGGAGGGAACTGGAGTCCAGTGAGAACATAGAATGTTTTAGATAATAAGAGTGGTTGGGTAGAGAATTTGCAGAAGAATGAAGAAGCGATGAGGCCCAAGGTATCCTCCTAACATTGTGGAGTGCTATAGACTGAATATTTGTGTCCCCCCAGAATTCATGTGAAAGTTCTATTCCCGAAGTGGTGATAATTGAAAAAGGGGCTTTTAGAAGTTGATCAACATTAATGAGGGCTTCCCTGGTGGCTCAGAGACTAAAGAATCTGCTTGCAACGCAGGAGACCTGGGTTCAGTCCCTGGGTTGGGAAGATACCCTGGAGAAGGGAATGGCTACACACTCCAGTATTCTTGCCTGGAAAATCCCATGGACAGAGGAGCCTGGAAGGCCATAATCCATGGTATCACAGAGTAACACATCCCTCCAGTAACACAGAGCATGCACATCCCTCTAGTTTCAGCTTCTTGTCTTAGCTGGTCCTCCAGGCATTCCGGTTTCCTTGGCAACCCCCAGGTCCATCCAGCGCCCCATCCTTTCTCTGTTGCCTGCATAGCCGCTGACATGTGGTCTGTCCCTTCACATGCACGGCTCCTGTGTGTGTTCTGAAGTTCATGGGGATTTCTCACTCCTCACTTGTGAGGTCTTGAGAATGGACTTCTTATGATGGATTAACACCCTTATGAAAAGTAGAAGAGAAAGGGCTCTCACCACGTTGTACAGACACAGCAGGAAAGTGGCAATCTGCACACCAGGAAGAGAGCCCTCAGCAGGAACAGCGTCTGCCTTGACCTTGGACTTCCCAGCCAGCAGAAGTGTGAGAAATCAATTCTTCGTTGCTTAAGCCACCTGGTCTACAGCCTTTTGTTACAGCAGCTTGAGCACATGAAGACAGGAAGGATGAGGCCAAGACGGAGTGTCAGGAGACTGAGTTTTTCTCTCTCTTCTGCTAGTATAACCCTAGGTAAGGGATTCCCTTCTGTGCGCCTCAGTTTCCCCATCTGTAAAAGAGAAGTCCTAGCCCTGAAAACCTCTACAGCGAAGAGTTTCTGCCCTGATCATAGGGAATGTCTGCCGCTGAGCTGGCCAGCACTGAGGGCCCAGAAATGGAGGCTTGGATCTGCCCAGAAGCAGGGAGGCGAGGAGCGGGAGGGGAAGGCATCCTCAGGCAGGGCCTCACTCAGCAGTTTTCAGGGGTGCCTGGGATCAGAGCTCCGGCTAGGTCCTGCGGACTCTGGGAAGCCCAGCACATACCTGTCGCCTCCCTGGTTAAATATTTGCCGGCTTTAGTCTCATCTCAGAGGAGTTCAACCAGTCGGCCCAGCCAATGCATTTGTACGTGTCCTTGTGCGCATGTGGGCTTAGCGCTGAGGCAGCACTTTTGCTATCCAGTTTTTTATTTAACTAGAAAGAAAAAAAAAAAAGAAAAACAGAAACTTGCTCCCCACTTCCAACTCATACCCCCCACTCTACTGCCCAGCTGACCTTGGCTCCACTTAAGACCAACCAGTACCTGACAAGCCACCCCAGTAGGATTCAGAGCCATAGGTCTTCATGCTCAGAGTGTGGGCCTGAATTCTTGCTCTGCTGCTGGGGCTGTGTGTCTTTGACAATCCCTTTAACATCAGGAATAGTCTCCACCTCTGCAAAATGAGTGCATAAAGCCCCCTTAGGTCTTAACCCTTGCCCTGGCCCCCTTTGTTTTGCTCTCCAAACTTGGTGCCCTTCTATTGGGCATGTCTCCCTATCTTGGCTCTTGTGTTTCTGCTTCCCCACCTCTCCCCTTCCTTGCAGAAGCAGCGGCGTTTGATGGCAGGAGCCTCGCTCATGAGTGGGCAGCCTTGCAGGTGGGTTCAGATCTCATCTGCATCTCTTGCCTTAAGGGAAAGTTACCTGACCTCTCTCAACCTTGATGTCCCCTCTGTGTGATGGGGGAAGAGAATCAGGTCTTTAACCCTTGTTGAGAGGATTAAAGAAGGTGATGCTGCCACACTGATGTAAGAACCTCAATAAAGATCACTCTGATTATTCTGGAGATTATCCCAAGCCTGTCTGCCTTGCTCATTAATTTCCCTACCCTCACCCTTTCCTTTCCACACCCTGTGGGGGTGGCTAAGATGCCTCCTCTTTATTCTGTGCCATGCTGACCTCTAAAGGCATAGCCCGTAATGGACTTAATCACCATTTGTGCTTGTGATGATGNAAAGAAGGTGATGCTGCCACACTGATGTAAGAACCTCAATAAAGATCACTCTGATTATTCTGGAGATTATCCCAAGCCTGTTTGCCTTGCTCATTAATTTTCCTGCCCTCACCCTTTCCTTTCCACACCCTGCGGGGGTGGCTAAGATGCCTCCTCTTTATTCTATGCCATGCTGACCTCTAAAGGCATAGCCCGTAATGGACTTAATCACCATTTGTGCTTGTGATGATTGTGAGTACTTTCAGGGCAGTACCAGCTCTCATTTATCTTCTAACCCTCAGGTCCACAGCACTTGAGCAGCACCAGGTTTTTGAGTGGAGGAATAAATGGGCGAATGAGTAAATGAACGGCCAATGACCTTTTCAGACCCATGGGAAAATGCTCTTGGTCTCCAGTAATCAATAGTGATCTGTGTCCCACTTTTTCAGTTAAGCCCTACAAAACGATCGCCAGGCTCAGAGGCATGACACGGTGATCGATGGACTGGACAGGGCAGAGGAGAGGGCAGAGAGGTCATGTGGAACAGCCCTTGTTCCCAGCAGGCCTCTTACGGTGGGCGAAGGAGTAGCACACGAATCTACACCCTTTCATTCAAATCATCCCGCTGGTGGGCTTGCAGGGCTCCCAGCCCAGGCTGGTACAGTCCTCAGAGAGATTCTTTACATTTCATCTGAGGGTCACCCTAGATGAGTCAGTTCAGTCGTTCACTCGTGTCTGACTCTTTGAGACCCCACGGACTGCAGCATTCCAGGCTTCCCTGTCCATCACCAACTCCCGGAGCTTACTCAAACTCATGTCCATCGAGTCGGTGATGCCATCCAACCATCTCATCCTCTGTCGTCCCCTTCTCCTGCCTTCAACTCAGCTTCAGGGTCTTTTCCAGTGAGTCTGTAGGATCCATAACATCTGAAGTTCAGCTCCATGAGGGAGGACCGTCCCTCTGCCATGCCCAGACCCTGATGATGCTGCCACCAGTCCACCTTGAAACTCTTCCCCAGGAGGGGCCCACACCTTGTATTACCACTGCGACAGACCAGCATTTTCTTGAGAATCTTAATAAAAGACCAAGAGAGGACCCAGAGAGACTGTATCTCATTTTCCTTGGCTTCTTGCTTGCATTTCATTTTTTATTATTTTTGTAACTACTTCTGAAGATTCAGTACTGTTTACATTTTACTTTTATTTTTGCTTTTTTATTTGCTGGCCCACTGGAAAGTAAGATGCAGATGTCATGACCACTTATCCCTGAATATTTCAACAAATATGTTCTAAAACGAAAGGCCTTTTTCTCACCTAACCACACTCCAGCACCTCACCTGAGATCATTGATGAGAAATTTCTAATATCATCTAATACCCAACCCATAGTTAAAAATACAGAATTGCTCCCAGATCACTTTTGCAATTTTTTTTTTTTTCAAATCAGAGTCCAATCAAGATCCATACAGTGCACTCTGTATGATGTATTTTGAGTCTCTTTCCACCTAGAGTTGTGCCTCCTGCTTACACGTTTTTTGTTCTTTATTTATTCCCTGACTTTGGCTGNCTTTTGCAATTTTTTTTTTTTCAAATCAGAGTCCAATCAAGATCCATACAGTGCACTCTGTATGATGTATTTTGAGTCTCTTTTCACCTAGAGTTGTGCCTCCTGCTTACACCTTTTTTGTTCTTTATTTATTCCCCGACTTTGGCTGCTAGGAAGAATAGGCCAGACATCATGAAAGATGCCCCATACCCTGGGGTTGTTCCCTGTCCCTTCGTCCTCCTATAGTTGGTTCCCAGCTGGGCTTGGACGTGACTGTCTTCAGAACTGGTGGTGTTAGTAAAGGGACTCTTGGTGATCTTCTCAGCGACAAAGAGGTGATACATGCAGTGGGGATGCAGGGGAGCCTGAGCAGAAGATGGACTCTGGGGACGAGGACTTTTGTCACATCAGAGGGAGCCCAGAGGACCTGGGCAGGGGAAGACCTTGGATAATTCCTGACCCTCCCCCTCAGTGTCACCTGCCCCCGCCCCCCCTTCAGCCTACTGTGCTGGTCCATCTTGCCCAGCTCTACTAGCGTCTCATATCAGACCCAGGGAAAGCTCTGGGCACTGGCTCACTTTTCCTCTACCACTGCCCTGTTTCAATTTAATTTCTAGATTGATGAAATGTTAAAATTCACATATAAAAGTAAAGACATAAGACAGTAGCATAAATATTGGTAAGTATTATTGTACTTTCCTGACTTGAGCAGGAGCTCTAAGCATGACCTCAAAAAGCTGACCCCATACAGATAGAAAGGAATAGATTTGACCAAATCAATCAGCTGTAATACAATTGCCAAACAAATTCTGGAGAAAATAAGATGAACCATGATGGTTGACTTTGGACACTTAATATCTTCCATATGCAAGCTGTAATCTATATCTTCTGTGTAAATAGTAGGCTTTTTGGTTTGCTATCGGGGTGTAACAAATTACTGCAAACTAGTGGCTTGAAATAACTGTTCGATTTGTCTGCTGTTGATTCTTCGATGGGTTTGGCAGGGCTGACTGCTCTCCCCGCTGTCTGCTCACCACTGAGGAGAGGCTGGAATGGGCTGCAGGACCCACTTCCAAGGGGACCACTCCAAGCCAGAGTGAGGCTGGAGCCTCGGTTTTCTTCCTCGGGCTTGTCCATGTGGCTAGACTGGGCCTCTGACAAAACGGTGGTATCACGGTGGCTGGACGTGTTGCCTGGCAGCTGACTTCAAAGAGAGCCAAAGCTGGAGANCCAGGAAAGCTCAAGGAGCCCAGTCTGTGCATCAGTTCTCTTTCCTTCTTCTTTCTTTAAAGTCGCCCAGTCATGTCCGACTCTTTGCGACCCCATGGACTATACAGTCCATGGAATTCTCTAGGCCAGAATACTGGAGTGGATAGCCTTTTCCTTCTCCAGGGGATCTTCCCAACCCAGGGATCAAACCCAGGTCCCCTGCAGTGCAGGTAGATTCTGTACCAGCTGAGCCACAAGAGAAGCAACAAGCAAATTCTCTCTCTGACTGTGTCTAAACTACTATTCTACCTGATAAGCATTTTCTATTAAATGATTGTATTAATATCTTTTAATCTTGCTATTTTTCAGATATTTTGGTAATTTCTTATGATTTTAATGCCCTTTGTGTGTCCTTATTTACAAAACATGTATTTTATACTTTATATCATATGTT
This sequence comes from Raphicerus campestris, assembly GCA_006410735.1. Classification (NCBI taxonomy): domain Eukaryota; kingdom Metazoa; phylum Chordata; class Mammalia; order Artiodactyla; family Bovidae; genus Raphicerus; species Raphicerus campestris. Next base: position 1,493,188 of record SJYW01051126.1, on the reverse strand, counting down.
TCTATTCATTGAAATGATAGCAGATAGATCTGTATCAGCTGCTTCCTGTATCTGTTGTCTCTTGTTCATGCTGGATTATTTTCACGTGAACATTTCCTTTTGTGACTTGAAGTTCTAAGCTCTTCTTCCTTTAAAGTCTTAGCTAAGAGCATATGGGTTTAGCAAGAAACTCTGTAGGAATTTTCAGAGTACCCAATGAAAACCAAAGACCAGGGATCATTAGTATATTAATAGCAAATCTTATGGCTTAACAAATCATAAAGAGGTTTAAATGCAAACCCTACACCCAAAAGTGAAACAGGGTTATCATTTTAATTTCACAGATTCTTGGAGGATGCTCTTTTCCACCCAGAGACTAGTGACAGGTGAACATGTTTTCTTGACTTTATAGTATGCTGAAGGATGGCTTCAGCCTCCTGTTTTTTTCGTGAGGTAGTTCGAGTTTAATGGAACTTAAAATCAGTTCTCATCTTTACCCTTGGTGGGCCCAAGTCTTACCTGCTGTCTCTGAATATGTGTTAGACTCACTGGTCTCTAGTTTAGGGCCCAGGCATGGTATTAGCACCCGCATTTCTACTCTCGTTATGGTTCCATCTTCAGCCGTGGCCCTGGTGGGATTTCACCTTTGTTCTGACAGGCTGGGCTATGCATGTAAGGAAGTTTGCCTCCTTTTGTGAGAATGTTTAAACACTTATTTCAGATGAGCTTTGGTTTCTGCAGTCATCCGTGTTGTCCCAGCCCAGGGTTAAGCAGAGTTGTTTTGACCTAGGGTCCTTCTGTTGTTCTGGGACGTTGGCAGCACTAAGGGCGTAGGTAGTCTGGGGGCTGTCAGTCCTTCCCTTGCCTTCAGCAGAGCTGCTTTGCTTTTTGTTTGTTTTATACACTGGGTCCGTAAGTAAGGATTAGTTGCACATATACTTTCCCTTTTCAAATGAAGTTTTTTAAATCCTGCTTTCAACTTTGTAATGGAAGACATTGAGGCTTTGTGTAAAAAACATTAATCTCATTATCTAGTGACGTGAACACCTAGCAAATTCCAAACAGCTACCATCATCTACGTGAACATGCATGCCTTTCATGTTCCTGCAGGAGAAATCACCTTGAACTTGAGATGCACTTGAGGCAGTCACACTTCCCCAGGGAGCAAGCCACTCCAGGAAGAAGTTGAACAAAGCCAGAGACCCATTAACTTCTGTGAACTAGGAAAGGTTCCTTCATTAAGGCTGGCAGCAGTGGGAACCTCACGTCTGGAAAGAGTCAATAATACATTAGGTTACTTAAGCTGTAGAAAGAGTTCATTGACTATGGCCTTTTAAAGGCCTTTTAAAGTCAAAGGACTTACACCGTGGAGGCAACAACTCTTCCAGCCCCCAAGAGGCTCTGAATAAGGTGAAATATTTGCTGTTGGGACCCTGCCCTAGATAAAGTACAGCAAAGGGGACAGAACAAACACAGGCGGTTGAAGAAGTTGGGTAAACCACGAGAAGAAGGTAAAAGTAGAGACAGGGATCAGATGGCTGCAGAAGAGAGAACAAAACCGTGCTAGCACAGACAAGCTCTCCAGATGTGGGATGTGAAACATTGCACGTCTTAGAGTCAGAGACTTGCTAGAATCAGCAGAATAGGCTTCACCAACTAACATACAAGTATAGTTCCCATGCCTGACAATTCTGATTAACACGACCCCTAGTGAGGTTCCCTCCCACTGCCGTGGGCACACTCGGTGGGCCCTCACCCTGTCTCTATACCAAACCAAGACTGTTCCGACATTGGCCCATTGGCAATCCTATCACTTCTGTCAGTCGTACCTCTCCACTTGGGATTTTTGTCTAACTTCAAATGCTCCTCGCTCAGGGATGCTGTTCCTCCTCTTCCGCATGCACCTCCATGCAAAGCTAAAGGAGGTTCCCTTGCGACACGATTTCTTAGCACTCTGCAGCTTCCTTTAATGCACTTAACACAACTGTAATTACATAATTATTTTTTTCACCTAAAAATAAGTAGACTTCTTTACTGACCAGCATGTATGTTGGATAAAAGCAGGGATGGACTATTTTCCATAACTAGGATCATCCCTGGTGCTCAAAAAATATAAAAAATTAGGGAAATAAATGAAAAGTTTAAAAAGTGGAAGGCAGATGTTTTTACAAGTTAAATACAATTAGACTTGCAACAAAGTACTTTATAGGGCTTCCCAGGTGGCTCAACGGAGAATCTGCCTGCAATGCGGGAGATGCAGGAGATACCAGTTCAGTTCCTGGGTCTGGAAGATCCCCTGGAGGAGGAAATGGCAACCCACTCCAGTATTCTTGCCTGGCAAACCCCATGGAAGAGGAACCTGGTGGGCTGAAGCCCATAGGGTTGCAAAGGAGTCCAACATGACTGAGGAACTTACTTTATGGAGTCAACTGTTGATTCCCCAACAGACCACCAAAGAGCCAGCTAATCAGGAAAAGCTAAATTTATCAGATTTAGTGCAAGAAGGAAGACAGAATCTTAGTGCTGTTTTAAAAATAGAAGTATGTAAGGTACACCACTCTACTGGCATAAAGTGAAGAGGAACTAAAGAGCCTCTTGATAAGGGTGAAAAAGGAGAGTGAAAAAGCTGGCTTAAAGCTCAACATTAAAAAAAACCAAGATCATGGCATCCGGTCCCATATTTTCATGGCAAATAGAAGGGGAAAATGTAGAAGCAGTAACAGATTTTATTTTCCTAGGCTCCAAAATCACTGTGGATAGTGACTGCAGCCATGAAATTAAATGCAATTGCTCCTTGAAAGGAAAGCTATGACAAACCTCGACAACGTATTAAAAAGCTGAGACATCACTTTGCTGACAAACGTCCATATAGTCAAAGCTATAGTTTTTCCTGTTTTCCTTGCACAGATGTGAGAGTTGGACCATAGGGAAGGCCAAGTGCCAAAGAATTGATGCTTTTGAACTGTGATGCTGGAAAAGACTCTTGAGAGTCCCTTGGACAGCAAGGAGATCAAACCAGTCAATCCTTCAACCCTGAATATTTATTGGAAGCACTGATGTTACAGCTCAAATGATTTGGCCACCTGATGCGAAGAGCTGACGCATTGAAAAAGAACCTGATGCTGGGAAAAACTGAAGGCAAAAGGGGAAGCAGAGGATGAGATAGTTAAATAGCATCACCAAATCAATGGATATGAATTTGAGCAAACTCTGGGAGGTAGAGTAGGACAGGGAAGGCTGGCTTACTGCAGTCCATGGGTCACAAAGAGTCGGACACAACTTAGCAACTGAACACAACAGCAGTGAGGCTTGGGGACCTGGGGTGTGAATATAAGGCAGGTCTTACAAGATGGAAATTCACTGGCAGAGGGCAGAGGTGGTGACATCATAGTTTTGGACTGACGAGCACAGTGACGTGTGGGTCTTGAAGTAATTCTTGATGAGGAGAGTGTATCATTCTCTATAAGTAAGCTGTTTAGTTGGTTCACAGGCTTATCTTCCACCAGCAAGTATTTCCTAGAGCAAGCAGTTAAATTACTGTTATATTTTTTTATTATCAGCAATGTTTAGCAGAGACATAGATAAGCATACAATATCTCAGGGTTATTTAGCCCAAAGAGAGGAGGTTATGACTCTTTCTGGTATTGTCAAACACAGGGACAGAGAACAATTTTTGTTTGGATTCTCAGCCTCCCCTTCTTAGTCATACTTTGACTTGAGCTTAACGGTAAACCATAGCTGTGTGGAGACTCGATCAATCCACATTTCCACTAGTATTTGATTGCTGTGCCACCAGGAAAGCCCTGTGTTATCAGACTTTTTAGAAACCAAAAAGCTGCGGGTTGTCTTGTTCTTTGTTGGATATGATGGGATGGTGGCTTCACTCGGATACTTCAAAACTAAGAGAAAGATTATAATCAGATTGTACTGATTATAATGATACCATTTCTAAGCCAGGAGCCAAGGAGCCCACATAAAACCAGGAGAACAGATCCTGACCCCAGTTTGGAAAACATCACAGAACCACATATGGGATAAAGCGTCTAATTTCACCTTCTTTCTGGGTGTTTAGCTCCTGAACATTGTTTGCTCCTCTCAACTCTGCGACCAGAAATAAAACTACAAAAAAACCAACAATTTTTTATTTATTCTTCCTGACTGCCCATATTTAAATTCAATAATTCAGTCTTTAAGGGTTTTCTCTGAGTAAATATCTAAGGGGACAACTTGGTGGGAAAGAAAAGTTGCCTTTTGAGAATTAGTACAAGCTGGCATAGCAACCCCATGAATTCTGATGATACAAAATGGATGCCTAGAAAAGGGAAGCAATTTACTAGAAATGGAGCAAGTAGAAAATATCAAATACTAGGTATGAATCTGAGCTCCCTCACTCCACCGATTGTGTGCACCACACTGTGCCATATAATCTCCCTTTGAAGATCAACATGAAACACAACTATGAGTTAGCCCCATACATTTTATCCTAATAATACAATTATAGTCATATCATTCTCACCTGATATTTTAACTATTTATCTTTTGAAGAATAAATGGGGGCTTGGGTTTTTCCTGCAGACAATGGGAAGCCACAATAGAGATCAGAAAGGAATTCACAAGATCAATTTTGCTCTTGTGGTAGTCGTGTGTGGAATGAGAGCAACATGGCTAGGGTCCCAGATACCCCTATTTACAACTGTAGAGGGTTTTAAACAGTCTTCTTAGATATAAGGTTATCTGCATAGATCTATTGTCAGATGGGAAGGGCTGTTGTTATCTAACTTTAAGAAGGATGCATAATTTAGGCCAAGATAATCACCAGTGATGCAAACAGCAGAGATTAATTTGAAAATTTAATATCCAGAGATTGAAGGACTTGCTTATGAAGCCATTGCTTCTAAATTATATTGAGGCATGGGCTGGTAACAAGTGCTCAGGAGCTTCAATGTGCAGAAGAATATTAAAAGATACCACATGTCCTCTAATTAAAATCACAGCAAAGTGGAGTAATGATTGCAGATATGATATTAACAAAGGGTAGGAGGGCAATCTGAGAGCAGTGCCAGGAAGCCAACAGAGTCTGGAAACCACGGCCTCCAGGGGGATTCTCCAAATCACAGCAAAATCCCTGGAAATTAGCAAGAGCCAGAGGGAAAGCTAATGTTCATTGCTAGCATTACAATAGAGAATGAAAATATTGCTCTATTACACATGATTTGGACAAAGGTTTGGTCTGTTTGTTCAGTGCAAAGTGGCAACTGGGAGCAATTAAAAACAGCCCGAGAATGCAAGCAACTCACACCCAACAATAAAAATCAGAGGCTCCCAAGCACTTGATGTTTTAGGAGTTTTTGATTGGTTGATTCTATCGTCTTTGTGTGATTGTTTGCTTGCTTTGTAATTTTTTTTAGAGGCGGGTTAGTAGGACAAAGCCAGCAAAATGGAAGCCTTCCTTTCATTCCTAAGAGGACAGTGTTGGAGCTTTTCAAGAGAACTGACAGACCTTGCACATGTGAATCTTTCCATAAAATTGGCATGAAAAATGTGTCATTTAGAACATGTCTAGCGTTTTAGAGACATGGATTTCTAGGGCAGCAGAGAATATTTGAGATGAAGTCACAGATGCTGAAGCTCCAATAAAGAGCCAGCTCATTGGAAAAGACCTTGATGCTGGGAAAGACTGAAGGCAGAAGGAGAAGGGAGTGATAGAGGATAAGATTGTTGGATGGTATCACTGACTCAATGGACATGAATTGGAGCAAACTCCAGGTGAGGAAAGTCAGGGAAGCCTGGTGTGCTGCAGTCCATGGTGTCATCAAGAGTCAGACATGGCTTAGTGACTGGACAACGTTACAACAACACAATGCGAGGGGTTTTTGTTTTGTTTTGCTTTTTTTGATAAGTTCTCTCCAAATTGGAGGAAGCTGGTTGGAATTAGCATGAAAGATATCATTCCCTTCATTAGCCCATCCCTATTTAACCTTCTTAACCGGATTTTCCTCCCTGGTAGTTGTACTTCCTGGGACCTAACAAAAGAATGGAGTGAAACTTAGATGGAGATTGCTTTATAAGCAAGGGATGTTCATACATATGGCCCACACTCTACCACCTACCATATGATGCTCACAGCAGCATCATTAAACCTTCACAGCACTCTTGCCCTGTCTCCAGAAGCATTCTCTGAATCCTCTCGACAGAAGGTTCCCAAAGTCGCTATCAGTCTTCAGAGGTGTCCTGTAAAATGCTAGTCACATGCTGTGTGTGTGGGCTTAGTCTCTCAGTCCTGTCTGACCCTTTGAGACCCCATAGACTGGAGTCACATGCTAGAGAAACTCTGAAAATTTAGGAGACTCCCAACTGTATCTCATCAACAACAAAAAAAGATGATATATATAGTAAGGCAGTATCACTGAATTAACTGTCAGAAGTCCAGGGCCTCTCTAACTTCTTCTGCTTATCACTCTTGTAACTTTTAACAAGTACCTTGATCCTCAGTTACTTCATGCATAAAACTGAAGTTATGTATACCAGTAACACTTTGGAAGTGATGTAACAGTAAAAGTCAATAATAGAATATTTTGTGAGCCATGGGAAAATATAAGAGCAAATTCTGTTATTGGCATTAGACTCTGGTAATTATTAACTTCACTGTTAGACTCTCTTCACAGTTACTGGCAGAAGCACCTTTGCCCAAACTTCTTTACCCTAGTTTATACCATACTCCTCACTTCAGTTGTCCTCAAATTAGAATGGCCATCAGAATTTGTGGTAAGAGCTTCCTAAAACCCAGATTACTGAGCTCGCCTACCAGGATTCCTGATCCAGTAGGAAGGGGTGCGAGAGGGAGGGCAAGAATTTGCAATTCTAACAAGTTCCCAGCAATTTTGATGTTGCAGATCCAGGGCACTATTTAGGGAAGTTCTGCCTCACTTAAATTCTACTTTCTCATGTTTAACCTATTTCCCATATATTCTAGGAGGCATCTGCAATGAACCCACCCCATATATTTCTCATTTCCCAAAATGGCTACACCACTCAGTTTTCTACCATCCCTTGACGCTTAGCATGTTCATGTGTATTTTCAGAAATCTTCATTTATGCAATGTCTTGCCTTCCCAGAGAGATTGAGAAGTTCCTGAGGCTTCAGATTGATGACTGTTTAGATCTTTCTCTGTTACCACTGATACTGGTCTAAGCACTCACCTGCCCCCAAAGTTCAGCTCAGTTCAGTCGCTCAGTCGTGTCTGACTCTTTGCGACCCCATGAATCGCAGCATGCCAGGCCTCCCTGTCCATCACCAACTCCTGGACTTCACTCAGACTCATGTCCATCGAGTCGGTGATGCCATCCAGCCATCTCATCCTCAGTCGTCCCCTTCTCCTCCTGCCCCCAATCCCTCCCAGCATCAGTCTTTTCCAATGGGTCAACACTTCGCATGACGTGGCCAAAGTATTGGAGTTTCACCTTTAGCATCGTTCCTTCCAAAGAAATCCCAGGGCTGATCTCCTTCAGAATGGACTGGTTGGATCTCCTTGCAGTCCAAGGGACTCTCAAGAGTCTTCTCCAACACTGCAGTTTAAAAGCATCAATTCTTCGGTGCTCAGCCTTCTTCACAGTCCAACTCTCACATCCATACGTGACCACAGGAAAAACCATAGCCTCGACTAGATGGACCTTAGTCGGCAAAGTAATGTCTCTGCTTCTGCATATGCTATCTAGGTTGGTCATAACTTTTCTTCCAAGGAGTAAGCATCTTTTAATTTCATGGCTGCAGTCACAATCTGAAGTGATTTTGGAGCCCCCAAAAATAAAGTCTGACACTGTTTCCACTGTTTCCCCATCTATTTCCCAGGAAGTGATGGGACCACATGCCATGATCTTCGTTTTCTGAATGTCTTCTGGTTGGTTCTTGAGGATTCCCTAAGTCTCTGCCCAAAGGATATGACAGCTCTCAGCATCTTTTTTCCGTAGTCAGCACACCTGTCTCCGCACAGCTCCTGTCTAGGGAGATTAACCTTTCACTGGACACAACTACTCTTCCCTTTGTGGATGGTCACACTACTTCATCGCTCAGGCCTCAGGAGACTTGCCACCAAATTCCAAGCATTTTGTTGGAGAGTCCCAT
>SJYW01051126.1:1463072-1473315 GCA_006410735.1 Raphicerus campestris | reverse complement strand
TTAACCTCTGGATCACCAGAGGTTCTTTTGAAAGCACAAATCTATGTCTTCTCCTGATTACCATTCCTTAGTGGTTCCCAACTGCCCAAAGGGCAATCAAACCTCCTTACGAGGGACTTCTCTGGCTGCCTAGTGACTAAGACTCTGCTCCCAATGCCAGGGCACAGATTTGGTTCCTGCTTGGGAACTAAGATCTTGCATGCTGCATGGTGCAGCCAGGAAAAAAAAAAAAATCCCTGTTGAGAGTCTACAAGGCACTTTCTGACCAGCCCCCATCTACCCAATCAAACTCAGTTCTAGATTTTCCAACCCACATACTGTATGCCCAATAAATCTGTTACTAGTCAATCTTAAAGCACACTGTACTTTCTCATGCGTCCATGCCTCTGTGGTTCCCACTGTCTAGAACGACCATGCCTTCTAATCCTTCTTTTGAAAGTCTAAAACGGTTCTCTCAAGTAAAAGGTCTCTTTCCCGACCCTCCTAACAATGGCCTGCCCTGTGCTCTGGTAACTTTGGGGGCTATTTCAGTCATCCTCTGCTTGGTTTTCTCTGTGCCCAGCCCCTCACTGACCTGGAGTAACCTGAGGGGCTTGGCTCAGGGGACATGCTCAAGCAGGGAGAGATAGATGGTTCTGGGCTGGCCTTTTGTTCACAGCTCAGACATGGGGACCCTGCCTGGGAGCTTGCACAGCCCGTGCAAGTGGCCACCATCACCTTCCTCCCTGGGAGTCATGTTTCCTCCCAAGGCTGTTTCTAGACATGCAGAACACTTGGGGGTTTATCTTCTTTTGGTTATTAGAATAGAGGTCATTTTTTCTGAATCAAAGTGCTTCCCCCTTCCATGAACAAGCTTACCCTTCAGTTAATCTCATGGGACTTTTGTGGGCAAATGGGCCTTAGGACACATCTGGTGAGTGGAGTCCTGTGTTTTGTCTGTGGATGAATAAGTAGGTAAGAGGCGGATTACACAGCGGGTAGGGAAGCTTCCCCAGCACGCCTTGCTCTCCAGAGTGGCCTGACTCACTCCTTCCAGTACCAGGGGCTTCAGACTCTGCAGAAAGCAGCCTTGTGTTCACAAAGTCCTTCCCAGATCCCTAAATACTGTCCCCTCGGAGATGGGCTGTTAATATAATTCTTGCTTTTACAGGTGGAAAAACAGAAGCTCAGAGAAGGGCAGGCTCACTTTCAAAGTGAGCCACACAAGGAGGCTCAGATTGAGCTCTTCTGTCTCCCTGCCAGACCCCTTCGGAGAGGGCAATGGCACCTCACTCCAGTACTCTTGCCTGGAAAACCGCATGGATAAAGGAGCCTGGTAGGCTATAGTCCATGGGGTCGCTAAGAGTGAGACATGACTGAGCGACTTCACTTTCACTTTTCACTTGCATGCATTGGAAAAGGAAATGGCAACCCATTCGTGTTCTTGCCTGGAGAATCCCAGGGACAGAGAAGCCTGGTGGGCTGCCGTCTATGGGGTCGCACAGAGATGGACACGACTGAAGCGACTTAACAGCAGCAGCAGCAGCAGCCGGACCTCTTGCCCTTTAAAGGACAAAGATAGGCAACCCTTATCCTGAAGTGCAAAAACCCTTAATTATTTCTGAAGCCATTTAAGGGCAAAGAAACATTGATATTGCTGGAATCTTAAAGGCCAGGAGAAAGTGCAGCGTGGAGGCCAGGGAGAAATTACTGGAGGAGCATCAAGTAACTTCCCTTGTAAGGCATGGAAGCGGTGTTTACATGCCTCAGATTCCACCACGACCTTCTGCCATGGGGCTTCTTCCTCCTGATCTGTTTATTTCTATCAAAAACTAACGACTCCATGGGCTTCCCTGGTGGCTCAGTGGTAAAGAATTCACCTGCCAATGCAGGAGGCCTGGGTTTGATCCCTGTGTCAGGGAGATCACTTGGAGAAAGAAATGGCAACCTTCTCCAGTATTTGTGCCTGGGAAATCCCATGGACAGAGGAGATTGACAGGTTACATGAAGTGCAAAAGAGTTGGACATGACTTAGCAACTGCATAACAACAACAATGCCTCCATGCCCTCTTTAAATGTAAATATCCTGTCTACGTTGAAATCAGAATCATAGCATANGAGAACAAATAATTCATTTAAGAGGCACAGATTGCCAACAGATATATAAACGTATATTCAACCCAGCATAATGGAAGAAATACACATTTAAATTTCACCTAATTTTTCCTCACCCAAAAATGGAAGAGCACATTGCCAAGACTCATAGACCATTGTTGGAGTAAAAAAATTCTGTGAATTTCCCAGAGGAGAATTTTGATAAGAAGGAATCAAAATCTCCAAAAATCTTTTGATTCAGCATTTCCACATTTAGGGTTTTCCAGTACTTTTTGGTAAGGAAATACTCAGAAAAGCATGCAGTGTTTTCTTCCATAGTAAAAGACTGAAAGTATGTTGGCTATCCTTTAACTGTGGACTAAAATTGTTGCCTTGATTTGGTAGAACACAATGCGGTAAGTATCTTAATGAACCTGGTGGTTAGGCTGCTGACTTGGCATCAGAAAATATTTCCCAACCTTCCTACTTCATGTTGTCCAGATCTGATATTTCAGACATTCATCTACTCATTCATTCCACAAAAATATTAAATGGACATGGGGAGTAGTGGTTATGCAAGATAGAGCCCCTGCCCTAAAAGCGTTTTCATGGTCTTTGGAGAAAATAGACGTATTAATTACTAAGTACTGGGTTGGTCAAGAAGTTAGCTTGGGTTTTTCCATCAGATGTTGCAGAAAGACCCATATGACCTTCTGGCCAACCAATGTAACACAGTGTGTATAGTATAACAAATAGTCATGTCCGACTCTTTGTGATGCTATGGACTGCAGCACACCAGGCTTCCCTGTCCTTCACTATCTCCAAGAGTTTACTCAAGTTCATGTCTATTGAGTAGGTGAAGCTGTCTTACCATCTCATCCTGTAAATTATTATGTACCTGTAAAATAGAAGTCTAAAACTCTGAATAAAGACTGATCTAGATCCATGATATTACTATCAGAAGTAAAAGTTTTTATTTTGCTTTGTTTTATTTCTTCTAGTTGATCAACTTGTACAGCATGTTCCCACTTATGTAAAACATATAAGAGGGAAATTTCTAAAATTATAAGAAACCACTTTGGGGACTGGGACATCTGGGAAGTGGTTTGGGGAGGGGGAAAAAAGACTCACTTTTCATTTTACACCCTTGGGCAGTGCTACAGATGAATGTTTGTGTCCTCCTGCAAATTCATTTCCTAACCCCTAATGTGATTGTATTAGAAGGTGGGGCCTTTAGGAGGTAATTAGGTCATGAGGTTGGGGACCTGGTGAATGAGATTAGCACCCTTACCGGACAGACCACAGAGGGCTTCTTCACCCTCTTCCACCACATGAAGACACAGTGAGAAGTCAGGCAGTGACAAGCCAGGAAATGAGCTTTCCCCTATCAGGGCCTTGATCTTGGAGTTCACAGCATCCAGAACTATAAGAAATTGGCGATTGTTGTTTAAGCCTCCCAGCCTATGGTTCCTTTGTTACAGTAGCCTGAACTAACTAAAACAGGCACTGTAGGGTCTTTTGTTTTTTCCTTTGGATCCAGTGTGTATATTTTATAAAAATATTGTAATAAAATATTTAAAATGTACCAAAGACAGTTCTCATTATAGTATTTTCCTAGCATTCTTTAAATTCGTGCATGGATTGATTCACGTGTTCACTGATTCATTCAATAATTTGGTGGCAGTCACATCCCAGGTAGAAAGATACAAAGGATGGACCACTAGGGGAGACCCCATGGGAACAGGTGCCAGGCAGGGTCACGTCAGTGCTGCAGGAGGGATCCAGAGGCAGTGACCTCATCAGTCAGCCAAGGGCGTGTTGTAGGGTTCACAGCAGGCAAGCATGGGGTAGCGGCTTTAAGGAGGAGGGGACATCAGAGTTGAGCTCTGAAGTGTGCACGCACTTGGCCAGGTGAGGAAGACCAGGCAGGAACCTCAGCATCTGATAGCACAGACAATTGATGTTTCCAACTCAACTGCCCTATTTAGCAGGAGTGAGAAATTTGCAAGCCAAAAGGAAGAAAGGAGAGGCATCCAGACTGGGGTGAACATGAGGCATTTTATAGCTTATCACAGAAGGAACCATACCTCTTTTTTTTTTTTTTAAACAGTGAGAATAAGAAGCTTCTCTCACTATCCCCAGTCACTATGGTAACCAAAGACCCTTCTGCTCAGAGTGATGTCTCTGTGTCTTCTCTCCCATGGTAGCACGTGAGGCTCATGATGCTGTGACATCCAAGCAGGGCTCCGGTCAGGACAATCTACGCCCTTCCTTAGACGCTGAAATGCATGTCAGTGACACAGCACCAGGCAGCCGAGGTCTAGGATGGCTCCTCACACTTCTGCCCATCAGGGTCCCCGCTAGTAAACAGATGGAACCACAGTTTGGTTTCCGGAGGTGTGACCTTGAGCAAGCCACTTTCTCTCTCTGAAGAACAAATATCCTGGACCAGCCAGCTCTCAGCATTGGTCCAGAGATTCATGTGACACTCTCCCCCATCGAGTGCCACCCGTATAAAGCTCAGCATCGTTTTGTGTCTCAGAGCCTCAGCTGTATCAGCTACACCTCTGGGCGAACGTTCTCTGCTAGGGGACCAGCTGGCGAGAGCCGTTTCAGACTACGCTCCAATTGCGCTGTTCTTTTTGGCACTTTTCTGCCTTGCCTTACCTCCTCTTTGTGGTCCTCACGGCCACAGTCTCAGTTCATTTCCCATGCTCTCTTTACAAGGATTACCAGCTGTCTCCCTGCTCTGTGCTTCCACTGCACAAGATACCAAACTCTTTTTTTAAAGATTTTTTTTTCTTTTGATGTGGACTATTTTTTTTTTAAGTCTTTATTGAATTTGTTACAATATTGCTTATTTTTTATGTTTTGGATTTTGGGCCATAAGGTAGGTGGGATCTTAGCTTCCCAACCAGGGATCAAACCCATACTCTCTGAACTGGAAGGCGAAGTGTTAACCTCTGGATCACCAGAGGTTCTTTTGAAAGCACAAATCTATGTCTTCTCCTGATTACCATTCCTTAGTGGTTCCCAACTGCCCAAAGGGCAATCAAACCTCCTTACGAAGGACTTCTCTGGCTGCCTAGTGACTAAGACTCTGCTCCCAATGCCAGGGCACAGATTTGGTTCCTGCTTGGGAACTAAGATCTTGCATGCTGCATGGTGCAGCCAGGAAAAAAAAAAAAATCCCTGTTGAGAGTCTACAAGGCACTTTCTGACCAGCCCCCATCTACCCAATCAAACTCAGTTCTAGATTTTCCAACCCACATACTGTATGCCCAATAAATCTGTTACTAGTCAATCTTAAAGCACACTGTACTTTCTCATGCGTCCATGCCTCTGTGGTTCCCACTGTCTAGAACGACCATGCCTTCTAATCCTTCTTTTGAAAGTCTAAAACGGTTCTCTCAAGTAAAAGGTCTCTTTCCCGACCCTCCTAACAATGGCCTGCCCTGTGCTCTGGTAACTTTGGGGGCTATTTCAGTCATCCTCTGCTTGGTTTTCTCTGTGCCCAGCCCCTCACTGACCTGGAGTAACCTGAGGGGCTTGGCTCAGGGGACATGCTCAAGCAGGGAGAGATAGATGGTTCTGGGCTGGCCTTTTGTTCACAGCTCAGACATGGGGACCCTGCCTGGGAGCTTGCACAGCCCGTGCAAGTGGCCACCATCACCTTCCTCCCTGGGAGTCATGTTTCCTCCCAAGGCTGTTTCTAGAGATGCAGAACACTTGGGGGTTTATCTTCTTTTGGTTATTAGAATAGAGGTCATTTTTTCTGAATCAAAGTGCTTCCCCCTTCCATGAACAAGCTTACCCTTCAGTTAATCTCATGGGACTTTTGTGGGCAAATGGGCCTTAGGACACATCTGGTGAGTGGAGTCCTGTGTTTTGTCTGTGGATGAATAGGTAGGTAAGAGGCGGATTACACAGCGGGTAGGGAAGCTTCCCCAGCACGCCTTGCTCTCCAGAGTGGCCTGACTCACTCCTTCCAGTACCAGGGGCTTCAGACTCTGCAGAAAGCAGCCTTGTGTTCACAGAGTCCTTCCCAGATCCCTAAATACTGCCCCCTCGGAGATGGGCTGTTAATATAATTCTTGCTTTTACAGGTGGAGAAACAGAAGCTCAGAGAAGGGCAGGCTCACTTTCAAAGTGAGCCGCACAAGGAGGCTCAGATTGAGCTCTTCTGTCTCCCTGCCAGACCCCTTCGGAGAGGGCAATGGCACCTCACTCCAGTACTCTTGCCTGGAAAACCGCATGGATAGAGGAGCCTGGTAGGCTATAGTCCATGGGGTCGCTAAGAGTGGGACATGACTGAGCGACTTCACTTTCACTTTTCACTTGCATGCATTGGAAAAGGAAATGGCAACCCATTCGTGTTCTTGCCTGGAGAATCCCAGGGACAGAGAAGCCTGGTGGGCTGCCGTCTATGGGGTCGCACAGAGATGGACACGACTGAAGCGACTTAACAGCAGCAGCAGCAGCCGGACCTCTTGCCCTTTAAAGGACAAAGATAGGCAACCCTTATCCTGAAGTGCAAAAACCCTTAATTATTTCTGAAGCCATTTAAGGGCAAAGAAACATTGATATTGCTGGAATCTTAAAGGCCAGGAGAAAGTGCAGCATGGAGGCCAGGGAGAAATTACTGGAGGAGCATCAAGTAACTTCCCTTGTAAGGCATGGAAGCGGTGTTTACATGCCTCAGATTCCACCACGACCTTCTGCCATGGTGCTTCTTCCTCCTGATCTGTTTATTTCTATCAAAAACTAACGACTCCATGGGCTTCCCTGGTGGCTCAGTGGTAAAGAATTCACCTGCCAATGCAGGAGGCCTGGGTTTGATCCCTGTGTCAGGGAGATCACTTGGAGAAAGAAATGGCAACCTTCTCCAGTATTTGTGCCTGGGAAATCCCATGGACAGAGGAGATTGACAGGTTACATGAAGTGCAAAAGAGTTGGACATGACTTAGCAACTGCATAACAACAACAATGCCTCCATGCCCTCTTTAAATGTAAATATCCTGTCTACGTTGAAATCAGAATCATAGCATAGTCTGTTTGTATGTATGATTTTTAAGCTTTTTATTTTAGATTGGAATAGAGTTGATTATTCAGAGAAGGCAATGGCACCCCACTCCAGTACTCTTGCCTGGAAAATCTCATGGACAGAGGAGCCTGGTTGGCTGCAGTCCATGGGGTCGTGAAGAGTCGGACACGACTGAGCGACTTCCCTTTCACTTTTTACTTTCATGCACTGGAGAAAGAAATGGCAGCCCACTCCAGTGTTTTTGCCTGGAGAATCCCAGGGACGAGGGAGCCTGCTGAGCTGCTGTCTTTGGGGTCACACAGAGTCAGACACGACTGAAGTGACTTAGCAGCAGCAGAGTTGCTTAACGATGCTGTGATGTCTCAGGTGTTCTGTTTTTAAGAAAATATACATGATGCTCTAACTTTAATACAAAGGAGGAATAAGAGCAAAATGTTCTGCGATACAGTGATAAGCATTTTGATATGTAAAGGCTCAGGCAGGCCCATACCGGAAAACATAATTAAGCAATCAGCTCGCCTGCATCTATACATTAAAAAAAAAAAAAGATTTCCCAGGAGGAGCTAGTGGTAAAGAAGTTGTCTGCCAATGCAGGAGACGCAAGACACAGGTTCAGTCCTTAAGTTGGGAAGATCCCCTGGAACAGGAAATGGCAACCCACTCTGGTGTTCTTGCCTGGAGAATTACATGGGCAGAGGAGCCTGGCAGGCTATAGTTCACTGGGATCGCAGATAGTCAGACACAACTGAGTGACTACGCACAGTAGCACATAAATAAAAATCACCGTGAATAATTACAGACACAGCTCAAGCTGGGTGTGTTCTGTAGATGATGTGCAGCACTTATAGGAATGATGTGATTTTTTAAAACCATGAACAACTCTTGAAAAGAAGCCAAAATCAACAAAGCACAAATTTCCCTCAATTTACATGGTAGCTTCAGTCCAGAAAATTCAGGGAATATTAACTCCATGCATAAACCCCTTCAAGTGTCTATGCAAAAGGGAAGTAGGTTCTGGATGCCCAAATAGTACATTAACAAATAAAATCTAGCAGCACATTGAAAGCACACTGTGACATGGAAAAATGTATCTAAATATTTTAGCATGTGTTGAATATTATAAAATCTCTTAATACAATGTATTACATTAATTGATCTAGGAGAAAACATTTTAAGATTATTTCTAGGGAAACAGAAAATCCATTTGACAGATTCAATAATAATCTGGAATTTTTTTAAGTAATAATATAGTAATGGATGGATATTTATTTAACATGCATCATATGTCTCTCTACTCAAAAGAAAACAGAATCAGTCCTATTAAAGGCAAGAGCAACAAGGACCTTCATGATCATCAATTTTGTTTAATGTCTTCATGGTTTTCCCAGTGGTCATGTACAGATGTGAGAGTTGGACTATAAAGAAGGTTGAACACTGAAGAATTGATGCTTTTGAACTGTGGTGTTGGAGAAGACTCGAGAGTCCCTTGGACAGCAAGGAGATGAAACTAGTTATCCCTAAAGGAAATCAAGCCTGAATATTCATTGGAAAGACTGTTACTGAAAATGAAGCTTCAATACTTGGGCCACCTGATGTGAAGAGCCAATTAACTGGAAAAGACCCTGACGCTGAGAAAGATTGAGGACAAGAGAAGTGGATGACAGAGGATGGGGTGGTTGGATGGCATCGCTGACACAATGGATATGAGTCTGAGCAAACTCCAGGAGATAATGAAAGACAGGGAACCTTGGTATGCTGCAGCTCACGGGGCTGCAGAGTTGGACACAACTTAGCAACTGAACAGTAGCAATGGAGGTACAAGGCAATTAATTACTCAATGAACATTTCTAAAGGAAATGTAGAAAGAGAGACTTGGGGAAGGAAAACCTAAAACAACAACTCTGAAGAAACTATGATTGTATATCTGGAAAACAAAGACATTCAAATGAACCAGTACTGCAAACATTATGAGGGTCCAGTAAAGCAATCTCATGAGAAACCTGTGTGGAGGTTGGGAAGCAACAGTTAGAACTGGACATGGAGCAACAGACTGGTTCCAAATCGAGAAAGGAGTACGTCAAGGCTGTATATTGTTGCCCTGCTTATTTAACTTATATGCAGAGTACATGATGCTGGGCTGGATGAAGCACAAGCTGGAATCAAGATTGACAGGGGAAATATGGATAATCTCAAATATGCAGATGACACCACCCTTATGGCAGAAATCAAAGAAGAACTTAAAAGCCTCTTGATGAAGATGAAAGAGGAAAGTGAAAAAGCTGGCTTAAAACTTAACATTCATGTCATCTGGTCCCATCATTTTATGATAAATAGATGGGGAAGCAATGGAAACAGTGATACACTTTATTAATGATGCAGATGGTGACTGCAGCCATGAAATTAAAAGACACTTGCTCCTTGGAAGAAGAGCTATGACCAACCTAGACAGCATATTAAAAAGCAGAGACATTACTTTCCCAACAAAGATCCACCTAGTCAAAGCTATGGTTTTTCCAGTAGTTAGGGCTTTCCTGGTGGCTCAGAGGCTAAAGCATCTGCCTCCAATGCGGGAGACCTGGGTTCGATACCTGGGTTGGGAAGATCCCCTGGAGAAGGAAATGGAAAACCACTCCAGTATTCTTGCCTGGAGAATCCCATGGCGGGGTCACAAAAGTCGGACACGACTGAGCAACTTCACCTTTCACCCATGTATGGATGTGAGAATGGATCATAAAGAAAGCTGAGCACCAAAAGATGAGTATAAGANGGCCGGGTCACAAAAGTCGGACACGACTGAGCAACTTCACCTTTCACCTATGTATGGATGTGAGAATGGATCATAAAGAAAGCTGAGCACCAAAGAACTTATTCTTTTGAACTGTGGTGTTGGAAAAGATTCTTGAGAGTCCCTGGCTACAAGGACTGAGTGACTGGCTACAAGGTGATCCAGCCAGTCAATCCTAAAGGAAATTAGTCCTAAATATTCATTGGAAGGACTGATGCTGAAGCTGAAACTTCAATACTTTGGCCATCTAGGAAAGACTGAAGGCAGAGAGAGAAGGGGATGACAGAGGATGAGATGGTTGGATGGCATCACCAACTTGATAGACATGAATTTGGGTAAAC
>SJYW01051126.1:1449690-1462984 GCA_006410735.1 Raphicerus campestris | reverse complement strand
GTCTGTGGGGTCACACAGAGTTGGACACAACTGAAGCAACTTAGCAGCAGCAGCAACAGCAGCATTGGGCTGGCCAGGCTCGGCATGTTGGGGAGACATAGGTGACTGAGAGGGTTCTCTCAAAGAGCTAGCACCCCAAATAAGAAAACAGCCCTGCAAACAAAAAATAAGGCTTCTTTGTGATCTTACCAGCCCAGAACACCCCTTCAGTGGCACCACGAGGAGACATGACAATGGAGACCTCACCCTAGAGAGCATCCTGAAAGGTCTGAGAAGGGGAACCCTCGGGTGTGTCTCAGAGAACAAAGTAACCACAAATACCTGCGCAGGCCAGGTAGAGACCATTTGTATGAACACTTCCTCTTTGTAAATTTTCATTGCCCCCCTCTGCTTTTTTCTAAGCTCTTCCACACTGGTGGTTGGAAATAATTAAAACTGCCCCTGAAAAGGACAGAGGACTTCACCTGTTTCGGGGAGAGGAGAGAAAGCAGCCTCTCAGGGAATCATCGAGATCAGTGGAGCACTTCCTGTTGTGATGGAAATACTTGCTGGCTGGGGCAGTAGCCACTGGTCACGTGGGGCTATTATAAGCCCTTGAAAACGTGGCTAATCTTTCATTTCCCTGGAATTAATTCTGAAATAGCCACACGTGGCCACTGGCTATTGAATTAGAAAGCACAGGGCTGGGCTTCAAGGAGACTGCCTCTTCAGACCTGCGGCCCACCTATGGCCTCAGGCACACTCTCTCCAGGAGCACTTCGTCTCCTGCAGGGATGCGGAGCCCCACTGCAGGGGTGGTGTCCACATCCCTGGCCACACACTCGGATGCACAGGAAAGGTCCATTTTCCTTATTTCCTTGAAATGAGATCAAATGCAACTGGCAGCTCCCTTTTTGCCAGTCCTGGGGGATGTCCAGTCTCAGTCCTAGCAGACACCCAGTGTCCGCATGCCATCATCACGCCAAGGTTCCAGGGTTGGGTTATGGAGCAGCTAGGCACCTGGGTAACAGAAGCTTCTTTCAGTGCTGGGCTGCTGCCTGGACACCTGGACCCTCTGGAGAGGGCAGGTTGAGGATCTTCCACCCTCCCCCCTCCTTAAGACACGGGGTCAAGGGTGCTGGCTACTAACAGAACACTGGCCCCTGGCCCCACCCAGGCAAAGATCTCTCCCCGTTCTGCTTTCTAGCTTCTCTCCTCCCCTTCTGGTGTTCTTGGCACAAAATTTTACTTGCTTCAGGCTTTACCAAAACAAAAGCCAGTAAGGGCTGTGTCTTGCTTTAAGCCCAGGAACCCTAATGCTGGGTTGAGAAAGCTCAACACAGTCAGTTTTTTCCACTAGAAACTTACTGAAAAAATTAAAAAAGAATCCTACTATTTAATATTGCAGTAAATTATGCACGCTTGCTCAGTCGCTAAATTGTGTCTGATCCTTTGTGGCACCAAGGACTGTAGCCCACCAGGCTCCTCTGCCCATGGGGTTTTCCAGGCAAGCATATTGGAGTGGGTTGCCATTCCCTTCTCCAGGGGATCTTCCCGACCCAAGGGTCGAACCTGCATCTCCGTCATTGGCAGGCAGATTCTTTACTGCTGAGTCACCAGGGTAGCCCTGTGATAAATTATATTTCCTTATAAAACAGTAATGCCCCACATGAAGAAAAAAAGTAAGAAGCCAGTAAAAAACATCACAGCAAAGGGAACAGTATGTGCAAAGGACCAGAGGCCATTACTCTCTGTGGCAACCAGGTTCCACGTAGGGCAGCCTCAGACTAGTTCATCTTAATGGTGGTGGTTCCCTGAGTGTCTGCTATGAGATTATTTCCACCAGGTCTCATGACGTAGATGTTGTCATGCCCATTTCAAAGATGAGGACACTGAGGTTCCAAGAGGTCAGATGATTTGGCTAAGTTATCCCAGGATTTAAACCAAGGTCTCGTGGGCTGGATGCTTCAGTTCCTACAGCCAGCCTGGGGACAGATCGTGTAAATGAGGAGCAAGGAGGAAGGTGAAACAGCAATTTGCTTTGGGAGTGGGGTGACCCAGAGGTGCAAGGGCCAGCCCTCAGCCAGGAGATGTGTCAAGAGAGACGGCCTAAAATCTGAATCATCCAGTTGACGCCAGAAACCGCTGGCCCGGCGGTGAGCCTGCCCACCTTCCCCAGCTTCTATTAATAATTGGCCAGAGGGAGCTGCCCACGGTTACTCACTTAATGATTAAACACATCATCACTCCTTCCCAGAGTGCGGCCCCAGCGGGGCGGGCAGGCATGATATCACCAGCCATGCCCTCTCTCCCATTGAGAAGAGGTGGCATGGGCTGGGACTGTGGGAAGCCTGGATTCAAAGACGGGCTTCCCTGGTGGCTCAGCTGGTTAAGAATCTGCCTGCAATGCAGGAGACCAGGGTTCAGTTCCTGGGTCAGAAGGCTCCCGTGGAGAAGGAAATGGTTACCCACTCCACTACTCTTGCCTGGAGAATTCCACGGACAGAGGAGCCTGGCAGGCTCTAGTCTCTGACTCAGGACCCGAAGCATTCTCTCTGGTTGTCAGGTCCTCTAACTACTGTGAGAAAGTACCAAGCATCT
This sequence comes from Raphicerus campestris, assembly GCA_006410735.1. Taxonomy (NCBI): domain Eukaryota; kingdom Metazoa; phylum Chordata; class Mammalia; order Artiodactyla; family Bovidae; genus Raphicerus; species Raphicerus campestris. Next base: position 1,460,404 of record SJYW01051126.1, on the reverse strand, counting down.
CTTCCCGTCAACATTATATTAATATAAAAGAGTGTCTATAGGGCTCCTAGCATTAGAAGGCACTTGATGGTTTGGGATAAAAAATGTAGGTTGGGGAGCCCTCCAGACATAGTGGTTAGGGACAGATTTGGGAGCCAGACCTCCTGCGCTTGATTGCAGCTCTATTATGTACTAGCTAGGCCATCCTGAGCAAATCACTTAATTTTTTTTTTCTGTCTTAGTATTTCCATTTATGAAGTAGACATGACAAAAATGATGCCCTGAGTCTTGGAGATGTGTTGAAGATTATGAATACTCCATGCAAATAGTTTATCACAATCCCCAGTGCCTGTGTGATGAATATATATTAGCTGTTATCGATAGCCAAGAATCCTTGGACCAGGATTTTTCTGAGCCTCAACTTTCCCATCTGCAAAATGGAGACATACACCTTCTTTGAGGTTAGACTGCTAACTGTGTGTGATGATGTGCTTAGGACTGGTGTAGAATTGACATTTAGTCATTGAAAGCGTCTTTCCCTTCTAAGAGCCCTCAGGTTAGATAGTCTGAGTTTCCATCAGGTATGAAGAAGTCTCTCCATCAGCCTGGATGTAGGTGTGCAACAAACAGCAATGGTAACACCATGGAAGAAGGACGAGGTTCTCCAAGAAAATTCCCAGACTGAGGTATAGTATTTCCCAGGTGCACTTTGGTCCTGGAGAAGCCCTTGAGAGCCCCTTGGACTGCAAGAAGATCAAGCCAATCAATCCTAAAGGAAATCAACTCTGAATATTCATTGGAAGGACTGATGCCAAAGCTCCAATACTTTGGCCACCTGATGCAAAGAGCAGACTCATTGTAAAAGACCCTGATTCTGGGAGAGACTGAAGGCCGAAGGAGAAGGGGGAGGCAGAGGATAAGATGGTTCAGTAGCATGTAGCATCACTGACTCAAGGGACATAAATTTAAGTAAAAGTCTGGGAGATAGCAGAGAACAGAGGAGCCTGGCGTGCTGCAGTCCATAGGGTTGCAAACAGTCAGACATGACTTAGTGACTGATCAACAAAGGTGCTATTTAACAGTGATGGTCATTCCACATACTGAGCAGAGCTGCTGACAGTGCCAGGCCTTCCAGAGACATCAGGTTCTTGGGAATCAGCCAGACTAGTTAGTCTTCCTAGCTGTGGGTCCTTGGACAAGTTACCGCCCCTCTCTGAGCCTCAGTTTCCGTGAGTGTAAAATGGGGATTGTAATACTTGCTTTGCAGTTAAAAAAAAAAAAAGAAAGAAAGAAAATAATTGGGGTTTTCTGTAACATTTCACTGAAAAACCCAAATGAGCTTTTTGGCCAGCCCAATGCTGCTGCAGCTGCTGCTGCTGCTACTAAGTCACTTCAGTCGTGTCCGACTCTGTACGACCCCATAGATGGCAGCCCACCAGGCTCCTCCGTCCCTGGGATTCTCCAGGCAAGAACACTGGAGTGGGTTGCCGTTTCCTTCTCCAGTGCATGAAAGTGAAAAGTGAAAGTGAAGTCACTAAGTCGTGTCCGACTCTTCGAGACCCCTGGACTGGGGGTCTGGAGCATGGGATTTTCCAGGCAAGAGTACCAGAGTGGGGTGCCATTGCCTTCTCCGGCCAGCCCAAGACATAGCGTCTAATGCAGTACCTGGCATATAATAGGTGTTCAATAGGTAGTCTCTGAAAAAAACAAATTCAAATTCTCTTCCTCTTAGATTACTCTCTCATCTGCTAAGTGCTTGTCTGTTGAGGAGCATGAGGCTCATAGATGGGCTACCAGTCCGGTTCCCACAGCTCCCCATTAGCAGAGCCAAGGACGTTGCCTAAAGTCATCATACAAAGTTTGGCTTCAAGCCTGGGAGCTGAAAGAGGGCTCTGGACGTGGGGTAAGAGAGAGGGGAGGTGAGATGGGATTTTTATTTCTTAGAGATGAACACAGAGGTGGAACAGAAAAACTCTTGAGATGACATGTCTTAATAACAGGACCTCTCACTTCTAATCCTGGGAGGCCAAGTATAAACACATAAAATAAATGACATCATTTGGCCTCATCAGCAAACAAAGACTGCAAATGCATTGAGACAACAATGAGGTGCCAGTGTGCGCCTATCAGATGGGCAGACAGTCCTGGAGCAAGGATGTGCCCACACACAGCTGGCGGGACCCAACCCTCACACTGCCTGTTGGAAGGTGGCTTACTGCACTGAACAAAGTCCTTTAAAAAATTATATGTGTGTATATGGCTTCCTAGGTGGTGCAGTAGTTAAGAATTTACCTGCCAATACACGAGATGCAGGAGACATGGGTTTGGTCCCTGGGAAGATTCCCTGGAGTAGGAAACGGCAACTCACTCCACTATTCTTGCCTAGAAAATTCCATGGACAGTGGAGCCTGGCAGGCTACAGTCCATGGGGTCACAAAGAGTCGGACACGACTGAGTGACTGGTCACACACATGTACGTATATATGTACATATATATGTTGGCCCAGAGGTTTTGCTCTGTAGCATTATACAAAGATAGGTTTGGGGAAGCATATACAAGGATAGTCAACCCAGTTTCCAGTAGAAAACTGGAAACACCCAGAATGTCCATCAATGTAGGACATGTTATATGAAGCATGGTCCCTCCATGTTATAGAAAAAGTACTCTGTGTCACTAGGAAGGCTCTCATAGCCTTGTGGATGGTGGTGGTTGGTAGTAGTGAGTGGACTGTCCACGGTGTGGGTCATACTCTTGGGAGCTCATTTTATAATTATTCTAATATACTGTACACTTAGGTTTGTTTGGGCATCTCTCCTGGCACTAATGGTAAAGAATCTGCCTGCTAATGCAGGAGATGCAAGAGATGTGGGTTTGATCCCTGGGTCAGGAAGATCCACTGGAGTAGGCAATAGCAGCCCATTTCAGAATTCTTGCCTAGAAAATGCCATGAACAGAGGAGCCTGGTGAGTCACAGTCCATGGGGACACAAAAAGTCGGACACGACTGAGTGTGCGCATGCTAGCACACACACACAAACACATGTTTGATGNGTCTGTGGGGTCACACAGAGTTGGACACAACTGAAGCAACTTAGCAGCAGCAGCAACAGCAGCATTGGGCTGGCCAGGCTCGGCATGTTGGGGAGACATAGGTGACTGAGAGGGTTCTCTCAAAGAGCTAGCACCCCAAATAAGAAAACAGCCCTGCAAACAAAAAATAAGGCTTCTTTGTGATCTTACCAGCCCAGAACACCCCTTCAGTGGCACCACGAGGAGACATGACAATGGAGACCTCACCCTAGAGAGCATCCTGAAAGGTCTGAGAAGGGGAACCCTCGGGTGTGTCTCAGAGAACAAAGTAACCACAAATACCTGCGCAGGCCAGGTAGAGACCATTTGTATGAACACTTCCTCTTTGTAAATTTTCATTGCCCCCCTCTGCTTTTTTCTAAGCTCTTCCACACTGGTGGTTGGAAATAATTAAAACTGCCCCTGAAAAGGACAGAGGACTTCACCTGTTTCGGGCAGAGGAGAGAAAGCAGCCTCTCAGGGAATCATCGAGATCAGTGGAGCACTTCCTGTTGTGATGGAAATACTTGCTGGCTGGGGCAGTAGCCACTGGTCACGTGGGGCTATTATAAGCCCTTGAAAACGTGGCTAATCTTTCATTTCCCTGGAATTAATTCTGAAATAGCCACACGTGGCCACTGGCTATTGAATTAGAAAGCACAGGGCCGGGCTTCAAGGAGACTGCCTCTTCAGACCTGCGGCCCACCTACGGCCTCAGGCACACTCTCTCCAGGAGCACTTCGTCTCCTGCAGGGATGCGGAGCCCCACTGCAGGGGTGGTGTCCACATCCCTGGCCACACACTCGGATGCACAGGAAAGGTCCATTTTCCTTATTTCCTTGAAATGAGATCAAATGCAACTGGCAGCTCCCTTTTTGCCAGTCCTGGGGGATGTCCAGTCTCAGTCCTAGCAGACACCCAGTGTCCGCATGCCATCATCACGCCAAGGTTCCAGGGTTGGGTTATGGAGCAGCTAGGCACCTGGGTAACAGAAGCTTCTTTCAGTGCTGGGCTGCTGCCTGGACACCTGGACCCTCTGGAGAGGGCAGGTTGAGGATCTTCCACCCTCGCCCCTCCTTAAGACACGGGGTCAAGGGTGCTGGCTACTAACAGAACACTGGCCCCTGGCCCCACCCAGGCAAAGATCTCTCCCCGTTCTGCTTTCTAGCTTCTCTCCTCCCCTTCTGGTGTTCTTGGCACAAAATTTTACTTGCTTCAGGCTTTACCAAAACAAAAGCCAGTAAGGGCTGTGTCTTGCTTTAAGCCCAGGAACCCTAATGCTGGGTTGAGAAAGCTCAACACAGTCAGTTTTTTCCACTAGAAACTTACTGAAAAAATTAAAAAAGAATCCTACTATTTAATATTGCAGTAAATTATGCACGCTTGCTCAGTCGCTAAATTGTGTCTGATCCTTTGTGGCACCAAGGACTGTAGCCCACCAGGCTCCTCTGCCCATGGGGTTTTCCAGGCAAGCATATTGGAGTGGGTTGCCATTCCCTTCTCCAGGGGATCTTCCCGACCCAAGGGTCGAACCTGCATCTCCGTCATTGGCAGGCAGATTCTTTACTGCTGAGTCACCAGGGTAGCCCTGTGATAAATTATATTTCCTTATAAAACAGTAATGCCCCACATGAAGAAAAAAAGTAAGAAGCCAGTAAAAAACATCACAGCAAAGGGAACAGTATGTGCAAAGGACCAGAGGCCATTACTCTCTGTGGCAACCAGGTTCCACGTAGGGCAGCCTCAGACTAGTTCATCTTAATGGTGGTGGTTCCCTGAGTGTCTGCTATGAGATTATTTCCACCAGGTCTCATGACGTAGATGTTGTCATGCCCATTTCAAAGATGAGGACACTGAGGTTCCAAGAGGTCAGATGATTTGGCTAAGTTATCCCAGGATTTAAACCAAGGTCTCGTGGGCTGGATGCTTCAGTTCCTACAGCCAGCCTGGGGACAGATCGTGTAAATGAGGAGCAAGGAGGAAGGTGAAACAGCAATTTGCTTTGGGAGTGGGGTGACCCAGAGGTGCAAGGGCCAGCCCTCAGCCAGGAGATGTGTCAAGAGAGACGGCCTAAAATCTGAATCATCCAGTTGACGCCAGAAACCGCTGGCCCGGCGGTGAGCCTGCCCACCTTCCCCAGCTTCTATTAATAATTGGCCAGAGGGAGCTGCCCACGGTTACTCACTTAATGATTAAACACATCATCACTCCTTCCCAGAGTGCGGCCCCAGCGGGGCGGGCAGGCATGATATCACCAGCCATGCCCTCTCTCCCATTGAGAAGAGGTGGCATGGGCTGGGACTGTGGGAAGCCTGGATTCAAAGACGGGCTTCCCTGGTGGCTCAGCTGGTTAAGAATCTGCCTGCAATGCAGGAGACCAGGGTTCAGTTCCTGGGTCAGAAGGCTCCCGTGGAGAAGGAAATGGTTACCCACTCCACTACTCTTGCCTGGAGAATTCCACGGACAGAGGAGCCTGGCAGGCTCTAGTCTCTGACTCAGGACCCGAAGCATTCTCTCTGGTTGTCAGGTCCTCTAACTACTGTGAGAAAGTACCAAGCATCTCTTCCCGTCAACATTATATTAATATAAAAGAGTGTCTATAGGGCTCCTAGCATTAGAAGGCACTTGATGGTTTGGGATAAAAAATGTAGGTTGGGGAGCCCTCCAGACATAGTGGTTAGGGACAGATTTGGGAGCCAGACCTCCTGCGCTTGATTGCAGCTCTATTATGTACTAGCTAGGCCATCCTGAGCAAATCACTTAATTTTTTTTTTCTGTCTTAGTATTTCCATTTATGAAGTAGACATGACAAAAATGATGCCCTGAGTCTTGGAGATGTGTTGAAGATTATGAATACTCCATGCAAATAGTTTATCACAATCCCCAGTGCCTGTGTGATGAATATATATTAGCTGTTATCGATAGCCAAGAATCCTTGGACCAGGATTTTTCTGAGCCTCAACTTTCCCATCTGCAAAATGGAGACATACACCTTCTTTGAGGTTAGACTGCTAACTGTGTGTGAGGATGTGCTTAGGACTGGTGTAGAATTGACATTTAGTCATTGAAAGCGTCTTTCCCTTCTAAGAGCCCTCAGGTTAGATAGTCTGAGTTTCCATCAGGTATGAAGAAGTCTCTCCATCAGCCTGGATGTAGGTGTGCAACAAACAGCAATGGTAACACCATGGAAGAAGGACGAGGTTCTCCAAGAAAATTCCCAGACTGAGGTATAGTATTTCCCAGGTGCACTTTGGTCCTGGAGAAGCCCTTGAGAGCCCCTTGGACTGCAAGAAGATCAAGCCAATCAATCCTAAAGGAAATCAACTCTGAATATTCATTGGAAGGACTGATGCCAAAGCTCCAATACTTTGGCCACTTGATGCAAAGAGCAGACTCATTGTAAAAGACCCTGATTCTGGGAGAGACTGAAGGCCGAAGGAGAAGGGGGAGGCAGAGGATAAGATGGTTCAGTAGCATGTAGCATCACTGACTCAAGGGACATAAATTTAAGTAAAAGTCTGGGAGATAGCAGAGAACAGAGGAGCCTGGCGTGCTGCAGTCCATAGGGTTGCAAACAGTCAGACATGACTTAGTGACTGATCAACAAAGGTGCTATTTAACAGTGATGGTCATTCCACATACTGAGCAGAGCTGCTGACAGTGCCAGGCCTTCCAGAGACATCAGGTTCTTGGGAATCAGCCAGACTAGTTAGTCTTCCTAGCTGTGGGTCCTTGGACAAGTTACCGCCCCTCTCTGAGCCTCAGTTTCCGTGAGTGTAAAATGGGGATTGTAATACTTGCTTTGCAGTTAAAAAAAAAAAAAGAAAGAAAGAAAATAATTGGGGTTTTCTGTAACATTTCACTGAAAAACCCAAATGAGCTTTTTGGCCAGCCCAATGCTGCTGCAGCTGCTGCTGCTGCTACTAAGTCACTTCAGTCGTGTCCGACTCTGTACGACCCCATAGATGGCAGCCCACCAGGCTCCTCCGTCCCTGGGATTCTCCAGGCAAGAACACTGGAGTGGGTTGCCGTTTCCTTCTCCAGTGCATGAAAGTGAAAAGTGAAAGTGAAGTCACTAAGTCGTGTCCGACTCTTCGAGACCCCTGGACTGGGGGTCTGGAGCATGGGATTTTCCAGGCAAGAGTACCAGAGTGGGGTGCCATTGCCTTCTCCGGCCAGCCCAAGACATAGCGTCTAATGCAGTACCTGGCATATAATAGGTGTTCAATAGGTAGTCTCTGAAAAAAACAAATTCAAATTCTCTTCCTCTTAGATTACTCTCTCATCTGCTAAGTGCTTGTCTGTTGAGGAGCATGAGGCTCATAGATGGGCTACCAGTCCGGTTCCCACAGCTCCCCATTAGCAGAGCCAAGGACGTTGCCTAAAGTCATCATACAAAGTTTGGCTTCAAGCCTGGGAGCTGAAAGAGGGCTCTGGACGTGGGGTAAGAGAGAGGGGAGGTGAGATGGGATTTTTATTTCTTAGAGATGAACACAGAGGTGGAACAGAAAAACTCTTGAGATGACATGTCTTAATAACAGGACCTCTCACTTCTAATCCTGGGAGGCCAAGTATAAACACATAAAATAAATGACATCATTTGGCCTCATCAGCAAACAAAGACTGCAAATGCATTGAGACAACAATGAGGTGCCAGTGTGCGCCTATCAGATGGGCAGACAGTCCTGGAGCAAGGATGTGCCCACACACAGCTGGCGGGACCCAACCCTCACACTGCCTGTTGGAAGGTGGCTTACTGCACTGAACAAAGTCCTTTAAAAAATTATATGTGTGTATATGGCTTCCCAGGTGGTGCAGTAGTTAAGAATTTACCTGCCAATACACGAGATGCAGGAGACATAGGTTTGGTCCCTGGGAAGATTCCCTGGAGTAGGAAACGGCAACTCACTCCACTATTCTTGCCTAGAAAATTCCATGGACAGTGGAGCCTGGCAGGCTACAGTCCATGGGGTCACAAAGAGTCGGACACGACTGAGTGACTGGTCACACACATGTACGTATATATGTACATATATATNATGACTTAGTGACTGATCAACAAAGGTGCTATTTAACAGTGATGGTCATTCCACATACTGAGCAGAGCTGCTGACAGTGCCAGGCCTTCCAGAGACATCAGGTTCTTGGGAATCAGCCAGACTAGTTAGTCTTCCTAGCTGTGGGTCCTTGGACAAGTTACCGCCCCTCTCTGAGCCTCAGTTTCCGTGAGTGTAAAATGGGGATTGTAATACTTGCTTTGCAGTTAAAAAAAAAAAAAGAAAGAAAGAAAATAATTGGGGTTTTCTGTAACATTTCACTGAAAAACCCAAATGAGCTTTTTGGCCAGCCCAATGCTGCTGCAGCTGCTGCTGCTGCTACTAAGTCACTTCAGTCGTGTCCGACTCTGTACGACCCCATAGATGGCAGCCCACCAGGCTCCTCCGTCCCTGGGATTCTCCAGGCAAGAACACTGGAGTGGGTTGCCGTTTCCTTCTCCAGTGCATGAAAGTGAAAAGTGAAAGTGAAGTCACTAAGTCGTGTCCGACTCTTCGAGACCCCTGGACTGGGGGTCTGGAGCATGGGATTTTCCAGGCAAGAGTACCAGAGTGGGGTGCCATTGCCTTCTCCGGCCAGCCCAAGACATAGCGTCTAATGCAGTACCTGGCATATAATAGGTGTTCAATAGGTAGTCTCTGAAAAAAACAAATTCAAATTCTCTTCCTCTTAGATTACTCTCTCATCTGCTAAGTGCTTGTCTGTTGAGGAGCATGAGGCTCATAGATGGGCTACCAGTCCGGTTCCCACAGCTCCCCATTAGCAGAGCCAAGGACCTTGCCTAAAGTCATCATACAAAGTTTGGCTTCAAGCCTGGGAGCTGAAAGAGGGCTCTGGACGTGGGGTAAGAGAGAGGGGAGGTGAGATGGGATTTTTATTTCTTAGAGATGAACACAGAGGTGGAACAGAAAAACTCTTGAGATGACATGTCTTAATAACAGGACCTCTCACTTCTAATCCTGGGAGGCCAAGTATAAACACATAAAATAAATGACATCATTTGGCCTCATCAGCAAACAAAGACTGCAAATGCATTGAGACAACAATGAGGTGCCAGTGTGCGCCTATCAGATGGGCAGACAGTCCTGGAGCAAGGATGTGCCCACACACAGCTGGCGGGACCCAACCCTCACACTGCCTGTTGGAAGGTGGCTTACTGCACTGAACAAAGTCCTTTAAAAAATTATATGTGTGTATATGGCTTCCCAGGTGGTGCAGTAGTTAAGAATTTACCTGCCAATACACGAGATGCAGGAGACATAGGTTTGGTCCCTGGGAAGATTCCCTGGAGTAGGAAACGGCAACTCACTCCACTATTCTTGCCTAGAAAATTCCATGGACAGTGGAGCCTGGCAGGCTACAGTCCATGGGGTCACAAAGAGTCGGACACGACTGAGTGACTGGTCACACACATGTACGTATATATGTACATATATATATGTTGGCCCAGAGGTTTTGCTCTGTAGCATTATACAAAGATAGGTTTGGGGAAGCATATACAAGGATAGTCAACCCAGTAGAAAACTGGAAACACCCAGAATGTCCATCAATGTAGGACATGTTATATGAAGCATGGTCCCTCCATGTTATAGAAAAAGTACTCTGTGTCACTAGGAAGGCTCTCATAGCCTTGTGGATGGTGGTGGTTGGTAGTAGTGAGTGGACTGTCCACGGTGTGGGTCATACTCTTGGGAGCTCATTTTATAATTATTCTAATATACTGTACACTTAGGTTTGTTTGGGCATCTCTCCTGGCACTAATGGTAAAGAATCTGCCTGCTAATGCAGGAGATGCAAGAGATGTGGGTTTGATCCCTGGGTCAGGAAGATCCACTGGAGTAGGCAATAGCAGCCCATTTCAGAATTCTTGCCTAGAAAATGCCATGAACAGAGGAGCCTGGTGAGTCACAGTCCATGGGGACACAAAAAGTCGGACACGACTGAGTGTGCGCATGCTAGCACACACACACAAACACATGTTTGATGCATTTTCGGTTTTATGATGTTATACTTTATAAAAAGAAAATTTTGTTAATGTGTGGTTAGATTTTTTAAAATGCAAAGACTCTTTGCGGCCCCATAGACTGCAGCATGCCAGGCTTCCCTATTCATCACTAACTCCTGGAGCTTATTCAAACTCATGTCCATCGCGTCAGTGATGCCATCCAACCATCTCATCCTCTGTTGTCCCCTTCTTCCTATGATAGCATTTTAAAATGCTGTCATCAATGCAAATCAAGACCACAATGAGGTACCACTTCACACCAGTCAGAATGGCTGCGATCCAAAAATCTACAAGCAATAAGTGCTGGAGAGGATGTGGAGAAAAGGGAACCCTCTTACACTGTTGGTGGGAATGCAAACTAGTACAGCCACTATGGAGGGCAGTGTGGAGATTCCTTAAAAAATTGCAAATAGAACTGCCCTATGACCCAGCAATCCCACTGCTGGGCATACACACCAAGGAAACCCGAATTGAAAGAGACACATGTACCCCAATGTTCATTGCAGCATTATTTATAATTGCCAGGACATGGAAACAACCCAGATGTCCATCAACAGATGATTGGATAAGAAAGCTGTGGTACATATACACAATGGAGTATTACTC
>SJYW01051126.1:1422913-1437173 GCA_006410735.1 Raphicerus campestris | reverse complement strand
CGACCCCAGCCCCGACTCTGGTACAATTCTTCTTTTCTCCTCTTTGTCTCTGGTATCTTGTCTCCCTGATCCACCCACTTGCTCTCTGCTCATTGTTTTCCAGAAGGCTTGGGTTCCTAAGCACAAGCCTCATCTGCCACTGGACAGAGCCCGCTGCAGGTCTGGACTGCCCTGAGTGCTCCACCCACCAAGTCTTCCTCAAAGGGGTGGAAGTGGCTTCTCCAGTCCACACGCCAGGGCTCCCATTTGTTATTGAGGAAGTAGTGGCCTACTCCACTTTTGAACTTGAGCCTCTATATCTTTTGCCAGGTAATAAACAGAGCAGCTCAATAAATGTTGAGCATGGAAATAGGGGAGGTAAGGGGAAACGGATGTGTGTGAGTGGAGTAAAAGAGAGCTGGCCTAATTTTGTTCATTACCATGCCCCCAGTGTATACAACAGAGGCTGAGCAGGTGCTCAATCCAGTTACCCAGGAAATGAGCCCAGCTTAACCTTCTCTTTGGGTGAATGGGGAAACTGAGTCTTGGGGCTCCTCAGCTTTTCCGTCCTTTTCCCCAGCAGCTGAGCGCAGAACTTGGCTCAAAGTAGTGGCTCAATAAACATTTGTGGAATGACAGAATAGGTAAATACCAGGGCCCCCTGGAGGCCAGTGGGCTGCACAGAGGAGAACCAGGGCCCTGTCTTGAGCAAAATCTGGGCTTGTGGGGGGAAGAGGTTTACCACCATCAGGCAGAGGGCTGGAGGAGGAGGGCAGATGCAAGCAAACACAAGTCCGGGCAAGGGGCCTGGGGACAACAGTAGGGTCTTCCTTCACCCATAAAATAATATTCTCCCGGTGCAGTGAGTCTCACCTGGGTTGCACATTAGAACCATCTGGGAAGCTCTTAAAAGACGCTTGGGCTGCATTCCCTCAGATTCTGATCAAACCGTCCTGGGATGGAGCCCTGGCCCATACCTTCTAAAAAAAAAATGTTCCACGGGGGATATTGATAAGCAGAGCGAGTTGGGAACACGGAGTCACAAACCAGACAGTAGACAAGGCGGCTAAGTGCGGAAAGAGTGCTCAGTACAAGTTCTGGGAAAGAGGGGAGAAGGAGCAGAACCCTCATTTCCTGCCAGGGTTCTGGGGGCGGGGAGAAGGACGCAGGGTAGGAACTGTCTCTTATACACATCTAGGGGGACAGGAGAGGGGGTCGAGGAGGTGGTGTGTGGGTGCAAAGAAGGCTATTGTTTTTCTTAAAGAGCTTTGTAGATTAAGCCAGGACTGACTCCTGAGGAACTTGATAAATTAAACGCTAAAAACTTAAAGGAAGGGGAGATAAGGAAGTGGAGGCTATGTGGATGGGCATCTATTTTGAGAAGTTTGGGGAGGAAGAGGCTACAGTAACTGGAGGGGAACTTGGGGTAAGAGACGATTATTAGGATGGGTCATTGATTGCTGTGAATGTGTACTTGTAGACTAGGCTGATTCACAAGAGAGGGCAATATGGAGGGGAGCCCCATACTAGAACGAAGGGATGCTAGCTTTTCAGGGACTCTTTTTCATATTAAAAAACATGGAACCGCATCAGGGTACTCATACACTGTGGGCAGAAGGTCCAGCAGCTCCTCTTACCCATCTTCTCCACATTCATGATGAATGTCAAGACAGGTGGGGTAACTGCCCAAGGGACCACAGCACCCATGTGGTGAAATCAAGCATTCTTCTCAAGAACTCTAGCTCTAGGTCTCTCTCAGCCCCAAGTACCCATGAACTCCAAGAAAGGAGCTTGGGAATGGATGATGCCTCTGGTCCTTTTAGTGAGAATAGTCTATGAAAAAAAATTTTCTGTGCAGCTAACTAGAAATTTCCAGGGACGTTAGTCCAGAAAATTCAATCTGATTCAATGATGGATCTGCACCACGCGTGCATTCACTAAGCAAATCTAATTCTGTTGCTGACCAGCGAGAAAGAGAAATAATTTAAATGGTTCAATACAATTGCATCCACGTTTGGCTCTGAGAGCTTCTGCTGCCTCAGCTGACCTGTGCTGAGGGACCAGCGGTGCAGGGAGCTCTCAGTGCCCTGGGGCCACTTCACAGGGGGAGCACCTTCTACCTGGGTGCCCATCCAGGGTTGCCCCCAAGTCCTTCCTTCCTACAAGTGGATGCAGGAAAACGGCTTCATCTGGGCACGCGGCACATTGCTGCTGCTGCTAAGTCGCTTCAGTCGTGTCCAACTCTGTGCGACCCCACAGACGGCAGCCCACTGGGCTCTGCCATCCCTGGGATTCTCCAGGCAGAAACAGCAAAGCATTGGAGCACTGAAGGAAAAACTGGCAGTGTTGTACCCATGAGACGGAGTCTGTGATCCAAACGACACCTCCCTCAGAACTTTTCCGAGGTGCTTTGGACTCTGTAATGATCTTCTTTCACCCTGGTTGGACAATGCCACTGGTCTCAGAAAATGCTACCCACCCTCGACCCCAGCCCCGACTCTGGTACAATTCTTCTTTTCTCCTCTTTGTCTCTGGTATCTTGTCTCCCTGATCCACCCACTTGCTCTCTGCTCATTGTTTTCCAGAAGGCTTGGGTTCCTAAGCACAAGCCTCATCTGCCACTGGACAGAGCCCGCTGCAGGTCTGGACTGCCCTGAGTGCTCCACCCACCAAGTCTTCCTCAAAGGGGTGGAAGTGGCTTCTCCAGTCCACACGCCAGGGCTCCCATTTGTTATTGAGGAAGTAGTGGCCTACTCCACTTTTGAACTTGAGCCTCTATATCTTTTGCCAGGTAATAAACAGAGCAGCTCAATAAATGTTGAGCATGGAAATAGGGGAGGTAAGGGGAAACGGATGTGTGTGAGTGGAGTAAAAGAGAGCTGGCCTAATTTTGTTCATTACCATGCCCCCAGTGTATACAACAGAGGCTGAGCAGGTGCTCAATCCAGTTACCCAGGAAATGAGCCCAGCTTAACCTTCTCTTTGGGTGAATGGGGAAACTGAGTCTTGGGGCTCCTCAGCTTTTCCGTCCTTTTCCCCAGCAGCTGAGCGCAGAACTTGGCTCAAAGTAGTGGCTCAATAAACATTTGTGGAATGACAGAATAGGTAAATACCAGGGCCCCCTGGAGGCCAGTGGGCTGCACAGAGGAGAACCAGGGCCCTGTCTTGAGCAAAATCTGGGCTTGTGGGGGGAAGAGGTTTACCACCATCAGGCAGAGGGCTGGAGGAGGAGGGCAGATGCAAGCAAACACAAGTCCGGGCAAGGGGCCTGGGGACAACAGTAGGGTCTTCCTTCACCCATAAAATAATATTCTCCCGGTGCAGTGAGTCTCACCTGGGTTGCACATTAGAACCATCTGGGAAGCTCTTAAAAGACGCTTGGGCTGCATTCCCTCAGATTCTGATCAAACCGTCCTGGGATGGAGCCCTGGCCCATACCTTCTAAAAAAAAAATGTTCCACGGGGGATATTGATAAGCAGAGCGAGTTGGGAACACGGAGTCACAAACCAGACAGTAGACAAGGCGGCTAAGTGCGGAAAGAGTGCTCAGTACAAGTTCTGGGAAAGAGGGGAGAAGGAGCAGAACCCTCATTTCCTGCCAGGGTTCTGGGGGCGGGGAGAAGGACGCAGGGTGGGAAAGGGCAGGTGGGCTTAGAACTAAGGAACTGGGGTTGCGTGAAGGTGCCCAAGCATTAGGACTGGCTGAGCAAGATGGACGTGATTAAGCGAGAGTCTGGGTTTCAGCGGAAAGCAGATGCATCAAGGAAGGGTCATGGGGTGAGAAGTGCAGGGAGCGGGTCTCCAGGAAGCAAAGGAGGCAGCTACTCGGGACTTGGGATCTAAGACCTGGAGGAACTGGGGGAGTCACTCTTAACGGAGGTCCAGGGGTGGCGCAAGGGGACTAAGATGAAGAAACTCTGAGATGGAGACGGGAGCCACTCGGTCACACAGACACACGGAAGTCCACACGCACACGCGTGAGCGCGCTCAAGCCCACGCATCAGCGCCCAAATGGATCCCCGGTGCACACATGCCCGCTACACACGCCCAGGCCCCAGCCTCCCGGACGAGGAAAGGGACAGCGCTGCGGAACGGCCGCCGGGACCGAGAGGGCCGCTCCCCGCCTCGCCTCCACGCGGGCTTGCGCAACAGGCGGCGGCTCGGGCTGGCGCCCCCTGCGCGCTGCCCCAGCAGGGCCAGGCGCGCCCAAGGGAGCGGGAGGAGCGCCCGGGAGTAGGGAGCGGCGAGGGGTGTGTCCCCGCGGCGAGGGGGCCCGGGGGGCGGAGGCGGGGCGAGGCGCCGGGGGCGGGGCCGCGGCGCCTATAAAATCGCCTTCCTCCCAGGCATAAACAAACCTCCCCTGGTTCCCAGCTCCAGCTCTGGAGCGCATTCCTCTCTTCGCCGCCCTCACTCCCTCTGGGCGCCTCCAGCCTAGCTCCGGGTCCTTTTCGCTTTTCTTCCTTGTCCTTAGGTAAGCCCGACGCCCTCTTCCCGCCAGGAAGGAAGGGATCTGTCGCGTGTGGGCGCTCCTGCCTCTGCTGGACCGCCCTTTGTGGCCAGCCCTCCCCTACTCCCGGAGCTGCAAAAGCTCGGTCTCCCGTTGGCCTGAGGGCGAGCGCCAGGAGGCGATTTGGGGGCGCGAGCGCTGCTGGAGTGGGGGTGTTTGATTCGGCCGCGAGAGGGAAAAAAAGGTCCGGGTTCACCTTTCCCCTAGCTGAGGAAGTGGGATCCTGAGGACCAGGGTAAGGGGTGGAGAGCCCCAATACCTTGATCGCTGCTTCCCAAGGCCATCTCGGCTCACACGGGCGCTCCGGGCCGGAGGGCGCGGGGAAGTGGGAGGAGGCGAGACCAGGAGTGTGTGTGTTTGAGGGTGGAGGTGGGGTGTGTCCCTGGAGTGGGGTGTCTGGGGAAGGAAGGATTGAGTGCGCCTGTAGAAAAGAGATGGCTAGGGGTGAGCGGCGCTAGGGACGAGGCTCGAGAAGGGGACGTGGGTGTGTCTGCTTCCCAGACTCTGCCCCCAACCAGTGTGTGTCTGAGGGGCGGGGGCCCATTCAGCCTGGAAGTCGGGGTGGAGCTCGCTTGTGTGTGTGTGCGCGCGCTGGTGCGCGCGCGCGTGTGTGTTGGGGAAGAGTCCTAGTGTCCCAGCGCGTGCGACACGCGCGGGGGCGAGGGTTAGCGAGCGTCGCTGGGCAGCGTGCGCCCCCCTAGGTGGCCCGGGGCGGGCGCTGTGGCGGCGCGCAAGCGGTGGCCTGGACCAGAGGGGTCGTGTGGCATCTGGCCGCTCTGCGCTGGCTGGGGCTTCGAGTGGCGTCATTTTCCCCTCCGCCCACTCTCCCCAGCTTCCCTTCTCTCTCCTGCCCTCCGGGGGGAGGAGAACAGCTGGATTTGCTCGGCCCTTCCCGGGAGATCCGCCGCGGTCTCGGATTCAGCCGGGGGCAGGGCGTGTGCACCGTGGGGGGCTCGGGGGAAAGGCGCTGTCACCACTTGGGTCACATTAGTGGCTGAAGCTGGGATTTAGTAGCTATTTGCCTTACTCCGCCCCACCTCCCCCACTCGCCCGTCTGTCGCCTCTGCTGTGAGACATCCCTCTAGGTCTGGGGCAGCACCGACTTGTGGCTTGGACGGGGGAGGTGCCCGGCAGCTGGTGGGGGAGGCAAACCTAGTTGGGGAGGGCGCGATTGTCTTGTGCCCAGACCATCTCTTCTTCCCAAATGTCCTGGGCACTTGAGTTTGGTTCCTTTGAGTTACTGGGAAAGATGAAAGATACAGAGAGTTCAGCCAGTGGCCAGGCAGGAGGGCTTTAGCCATCAGCCATACTTCACCTAAGGAAAAACAGAATGTGTTCTTGCCATGAAAAATGCAGCCCCAAGGCAGACCTTCCAGCCCAGCTTCCTCCTGGATAGAAATGCTGGAATCTTGACTGAGTTTCACAAAGGTAAACTGAAATAAGCAAGGTACAGAGAGTGCAACCCCCGGCACCTGGCTTCAAGGAGTTCTCCAGCCAGGGCAGAAATGCAGATAAGGGTGCNCCTGGCCTGTGGTTGCATAGCCAGGCTATGTGCTCTTTGCAATTTGACCGTGAAACCTGCTTTCACAGCCTCCTGGCGCGTCTGTGTCAGGGCCGTGAGGAGGAGGCCTGAGCAACGGTTAGCAGCCACCATGTGCCGTGTACTTCAGAGGGGCACTGGCTTGGCTTGAAGGTGGCTCTGTGAGCTGGCAGGGAAGCTCCTTGCTCGAGGGAGGTCCTTCCAGCCTGGGGCCCTTGAGCCTCTCTCGCTGTCACTGGGTGTCTGGGGCAGGCCACAGGTACAGATTGGGCCGGGACAGGTCGTTTCCACCCTAGGAGCTTGTGGTTAAAAGCAGCTGAGCCTGGAGATACTCTCGCATCCTTCAGGAGCGTCTCCCTGACTCATCAGCCTGGGTTTACAGCATCGCTGCTGTCCCAGCCTATCGGTACCTCTGCAGTGGATGCACCTAGACCAGGGCTGGCATCTCCCCAATTTATGAATGAAGAAACTGAGCCACCCAGACAATGAGACTTGCCACGGTCAGGCTGCAACTGAGACATCGTGGCATCCTGAACAAAAGCATCTTTCCCCCAACCCTTTCTGAGTCAGGTCAGCCGGGTTTAATTCTAGCTGACCTTTTCAAGGTATGTGCCCTTGAGCAAATTACTCAGAACTTCTGAGCCTGTTACCCGCCATCTGTGAGTAACTCAGGCCCTGGGACAAAGGCTAGTCACCCACCCCCACCATCACCCACTGTGTCTGGTTCTTTTGTCCCACTGTGACGCAGACTATCAGCTCCCTGCCCTTCTAGGCCATCAGAGGGTGGGAGGCCTGAACCCCTCACTTCACTGCCTGTTTCAGCACCCAGTACACAGACCTTGGTCCTCAAGGAGCACGTGGTCTCATGGGACATGGCCTCTGGTCGTGCTCTTTATAGCACTGGTTTAAGAAGAGAATCGGGGCTTGTAACTTGCCTGAGGTCCCCCTGCAGTGAGAGGAAGGTGGCACCAGATTCCGGGCCTTCTCTCTCCCAGCTTTGAGAGCCTCCTGTTCTGCATTGCCTGATGCTGCTGGCTTAGCGATGCTTCCTGTGAGCCAGGCCCGCTACTAAGGGCTCCCCAGCCAGTATCTCACTTAACACCTCAACAATAGCATACACAGAAGTGCCATTATCCCATCGCTCAGATGGGGAAACTGAGGCTGGAGGGTGTGACTGGGCATCACTCCCAAATCTGTCTAAGCAGAGAGGGAGCTTGTGCTCTTACTGTGTGGTCCACAGGCCGAGGTCTCTGTCTGCCACACACCCCTCCCCCCCCCAGGCCAGAGCTTCGTCCACTAGTCTCTGTTTCGGGATACTGGGCATATGGGGGCATCGGGGACAGTGGGAGGTGGATAGACTGTCTCCAGGCATTCCGGGTTTAGCTCGTCCAGACCCTCCTTCTATAGCTGGAGAAACTGAAGGACAGAGAGAGGGGAATCGCTTGTGCAGTGCTGTGCGGTGGGGGAGCTAACAGGGATGACATCGGATCCTCGTCTGGCATTTCCTACCATCATGAAAATAGGGTCCCAGGGCCGAAGGGCTGGAAAGACACGACAGCTACGACAGCCGTGGCCCTGGCTGACTGGTGGGCTCCGAGGGCCGTGGGGCTGGGGCGCCAGTCCCAGGATCTGGCTGATCATTTGGGGCTGGGCTGGGTGGGGCCCTGGGCAGGGAGATGAATCTACTTTTTCTGTCACTGAAATGTCAGCTCTTGTCCCTGTTCCCGCCTTCCGCAGGAAGCAGCCATCAGGTCTGTGGTTTTGTCTTCCTGCAGCAGCCTGGTGATGTCTGTCTCCCCCAGAGTCAAGGCCACAGTCACCCAGACTCAGCGTATTTGAGAGCCAGGTTTGCCTTTTCCTGGCTGCCTGGCCCAGAGCAAGGTGCATCACCTCCCTCAGGCCTGTTTCCCCATCTGCCACATGGGGACCAAGACTCCAGCTTGTATAAAGGGAACCTGGTGTGATGTTTCCCAGTCAGTGCTGGCCCAATAACACATCTGGTTTTTCCAACTGGTTTTTTTGTGTTGAAATACACATTTAATGTAGGGGTTCTCCGATGGCTTAGCTGCAAAGACTCCTCCTGTAATACAGGAGATGTGCGGTCAGGACGATACCCTGGAGGAGGAAACGGCAACCCACTCCAGTATTCTTGGGCTTCCCTGGTGACTTAGCTGGTAAAGAATCTGCCTGCAATGCAGAAGATCTGGGTTTGATCCCTGGATTGGGAAGATCCCTTGGAGAAGGGAAAGGCTACCCACTCCATATTCTGGCCTGGAGAATTCCATAGACTGTATAGTCCTTGGGGTCACAAAGAGTCAGACACAACTTAGTGACTTTCACTTTCTTTCCCTCTCCATTATGCTTTAGCTCAAGATATTGAATATAGTTCCCTATATGGTATATGGTAGGACCTTGCTGTTTATCCATTATATACACAATCGTATACATCTACTCATCCCAAACTCCCAATCCATCCCTCTCCCCACCTCCTACCCCTTGGCAACCCCCAGAACTCTTTCCATTTTTTTTTCTTAAGTATTTATTTGTTTAAGATGCAGTAGACGTTGGTTCGATCCCTGGGTAGGGAAGATCCCCTGGAGGAGGAAATGGCAACCCACCCGTATTCTTGCCTGGAAAACCCCATGGACTTTGGCTATGCTGGGTCTTAGTTGCAGCACACAAACTCCTAGTTGTGACATGGGGTCTAGTTCCCTGAATCAGGTATCAAACTCAGGCCCCCTGTATTGGGAGCATGGAGTGTGGAGTCTTAGTCCCTGAACCACCAGGGAAGTCCCCAGAACTCTTTCCATCTTGCAAAACTATAACTCTGTCCCCGTCAAATACTAATTCCCCATCCCCCTCCCTGCATCCTCTGACAGCCAGCATTCTGCTTCCTGTTTCTAGGAGTTCAGCTACTCTCAGTACCTCATGTAAGTGGCATCACGCAGGGTTTGTCCTTTGTGATTAGCTTGTTTCACTTAATGTAACGTCCTCACGTTTCGTCCATTCTGTAGCCAATGTCAGCACGCCATCCCTTTTTAAGCCTGAGTACTACTGCTCTGCTTTGTGTCTAGGCTGCATCTTGCTCATCCTTTTATCCACCAGTGGACATTTGGGTTGCTTCTTCCATCCTTTGGGTGTCGTGATTAGTGCTGCTGTGAACACGGGTGTCCAGCATCCATTCATGACTCTGCTTTCAGTCCTTTGGCATACGTACCCCAAAGTGGAATTATTGGGTCCTCTGGTTATTGTTTTTGTTGTTCAGTTGCTAAGTGGTGTCTGACTCATTGCGACCCCATGGACTGCAAAACACACCAGGCTTCCCTGTCCTTCACTATCTCCTGGAGTTTGCTCAAACTCAGGTCCATTGAGTCATTGATGCCATCCAACCGTCTCATCCTCTGTCAACACCTTCCCCTCCTGCCCTCAGTCTTTTCCCAGCATCGGGGTCTTTTCCAGTGAGTTGGCTGTTCGCATCAGATGGTCAAAATATTGGAGCTTCAGCTTCAGCATCAGTCTTTCCAATGAATATTTAGGTTTGATTTCCTTTAGGAGGGACTGGTTTGACCTCTCTGCGGGCCATAGATTTCTAAAATTTTGGTCATGGGAGGAACCTCAAAGATGTAGTTTATCTGTTCCCTGTGAAGATAATTCGTCACTTTTGTGTCACTCGTGACCATTTGCAGAGCTCTGCCACTTGCTCCCATCCCTGGCAGAGGTGGGAGGCAGAGCGGAGAACAAGGGTGGGTGCCCACCCGTCTGCACCCACCCGTCTGCACCCACTCGCCTGCACCGGTGGACCTGAGGGTGGCTAGGATGGGGTTGGGGGGTTTTACATCCTCTGGACATCAGCAGAGTGAGGACCTGAAGACCGCAGAGGACGAAAGCCTGGGCAAGGGGCTGGGGAGGCAGGATGAGGGTCACCAGCCTGGGCCGAGCCCTCCCACTGGATCCCAGAGCTCTCCCGGGAGCTGGAGGCATTTTTTCAACTGTGCTTGCCTTTGTCCCTTTCACAAATGCCTGCTTTGTGCCTGGAATCATCTTCGGCACTGGGGATATAGGGGCGAGTGTGACCGGCAGTGACCCCATTTACAGGGAAGTCAGTTCTAAAGGAGTATATTGCTCAGCACCATTCTGAGTGAGCTGCCCGTTTGGCGTTCCTGCTGCTCTGACAGATGGACAGCTTGGGTGCACAGAGATTCAGTCACTTGCCTGAGGTCACGGGGTAGGGGGACTGGGGATAAAGCTGGGACTGCAGCCGCTCCTCCTGAGTCCTTAGAAGCCGAGGAGGGGGCAGAGTGGGGCACCCGTGATCGACTGAGTGAGATGACAAGTTGGGCCGCCGCTGGGGCTTGGAGGACTATGGCGCCGGCTGCCCTGATGGGGTGNTGTCTGACTCATTGCGACCCCATGGACTGCAAAACACACCAGGCTTCCCTGTCCTTCACTATCTCCTGGAGTTTGCTCAAACTCAGGTCCATTGAGTCATTGATGCCATCCAACCGTCTCATCCTCTGTCAACACCTTCCCCTCCTGCCCTCAGTCTTTTCCCAGCATCGGGGTCTTTTCCAGTGAGTTGGCTGTTCGCATCAGATGGTCAAAATATTGGAGCTTCAGCTTCAGCATCAGTCTTTCCAATGAATATTTAGGTTTGATTTCCTTTAGGAGGGACTGGTTTGACCTCTCTGCGGGCCATAGATTTCTAAAATTTTGGTCATGGGAGGAACCTCAAAGATGTAGTTTATCTGTTCCCTGTGAAGATAATTCGTCACTTTTGTGTCACTCGTGACCATTTGCAGAGCTCTGCCACTTGCTCCCATCCCTGGCAGAGGTGGGAGGCAGAGCGGAGAACAAGGGTGGGTGCCCACCCGTCTGCACCCACCCGTCTGCACCCACTCGCCTGCACCGGTGGACCTGAGGGTGGCTAGGATGGGGTTGGGGGGTTTTACATCCTCTGGACATCAGCAGAGTGAGGACCTGAAGACCGCAGAGGACGAAAGCCTGGGCAAGGGGCTGGGGAGGCAGGATGAGGGTCACCAGCCTGGGCCGAGCCCTCCCACTGGATCCCAGAGCTCTCCCGGGAGCTGGAGGCATTTTTTCAACTGTGCTTGCCTTTGTCCCTTTCACAAATGCCTGCTTTGTGCCTGGAATCATCTTCGGCACTGGGGATATAGGGGCGAGTGTGACCGGCAGTGACCCCATTTACAGGGAAGTCAGTTCTAAAGGAGTATATTGCTCAGCACCATTCTGAGTGAGCTGCCCGTTTGGCGTTCCTGCTGCTCTGACAGATGGACAGCTTGGGTGCACAGAGATTCAGTCACTTGCCTGAGGTCACGGGGTAGGGGGACTGGGGATAAAGCTGGGACTGCAGCCGCTCCTCCTGAGTCCTTAGAAGCCGAGGAGGGGGCAGAGTGGGGCACCCGTGATCGACTGAGTGAGATGACAAGTTGGGCCGCCGCTGGGGCTTGGAGGACTATGGCGCCGGCTGCCCTGATGGGGTGAGGACTTTGGCTGAGGGGTCAGGAAGGGCTTTTGGAGCAGGTCACACTGCACTGAGACCTGAGGGAGACGTGGGCTCCCGTGGCAGAAGAAAAGGGGCCGGCCACCGTGCAGAGGTGACAGCACACGCAGAGGGCCCCTGGCTCCGATTCTGAGTCTTCTCGCTCTAAGCTGCTGATAGACTCCACCTTGCTGATTTGTGTTTAGTCGCTGAGTCATGTCCCACTTTTTGTGACTCCATGAACTGAAGCCCATCAAGTCCCTCCGTCCATGGGATTCTCCAGGCAAGAATGCTGGAGTGAGTTGCCATTTCCTTCTCCAGGGGATCTTCCCGAGACAGAGATTGAACCTGCGTCTCCTGCATTGGCAGGCAGATTCTTTACCACTGGGCCACCAGGGAAGCCCACCTTACCAATCAACCACAGTGTTTGAGCTAAATCCAAGCACCAAGTGACGCTTTGTCAAGGTTGCTTCTGAAAAGATCTTTGGATAAAATTACATTCATTTGGATTTGGCTCCTGGATCCAGTTGACTCACATTGTTTATGAAGGTTTCCCGCAGATTTCCAGCAGTCTCTAAAACCGTGGGTGTGAGTCACTTCTGAAGGGCATCATTCAGAAAATGCATTGTACTGTAAAGGCTGATGTTCTCTGGGTCCTGACGGGTTACAGCTCACAGCGCCAGGAGCAGAGACTGACAGCCATCTTGCTCAAGGGTAGCTGATGGGCTTCTCAGCCCAGGGACTCACCTGCACACCCTGACCTCAGATTCACACGGGGGCTCCTGCCTGCGGTGGGCTTCAGCTTCTCTGATGAGCCAGGCCAGTCCCAGGCCTTCCCAGGCTCTTTTGTTGGAATCTTTTGGGACTTGCACCCTCATGCCTGCCTGACAGATGAGGAAACGGAGGCTTTCCCATGGCCAAGAACTGTGAAGGGCCTCCATTGAACCCAACTGTGCCCCAGATTGACTGTCAACCAGGACATGTACTGCAGGACTAACCCCCAGAATGGCCAATCTACGTTTTATGGACTAGGTTTCAGTACACCTTTACAATTTTTTATCAGAAAAGATCTGCCCAGGTAGCTAATCCAAACAGTGCTCCTGTGGGTTTCTGTTTAAACACTGGACGGGGTCCTGGTGTAAGGACTGGAGCATCGACGTGCCTTAACGGCAGTCCACTCTTACGTGTTCATTTAGTTGGTCCTTAAGGCTCATGGAATGCAGTCCCTTCTGGGCAGTTCTTGGGGGCTGAGTTAAAGGAGGCTGCTCTTCTTCACTGTGAGTGTCCCAAAGCAGCCAGTGTTATTTTTCGAGGAATATTTGGAGCTTCAGCATTTTAGCTAAATGGAGGCAGACTTGTTTCCTTTCCCAAAGTGGTCAAGAACTTTGTGTGTGTGTGTGTGTGCACAAATCAAAATATATACAGTTAGCCCAGAGGTCCTCAGTGAGAAATAGCCTCATGGCTGCTGTCTCAGGAGACGGCTTAGCCTCCAGAGCAGATGGCATCTGGGCCTTATCTCATCCTGGCTGATGTCACCTAAAATGGGCAGTTTGTTCTGGCCAGGGTGCTGTTTTAGGGCAGGTTGATGGGTGCCCGGCCAGGCATGTGATGTTCTGTCAGCAGTTCTTGAGATCCTGCTCTGTCCTTCACTTGGAAGGGCTTTGACGCCCTCAGAGCGTGGAGCTGGGTGGGCTGCAGGAAGGAAGTGGTTTGATCTGGCTCTGCAGAGAAGGTTCTGGCATCAGCCTAAGCAGTAGTGTTTGCAAATTTGATGAGTGGGGAAAGTGGAAGTATTTTGAGTTCTGGTTTATTTTCTTTGGCTATAATTCTAGAATTCGGAACTATCAGAGCTGGCAGATGCTTGATGATCCAGCCCTGCCCCTTCTGCTGCAGGTGGGGAGGCTTTGTGGAAAGGGGTATTGGTGTGTCCGCCCATTGTCTCAGGGCTTTCTTGCTAAGGTGGGAAGTGACCTTTGCAGGTAAGAGACCAGTGTGGAGATGTTAAGAAACTGGTCAGAGGGTACTACTGCGATAGTCTTAAAGGTGGTCCCTCTGTATATTCGGGCGCTCTAAGAGCTGATGTCTCGAGCACTAGCTATATGTCACACACTGTGCTGACCTCTTTTCCTGCATCATCTCACTTAACCCTCAAAACAATCCTTTACTAGAGGTGTTGTTGGCATCCTCATTGAAAGGACAAGGTCAGAAAGTGAGTAAGGGATTTGCCTGGGGTCACACAATGATAAACTAGATGGTAAAGCCTGACTCAGTCCCTCGAGCTGGTGGGGGCGGCAGATCTCAGCTCACTGCTCATAGCTCCCCCCTGCCCAGGGGCTGGGTCACTTCCTTTGGCCCCTCTTGGTGGATTTGCTCTTTCTAATTCCTTCCACCTGGATCTTTAGTTATTTGGATGGTTTGATTTGATGTGGTTTCCATGGGAATCTGTGTTTGTGTGCTTACCAGGGATCTCCGGGCAATGAGCTGATGTTACCCGCAGGGCCTGGGGGTGGAGGGGATGGAAGGGGCTGAGCAGGAGGGGTGGGGGCTGGAGCTGTCTCTTATACACATCTAGATGTGTATAAGAGACAGCCACAGGACAACTCGAGAAAGCCCAGGAGCTTCTCCCTTCCAGGCTAGAGGAGGCCCTTTTCCGCTGAGACGTCCCAAGGCAAATCACACCTTCCCTCTTGAACTTCGAAAGGATCCTTCCCGCCCTTGCTGCAACTCATGAAGT
>SJYW01051126.1:1393414-1406014 GCA_006410735.1 Raphicerus campestris | reverse complement strand
GCTACTCTTCACTGTGGTGTGCAGGCTTCTAGCCTTTTATCTGCAGAGGACAGTGGGAAGAAAAGGTGACCATTCTTGAAAGTCCCTTCCATCTGCCGAGCAGGCATGAAACAGAAGGGACACAGGCCTCATTCTCTCCTAACTTCTTCCTCTGCTCTCTTGCCTGCCTCTTCTCCAGACAAAACCTGCTACAACCCTCTCTTCAACTCCGAGGACATGCAGGAGATCACCCAGCACTTTGCTGTCTGCCACGTGGACGCCCCCGGCCAGCAGGACGGCGCTGCGTCCTTCCCCACGGGGTAAGAGCAGGGAGCCTTGGGCCTTGGGAGAGGGGCAGGAAAGCCGTGCAGGGTGGAAACAGGCAGTGGGGGGAGGCCTTAGGTTTTAACTTTTTAATTTTTTGTTATGATAACATGTATATAATTTATATTTGCCATGTTTAACCATTTTTCAGTGTACTGACAGTAAGTACATTCACACTGTGGTACAACCATCACCACCATCATCGCCAGGACTTTTTTATGAGCCTAAAGCCCCACAAGCATCATACACTGATTCCCATCCCCCACCACTCTGGACACCCTATCCCCGGCCTCACAGCAGCCCGTTTACACTGACTTTTTAATAGGTGTTTGTGATCTAGGCAGGACTGAAGTGGGAGAGGTTCTTGACAAGATGAAACGGTTAGCGGAGAGAACTAGAAAGTTGGGCAGAAAAAGAGAGATCGTTGTTGGAAGTAATATTGATGAAGTACGTCCCGTGACCAGGCTTAATTATCTTTATTTGCAAATGTTCTTTGCATTTAATCCTTATATAACCGGTGCTGCTAGCTCCATTCTCTAGATGGAGAAACTGAGGCATGGAGAGGTTGACTGCCTTGCTCAAGGCTATGTGACTATTTTAATCAGAGGAGGTGGGTGATTGGGTTTGAGCCCAGTCTGCTGAATTTAAGGCTCATCCCCTCTTGGGAACATCAGGCTACCTTGTTCATGGGTGTCTACACTTCCTGCTCCCCCGCCATGTGTGACTGGCATGGCCTTTCAGTTCTGGCTGTGAAAATAAGGCCAGGCTTAATGAATGTACTGGACAGTCAGGGTCACACAGGAGAGGCAGAATCCTGCCACGGTGTGATCGAACCAAGGTGGGAGCAGGTTCTTGGTTTTAAAGTCTCCCAGAAGAGGCCTTCATGGTCTCCACAAAGAGATCTCCTTTTTTTGGTTATTATTCTGAATTATCCTTTTCTTTCTTTTTTTTTTAATTGAAAAAAAAATTTGTTGGAGTATAGTTGATTTGCAGGACTTCCCAGATGGCACAGTGTTAAAGAATCCGCCTGCCAATGCAAGAGATGCTAGAGACACAGGTTCGATCCCTGGTTCAGCAAGATCCCCTGGAGAAGGAAGTGGCAACCCACTCCAGTATTCTTGCCTGGGAAATCCCATGGACATAGGAGCCTGGCAGGCTGTAGTCCATGGGGTCACTAAGAGTCGGACACGACTGAGGGACTTCACTTTCACTTTTCTCTTTCATCCATTGGAGAAGGAAGTGGCAAGCCACTCCAGTATTCTTGCCTGGGAAATCCCATGGACATAGGAGCCTGGTGGGCTATAGTCCATGGGGTCTCAAAGAGTCAGAAATGATTGAGCAACTAAGCATAGATGATTTATGGTATTGTGTTGAGGCTTCCCTAGTGGCATAGATGGTAAAGATTCTGTCTGTATTGCAGGAGACCCGGGTTTGATTCCTGGGTTGGAAGGATCCCCTGGAGAAGGGAATGGCTACCCACTCCAGTGTTCTTGCCTGGAGCTCCCATGGCAAGAGGAGCCTGGTGGGCTGCAGTCCACACGGCCACAGGGAGTCAGACACGACTGAGTGACTTAGTGTCTGGTGTACAACACAGTGATTCATATACATCTACATATACTTATTGTATTTCAGATTATTCTACTTTATTTTAAACTATTTATTTTGTACTGGGGTATAGCTGATTAACAATGTCGTGATAGTTTCAGGTGGACAGTGAAGAGACTTAGCCATACTTATACATGTATCCGCCAATTTATCCTAAATCATTAATCTTTCTCAGAGAGGAAGGGAAGGGACACCCAGAGATACAACATACACCTTATAAACTTCATACAGCAGCAGATGAAGACGAAGGTCTGTCAGCATATCTATGCTTGGCCAGATTGAAAGAGTTAGGGTGACCCAGTGGCTCTTAGCTCCTGATGGGGACATTTAAAAAATATTCTGAAACCTTGACTCCACTCCCAGGAATTTTTATTCAGTTGACCTAGAGCTTAAGGTGCCGGGTCTTTGTTCCCCAAAGTCACCATGCGATTCCAGCCTTTGGCTTGGTGGGGGATGGGGTGGGTCTGGCTCCTGTCTGCCTCCTGTGGTTGAGGGTCTCCCTGGCCCTCCAGAGTACACGCCCTTCATCCCGAGGCTGAGTTGGCAAAGCAGGGATGGGGGACGGGGGTGCCTGGCTGGTCCTCCTGCCTCTGGAGTCAGCTTCCTGCACTTGGGGGCCTCCTGAGTAAGTGTGGGCATGGAGCTCTGGGGAGGCAGAGCCAGCCTAGAAATGGGAGATGATTGGGAAGGAGAACCTGGGTTCAGTGTGACGTGGTGGATAGGGTTGCTGCTGGTCGAGAGGAAGGAGCCAGGCGGGGAAGTGGCTCTGTGTGAGACTGGGGGTTGGACCGCTTGTGTCGCCGTTGGAAAGGCGGCCACAGTGGGAGCAAGAGATCCCTTCCGGGCCCCGCTAAGGAACTGGTGATGGGAGCATCTGTTGCTTCCTGCATCCGGCAAAGGGGACGCCCTCGCCCTGAAGTCAGACCCAGGCGCCGGCAGACTCCTTGCTGTTGTTGCTCAGTCCTAAGTTGTGTCTGACTCTTTGGGACCCCGAGGACTGCAGCACGACAGGCTTCCCTGTCCTCCACTGTCTCCCGGAGTTTGCGCAAACTCCTGTCCATCGAGTCGGTGATGCCGTCCAGCCACCTCGCCCTCTGTCGCCCCTTCTCCTCCTGCCCTCAGTTTTTCCCAGCCTCAGGGTCTTTTCCAGTGAGTCGGCTCTTTGTGTCAGGTGGAGCAGGCTCCCTAACCGCCCCAGGGTGAGCCCTCACACCATCACCCTCCAGCGCACCTGCTGTCTTGGGCCAGTTTGGAACAGAGGGGAGCTCCTCCAGCCCTCTGTCAGCAAAGTTTGTGGTCCCAGAGGATGTGTGAATCGAGGCGTCTCGTGCCTTGAACTCCCCAGGCCTCCTTTTCTGAAGCTGAATTAGCCCACTGTGTCCACCCCATTAGGGTGGTGTGCATTCTCCACCTTGTGTCCCAGGTACCTCTTGGGGAGAGAAGTTAAGAGAGAGTTTCCGTAAGATCAGGAACACTTCGCGACAGGGCTACCAGGGAACCTCCTTTGAAACCCTTAGAGCTGCAAGTCCCTGTTCATCTATAAAACCAAGTCACTTTTCTCTTAGCTTCAGTGATATTGATAGTCTTTATTCAAAGGAAATCATAGCAACCTTAGTGATTTGTTGTAAAGATTAAATGAGCCTATGTGCTGTGCTCAGTCGTTCAGTTGTGTCTGAGTCTCTGCGACCCCATGGACTGTAGGCCACCCGGCTCCTCTGCCCGTGGGATTTTCCAGGCAAGAGTACTGGAGAGGGTTGCCCTTTTCCTACTCCAGGGGGTCTTCCTGACTCAGGGATCAAACCTGCATCTCTTATGTCTCCTGCATTGGCAGGCAGAATTCTTCAGCACCGCACCACCTGGGAAGCCCAAATGGGTTTACAATGCCCATCTAATGCTCGGTGTGGGACCTGGGACATAGGAAGCAGTTTGTAAAAGGCCACTTTACAAAGTAGAGGGTTTGGGGGGGATTAGGATGGAAAGCATCCTTGCTCAGAGGAACAGGCTGTGTACACTGTGGGGATACCTGGAATAGGGGCCACGGAGGGACTAGACAGGAGTCTGGGTGCACAAGGCAGGTTGTCACACCGTCCCTGCCCTTCAAGCGTGTTATGGTTTGCACTGTTTATTTCTGCCGGGGTTCGAGCTCTCACTAACCGCCTCTGTGTGCCTTCTCCCAAGGTACATGTACCCCTCCATGGACCAGTTGGCTGAAATGCTCCCTGGAGTCCTGCAGCAGTTTGGGTAAGAGCTTGCAGAGAAAGGTGACCTCGAGCTTCTG
Organism: Raphicerus campestris; assembly: GCA_006410735.1. NCBI lineage: Eukaryota > Metazoa > Chordata > Mammalia > Artiodactyla > Bovidae > Raphicerus > Raphicerus campestris. The sequence goes on along the minus strand of SJYW01051126.1, from coordinate 1,401,828 downwards.
TCTCTTCTGGGGCCTTCATCTGGCCCCACCACTGAACTCTAGGTGAATATTTAAAGATAGGGAAGAAACCAGCTTGTCACACTCTGCAGACAGTGTCTTTCTCACAGTCTCTTTACTCCTATGTGCTTCTTGCAAGTCGGGCTCTTGTCCCTGAGTGAATCCACCCCATGATGGCAGCCACTCAACCCACCCTTTCCTCACCTCTCTTCTCTTATTGCTTTTTCTTTCCCATGAATGTTCTGGAACAGGTTGCAGGCCCTTATTTCTTCAGTGCTCATTTCCTTCTTCCTTGAGCCTTTCATGTGATGATAACACCTCAGAGTTCTTGCCCAGTTCACTTGCGTTCCAAATTTTAGAATCCAAAATACAGCTGAAGGGCGGGAAGAGGCAGTCCAGGGTCTAGGCCTTCCCGTAAATGACCANAGTCCCATGGACTGTAGCCTACCAGGCTCCTCTATCCATGAAATTTTCCAGGCAAGAGTACTGGAGTGTGTTGCCATTTCCTTCTCCAGGGGATCTTCCTGAACCAGGAATCAAATCTGGGTCTCCCGCATTGCAGGCAAATGCTTTACCATCTGAGCCACCAGGGAAGCCCAGTAGATCTTTATCCACCCATCAACCTCTGCTCCCCAATCCCTGATATGTGCCAGGCTTAGAAGATGCAGTCATGGTCCCAGACCTCCAGGTACCCACAGGATGCATGCATGCTAAGTGGCTTCAGTTGTGTCCGACTCTTTGGGACCCCATGGACTGGAGCCCTCCAGGCTCCTTTGTCCATGGGATTCTCCAGGCAAGAATACTAAAGTAGGTTGCCATTCCCTTCTCCAGGGGATATTCCAGACCCAGGGATCAAATCTGAGTTTCCTGCAGCTCCTGCGTTGTAGGCAGATTGTTTACCACTGAGTCACCGGGGAAGCGCACCCACAGGGTACTTGGGAATATAAAAAGACATTGAATAAATGAGTAAGTGAATGAATGCCAAATGTTCAGTTGATATTTACATGAGATGTTTTCCAATCTCAGCACATTTCTCCCCTGGTCTTTTCTGTATACCGGAATTCCCATTTCTCAGTGCATTTTCAAACTTTTAGCCATTTTTATTGCCGTGTATAAAATATCTAAGACCCTAATGCCCACCATCTGCACATTTACTGAAAGTGTTCAGTGTTCCATCATTGCCTCATAATAACTGAAAATACAGGAAAACTCACCCAGTCCCGTAAGTCATTTTGCTGATGATTTATTGCTTCAAGGCAAAAAACTATAAACAGGGAATTTGAGCAATGAAAACTCTTCACATTGGATAAACATGTTCCGTGCGACACAAATCATGAGAAAAATGAGGAATGCTGAAAAACATGACAGATTGCCCAAGTGCTATTTTCCCTTGATGGGGAATTCTAAGACATTTCTTCATATATATTTTTTAGTCACAAAAATGGCAGTGTGCATGTGTGTATGTGTGTGTGTGGGTGTTAGTCACTCAGTTGTGTCTGACTCTTTGTGACCCCATGGATTGTAGCCCAGCAGGCTCCTCTGTCCATGGGATTCTCCAGACAAGAATACTGGAGTGTGCTGCCATTCCCTTCTTCGGGAGATCTTCCTGACCCAGGGATCAAAACCAGGTTTTCTGCATTGCAGGCAAATTCTCTAACGTCTGAGCCACCAGGAAAGCTGAAAATGCAGTCAGTATACTTAAATATTAAGTCATAGTTTGAAAACATATATACACACATGCACACACACACATACACACACACACACACACACATATGTATACATGCAGAAATACACAGCAGGCCATTCTGACCATTCAGGACTCCCAGCTGGGCAGAGTTATGACTTCAGTTACTTTGGGTCAAGATAAGTCTTTAAAAATCAGTGACCTAATTTAATGTAATAGTCACAGGTTGCATTTCTTCCCTGCAATTTGTAGGAATACACAGTATTTAAATGTTAATGAGAGCCTAGATAATCGTATCATTTGAATCTACTTTCCTTGATCACTCTCTGAATCATTTTCAAAGTTAATGTTGCAGCTGTTGCTGGTAAGCCTCTGTCTTGTGCCTTTTAGTTTGCAGGGGTGCGTGGGGGCAGGCTAACTGGACTTAGCATCAGGAGAGATGGCTCAGGTGTGAGACTAACCTCGGTCTGCAACCTTGGTCAGCAGGTCACTAGCTGTGAAGGCAATGAGCACATACTTTCTAAGGGCCTCAGCTCTCTCTCTAAAATGGGAAATGATGATAATGCCACAGCTCTTAGGCTTGCTCTGAGGATTAAATTAGGCTTGCAGTAAAGCACCTAGCCTAAAGCCTGGTAAGTGCTCACCAAATGCTTATGCTAAGGGTTAGCAGGCATTAGTGACATGGTAGATTGAGGTCTCCTCTTTCTCACTCATCTATGCATGCAACAGATAGTCACTCTAAGCCCTTATGTGAATTTCTCCACCAAAGTTTGACTATTCCTTCGTTTACCTTTCCCTTATCCCAGGACATGGGGTTACCAGGGACTGGAGAAGTGGACACTCCCACAGGCCTCATCCAGGCTCTGCCTGGAGGCCTCCCCAAAATCAACCTGTTGCTGCTGTCCAGTCATTCGGTCGTGTTTGACTCTTTGCATCTCTGACCCCATGGACTGCAGCACGCCAGGCTTCCCTGTCCTTCACCATCTCCCAGAGCAAGGCAGAGCAGAATAAGCAGAGATCTGGGTTTCAACATTTGAGGGCTGATTTCCAGCCTCTTTGAGTCCCAGACTTTCTAGTTATAAAATGGGGAAGAGATGCTTGCTCAAAATTGCTGCCATGATTAGCAAGATAATTCAAAAGTTAGCAGAGGGCTTGGCACCAAGCAAGCATTCAATAAGGAGATGTTTTTTCATCGTGATTGGTAACTTTTATTGGAGCAGGTCGCACCATGGCTCTGTCTCCTTACCCGTGACTTCAAAACGTGAAACTGAGACTTCCTCTCCGGGGCCTGCACAGGACAGATTCATTTCTCAAAGCAGGGCATTCTGGCCACCCCATCCCACCCATCCCGGGGATGAAAGCCCCAAGCCCCTCATCCAGGCTTCCTATGATCTTGGAAGCCACGTTCACTTTCCTGAATTGGGAAGCAAATTCAGTAAGAATCTAGTTCTTGGGTATCTGCTGAATTTCAAAAGGGGTCAGCCCTCACTTGGTCCTTGGAAGCTGTGGGTGGCAGGTGATTTCACTCTACAAAAATCCGACATGATCCACGTGGACTTACAGGAAAGATTATTCATGGAGTAAATTCTTTTCCCTGGTGGTTCAGTGGTAAAGAATCTGCCTGCCAATGCAGGAACCGTGGGTTCAATCCCTGGGTTGGGAAGATCCCCTGGAGAAGGAAATGGCAATCCACTCCAGTATTCTTGCCCGGAAAATCCCACGGACAGAGGAGCCTTGTGGGCTACAGCCCATGGGGGTTGAAAAAGAGTCAGACATGACTGAACACCTGAACAACAACAAAATTCTCTTCACAAAAGAACTCTTGGGCTTTTTTTTCTTTCAATGAACATGTGCCTTTCTTTTGATATTAAATGTCTCTTTTTCTACAGCATTTTAGATTTGGCTGATGAAAATTAGATCGTCATGTACCTTTGGAAGAAAGAGATCTTCTGAACACATGTAGGGACACGTACACAATTTCCTTTATTCATCAAATGCACATTGAGCACCACTGTATGCCTTGCACCAGGCATTCAGGAGGTCACAGTAAGGAGGACACATTTTTAATCCCTTTCCCCTCTCTAGGAATCCCTCTGCTCACCACTCAGAATTCCCTCATGTAAAAGGAACCATCCTCCAGTCTGCAGCATCAGGTAACAAAATCATCTTTAAATACACAGTGAGAGCTGGTTCTGATTGGAAGGAGGGAATGATCTGGACGGGAGTCATGGATTTCGGTTTATCCGAGATTTTGTCTGATGCTCAGACATCTAAATAATCTGAAAGTCATATACACTCTTCTCTTGGGAAAGAAGCTGGAGAGACAGTAATAAGAACCAAAAATGACAGTGAGAAGTCGCTTATCCTGACATGGTTTCCTGCTCTGACGCACAGGGAAGCTCTAGAAGTTGAGGGAAGATATGGGTTACAGAGTCAATCCAACTTGGGTTTGCATCCTGACTACCCCACTGACCAGCTGGGTGACTTCGGTCAAGCTCCCTTACCTTACTGAGCTTCCATTTCACATTTGTAAGAACAGAAATAATAATGGGCACTTTTCAACACGACCTGCCAGTTTCCATGAGCTAGTGTAACGGTGCACATAAAGCGCTGAGAACAATGTCTGGCATGTGGAAGGTACTAAATAAAAGAACTGTAGCAGTAAATATCTATACTTTACTAATAAAATAAATAATAGCCTCATTTCCATTAATAACAACTTTCTCTTCCTTTTAGCATCAAACCCTTTTGGCTTTTCATCCCTGTTAAATATACTTCTGTTTTGAAACAACCGATAAACTTCTGTCTTTGTACCAGAACTGAGCTTTATGGATCAGTCTGCAAAATGGGTTACCGAGGCAGAAAGACACATGCCCTGGGCCCAGGGACTCTTGCCACCCCAGGGTGACACAGACTGGACCCACTTCTTGGTTTGTGAACCCACTTCTTGTTTTGACTCACACTCAATGTGGACCCAAGACTCCCTCAGAGTAGAAGGTTATCACAGGACACCAGTCTGAGGGGTCAGAGATGTGGTCCCAGGGGACCCACCAAGTCCCATGAGCCCCCAGCACGCAGATGGTCAGGTGTGAGAAGGAGGCTGGCTGACTGCCCACTGCCTTGTCCGGGAGCAGCAGATTCGGTGCAGGGCTCAATCGTTCCTTCTGAAAATAGACTGACCATACTCTGACCCTAGTGTACTGACCAGGGCCTTCTCCCAGGAACAAGAGGAAGTTTATCAGCTTGCATTTCTCCCTGGGATGAACCCAATGCACACCCTTCACAGTGCAGAGGTGAAGAGAAACTTAACTGAAATGGGTGAACAGAAATTTAACTGCAACAATGCCCGGATTCATGGGCACAACTGTCCATCCAAAAACCGAAACCAAACAACCATTCACCTCATTTAGCAAATACTCGGTGACCATGGTAGGCACAGGTCTTTAGAATGAGACAGAGCTTTGGTGTGCAGTGGTCAAAACTGCTAATTAGGGTGCTCCTTGGCAGGGCCTGAAGAATGGACCAGTCCACTGTCCTAAATCCCCTCTATCCTTCTGAATGGGCCCAGAAAGTTTGGTGGTTTTGTATCTAAAGAAGGAATTAATGATACTGAAGATCTAGCTGATTCTGTTCCTTGGGACTTGGGCGCGATCCAGCAGGACTTCCAGTGACTCAGACAGGCCGGATCGGGCTCGGGTATTGTCCAGAGTCGGGCACTTTCTTTGGAGTGTATGTGGACTGCTGCCAAGGAGAAGACCCACTCTCCAGGCCTCAGCATACCATGATGGGTGCTTTGGGTGGACAGAGACAGGACAAGGGGTCACAGGCCTGGGCCTGGTTCTGGGTCATTGGAAATGAGTGGGAAGTGGACAAAAGAAGGCTCAGTGGGGGCCTCAGAAGGCTGGCTGCTTTATAAGCTCTGGGTCAGCCTCAAGCCCAGGTTCTGTGGCTGCTTAATTGGCAATCTCTGAGAAGTCAGGGTAGGAGTCCAAGTCGGCAAAAATATCGTTGGGATTCCGACAGCTCAGATTGCAGAAGCAAGCGTTAATCCACAGGGCCTGGCGGGAGAAGTCGGGCCCATCAGGACACTGGAAGGAGATGCTGATGGTCTTGGACTTGTAGGGGATACAGCACCGGCTGTCGGTGCAGACCCCACAGTACTTGGGCCGGTAGGTGCGTGTGCTGGTGCAGCCGGCCAGCGTGAAGTTCACGGGCGCTTCTGGCTGGTACACAGCCAGACACTTCTTCCCTTCCTGCGGGAAAGGAGGTTTCAGTTGAGATGCTCAGAGGATCAACATTTTCAGCTCCAAGCCCTCAATTCTTCCCTTTTCACTCGCCATGCACCCCATCTTACTTCTGGATCTGCAGCATCTTCAAACTAGGAAGCATCACCCCAAAGACCCAGCTGTATTATGCAAGAGGAAACCAAGCGCACAAAGAGACTGCCTTGCCGCGGTGGAGCTCTCTCAACCTGCAATTTCCCTTCTTTCCTGCCTTCTGCCTTGCCAGTACCCAGGTCAGTTTCTCCAACACAGGATGACTCAGCCCTCCAAGCGCCCCCTGCTGGTTAGGGGCAGAGCCATCATGGCCTCCAAGACTGGACTCATTTAACCCTAAACTCCTCTCTGCCTCCCATAGACTCTCACACACACTTTTCACGCAACTTATTCAATTGGACTGGCATTATTTAAAGGGAACTCTGTGGGGCTATGGGCCACTCAAGGGCGAGGCTCTTTCTGCATCCCTACAGTCTAGTCTTCTGCCTGGTACATGGCTCTGGTTTAGTTGCTAAGTTGATTCCGATTCTTTTGATACCCCCATGGGATGTAGCCCACTGGGCTCCTCTGTCCATGCAATTTCTCAAGCAAGAATACTGCAGTGGGTCTCCATTTCCTTCTCCAGGAGATCTTTCTGACCCAGGGATCAAACCCATGTCTCCTGCATTGGCAGGTGAGTTCTTTACCACTGAGCCACCAGGGAAGCCCCAGTAGGCACGTACTAAACTCGTTGAATGAATGGCTGTTCTGGTCGAGAATGTACCAGCACTCTGCCTGAAATGAGGGTAGAATAGATCCAGGCAATATGTGGGCCTGAAGCTTATACAGTCTGAGAGCTATCTTCAGTGAAAGTCACTCAGTCGTGTCCAACCCTTTTCGACCACATGAACTATAAAGTCCATGGGATTCTCCGGGCCAGAATACTGGAGTGGGTAGCCTATCCCTTCTCCAGCGGATCTTCCTGACCTGAGACGCCTGCCCCTCCCTGGGAGGCAGACCCACCTTGATGTGTGGCCGGAGGTCCACGTCACATGGCCGCAGGTTGCAGAGGCGGCTCTCCTGCTCAGGCCAGCACCGGGCGTTGACATTGGAGATGCGGGTGGAGACCCCCAGGCCGCAGCTGGTGGAGCAGGGGCTCCAGGGGCTGGTGTACGCAATGCAGTTCTTGTGCCATGGCTCTATCTCACCCGTGCTCCCTGCAGATGGGGACCAGGTGCCCAGTGATTTCCCAGTCTCCACCAGCCCCCTGCTGTCACAACCGTAAGGGCTGGAGTCCCTGAACCTCAGCAAGTAGGCAGTCCCTCTGCTTGGAGGTCAAGTTGGCTTCTAACTAGCACGGATCCTCAGGGAGAAAAGAGGATGAGTTCCTCTTTTCTCCAGAGGGAGGACTATCTTTAGAGACAGGTGACCTGAGTCTAATCCCTGCTCGTCCACCTACAGGCTGTGTGATTCTAGACAACTTACTCTGGGCTTCAGGCTCTTTTCTGGAACAATAGCATCTGCCCTGCGGGGCTGGTATGGCAATAAAAGGGTCCAGATATTGACCGAGTACACATCAGGCATCTGCAAGGTGCTGGGAATAAAAGGGTAAAAGACACTGGTCCTGCCCCTGCAGAGATGACATTATCTGGGGAAGCTCAAGGAAAGTGCCTGCCCCAGTACTAGAACTTCATCTGAGTGATGCTCAGGGCATCATGGCTAAGGGGACATGCAGGCTTCAGGGGCAAATTGTCTGAGTTCAGCTCTTAGCGCCGCCCCTTAGCATCTGGATATCTTCCAATAAACTGGCTCCCACCTCCGAGCCCCAGGGTCCCCACCTGTAAGTGGGGTTGACAACAGCATCTCCCTGCCTCCTGTCCCTGGTTGTGGATAGAAAATACAGATTCAGGCACGTGACAGGGCTCAAAACTGTCCCTGTCCTTAGTAAGCCCTCAGGAAGTGGGAACTAAACTCCAACCCTTGGCTGGTTCTATCAGTGGATGTATCCTGGCAAGCAGAACACGGGCGAGTGCTCCTAAGTGTCTAAGAAATGGAAAAGGGAGAGAGCTGAGAGGTGGAGACCGGTGAAGTGCCAGGGAGACCAAGGCGTGATCTCACAGAGGGATGGAGCAAGATACACAAGACAGCGACTGGGAAGAGGAAGCCAGTCCTTCCTGATCACACACAAACCAGAAGTCAAGTGGGGGGGAACCTGCACGGAGAGACAGCAGGTGCGCAGGGGAGACGGATCAAGGGATGCAGGAATGAATGAGTGAGAGAAGAGGATGCTGGGAGGCGGGAGACAGCAGAGGCCTTTGAGGACAGAGGGGAGAGAGGAGGGCGGCCTGGCAGGGAGGCGGCGGTGGGAAAGGATTTGCGGAGGAGGATGAAAGGCTTTGGTTTCTAGGTCACCCACTCGGCAGGCGCTCTGCTCCTGCTCGGTCAGAAGGAGGTCACTGGGCCACACAGACTGA
>SJYW01051126.1:1370091-1388491 GCA_006410735.1 Raphicerus campestris | reverse complement strand
CCCCCCCCCCGCACCCCACCTCCCGGGGTCCCCATCGTGGAGATGGGCCAGGCCGCTGCTCTGGCCAGTTTGGTGGGACCTGCGCGGAGGGTGTGGCAGCCCATTTAACCTGCGCAGAAACAGCTGGTGCCCGTCTGGAGAGCTGGACGAAGGGGTGGGAGGCTACAGCCTGGCCAGGACTGGGACCCCGGGCAGCTAGCCCGGTGTCCTGTCCCAGCAAGTGGCACAAAGCCTGGTCCTGACAGTTATCCGGCTCAAGGGCCACAGTCCGTGAGAGGAGGCAGAGGCGATGGGAAACCGTCAGAACACTTTGGAAGAGACTGGGTTTGTTCAATGCCTATATGGGGAGTGTGGTGGGTGCTGGGGATTTAGTAGTGACGGAAGGGGACAAAAGCCTCGCCCTCAATGAGCTTGTGCTTGTGCGCTTAGTCACTCAGTCGGATCCGACTCTTTGGGACCCTATGGACTGCAGCCCGGCAGGCTCCTCTTTCCATGGGGATTCTCCAGGCGAGAATACTGGAGTAGGTTGCCATGCCCTCTTCCAGGGAATCTTCCCAACCCAGAGATTGAACCGAGGTCTCCCGCATTAATGGCAACCCACTCCAGTATTCCTGCCCAGAAAATCCCATGGACAAAGGAGCCTGGTAGGCTACAGTCCATGGGGTCGCAAAGAGTCAACACTGAGCGACTTCACTTTGACTTTTCTTTCACTCCCGCATGCATTGCGGGCAGATTCTTTAGCGTCTGAACCACCAGAGAAGAAATGGACCATCCAGAGTGTTGATGGGGACATGAAAGCAGGGAGTTAGGAGAGGGAGGGGGAAGGTGGCAGATATAAGGGCCTCACAGAGGTGATGATGTTTCAGCAAAGATGGGAAGGAGGCGGGGAGCTGAGCTGCCCAGGTGTTGGGAGAGAAGCCTGCTAGGCAGGGAACAGACTGTAGGCCTCGGGAAGGCCTGAGGTGGGAAAGGGGAGGGGAGGGAGGGAGAAGGCCTGAAGGCAAGAGAGAGAGGGCTTCCCTGGAGGCTCAGAGGAAAACACAAAGCTCTTAGAGCCTGGAATTCTGGTTGATACACAGTATGTGCTCAGTGAGTAATGATGAATCGGTGATATGAATTATGCTTCACAAAAACCTTGACGGTGCTGAGTTGAGGACAGACCGATGGCGTTCCTGATGAGTCAGAAGGTCATGGTGGGGAATCCAGGTAGGAGGTGGTGGTGCTTGGACCAGAAATGGGCAGCCAGGGGGAGAAGGGCCCCGCTTCGGGGTCTGTTTGGAGGGACTCGCTGGCAGGTGGGATGTGAGGANTCAGGTGGGAAATAATGGGCATAGAAGTCCTGTTTGGTTTGTTTCCTGAGGTACTGGCCGTGATTCCCGTCCTGCCAGAACCAGCTGTCCCCAGCGGCCAGACTCCTCACCCTGGGGCTCGCCCTGGCTCCTCAGTGGACACTTCCCTGCCTGCCCCCCAACATTTCAGCCCTTCTCATCCTGCCCACCCGCACAGCAGGGCCAGTGGGAACGGTGCCCCTTGGGGCAGGACTCACCGTGGCCAAGGTGCTGCCCGCTGCAGCTGCTGCTGCCACTGCCACCAGCGTCCAGGGCAGTAACCACCTCATGCCTGGAGGTCGGTGGCCAAGGCATCTACGGAGTAGCCCAGAGGATCCCGCCACTTCTCGGGGGAGGTGGACCGAGACTGACCTGGTCCATCAGAAGTGCCAGATACGTCTCTTCCCGCAGCCCTCGGGGGGTTTTATTAAAGCAAGATCTGACGTCAGGGTTAAGGACAAACCCTGCATTTTCCTCTGAAAAACTTTTCCTGTCTCTCTCTTTTTTTTTCTTTCTTCCCTCTGTCCCCACCTCCAACCCAAGCTTGGCCAGCCTCCCCGGCTCTGACAGCTCTTAAAGGGAAAGTTACAGGGCTGTGATTTCACACCGGGGGTGGTAAAACCTCATAGAGGGAGCCGGGGTCATCCTCCCTGGGCATTTCTCAAAGGTGGGGAGGGAGAGCCAGTGGAGGGTGCCGGGTGGAGGCGAGATCCAGTTTCAGGGCCTGGCGCTGGCAGGGGCTTTGAAAGCGTTCCCAGTGGAGAAAATCAGCTCCCTCCCGTTCCCTCCGGCTGCTTCTGCTTCTGGTTTGCGTTTATCCTCTTTCACTCCTCTCTCTTTCTGGCTGCAAGAAAGAAGGATGGCTTTAGTCCACTGATCTTGAAATGGTAGGAATTCACCAATGAGCTCAGAACTGGAGCCCGTGATACCATCATTACCCCCTCTACAAATTAAAGCCCTGGTTTCAATTTGTGGGCATTCCCACCCCTGCTCTTAGCCTGAAGTCTTGGGTACTGGCGGGCTACAGTTCATGGGGTCACAAAGGGTCAGACATGACTGAGCGACTAACACACACACACCCTTGGGTACTGGGGCTGTCTCTCTGCATCTGGGTGCTTGCTGTTCCCGGTGGGTTCGGGGTGCCTGGCCGTTATGCTCTGCAGCACACTCGCCACACTGGTAAGGAGGTCTCCTTTGGAGCCTGGTCTGCCCTCGTCCAGCCCCCTTACTCCCACGTGGACCTTAGCCGCAGACTCCTGTTGGTTGGTTACTGACCACCCTTCTCAGAGCCACCAGAGCAAACCTTGGCGAACAGAACCACGGTNTTGGAGGAACACCCATCTCCCAGCGCCTATGGTCAGCTCTGAACCTCAGATCTGGTTGAATCAGAACCTGTGTCTTCGAGCCCATTGGCAAGTAGCTTACCCCCTCCAGCCTCAGTTTCCTCATCTGGAAATGGGGCACATCAAATCCCAAGAAAGCTGTCTGTGAGAGTGGTTAATGAACTCCCTTCTGCCGCCCTCCGCCAGCCTCTTGGCCTCACTCCTGGCAGCAGGCCCTGGCCTGGGGCCGTGGGCTCTTGGATTCAGAAGCTCTTTGCAGCTGCCCACCTCCTGCCCGCCCTGTGCCTGCTCCCCGCTCCGAGCCCGCTGCCTGGCTCTGTGCTGCCACGTGTCTCGCTCCCTGGCTTCTCAGAGGTGCAGACTTTCCTCCCTTCCCCTCGGTGTGCCCCAGGATGGAGGTGGGAGACAGAGAACCCTCCAGGTCCCCCTGAACCAGCGGGTATCTTCTATAGGACCCAAATGTGCATGCTTCATAAACTGTAGAGAGCTGTGCAAGCCCAAGGTGGTTGTGGTTGGAGAATCATCACGAGTCCTGTGGCACAAGTGAGCCCTTTTGTTCAAAGCTAGCCTCTTCCTCCCAACTTTCCTTGGTCCTTTCCACCCCGTCTTGTAGTATATCCAACACTTGGAGACTCATTTTCCAAACCCAAAGGCTAACAACAGTCTCCCTCACTTTACACTGCTCAGAGAGAGTGAGTGACTAGCCTGAGGTCACACAGCGAGTCTGGGCAGACCTCTGCCTGGAGTCCAGGCCCCCTGACTCCCATTTCCTCCGAGTACCCGCTTTCTACTGCATTTCAGGTGGGAAATAATGGGCATAGAAGTCCTGTTTGGTTTGTTTCCTGAGGTACTGGCCGTGATTCCTGTCCTGCCAGAACCAGCTGTCCCCAGCGGCCCGACTCCTCACCCTGGGGCTCGCCCTGGCTCCTCAGTGGACACTTCCCTGCCTGCCCCCCAACATTTCAGCCCTTCTCATCCTGCCCACCCGCACAGCAGGGCCAGTGGGAACGGTGCCCCTCGGGGCAGGACTCACCGTGGCCAAGGTGCTGCCCGCTGCAGCTGCTGCTGCCACTGCCACCAGCGTCCAGGGCAGTAACCACCTCATGCCTGGAGGTCGGTGGCCAAGGCATCTACGGAGTAGCCCAGAGGATCCCGCCACTTCTCGGGGGAGGTGGACCGAGACTGACCTGGTCCATCAGAAGTGCCAGATACGTCTCTTCCCGCAGCCCTCGGGGGGTTTTATTAAAGCAAGATCTGACGTCAGGGTTAAGGACAAACCCTGCATTTTCCTCTGAAAAACTTTTCCTGTCTCTCTCTTTTTTTTTCTTTCTTCCCTCTGTCCCCACCTCCAACCCAAGCTTGGCCAGCCTCCCCGGCTCTGACAGCTCTTAAAGGGAAAGTTACAGGGCTGTGATTTCACACCGGGGGTGGTAAAACCTCATAGAGGGAGCCGGGGTCATCCTCCCTGGGCATTTCTCAAAGGTGGGGAGGGAGAGCCAGTGGAGGGTGCCGGGTGGAGGCGAGATCCAGTTTCAGGGCCTGGCGCTGGCAGGGGCTTTGAAAGCGTTCCCAGTGGAGAAAATCAGCTCCCTCCCGTTCCCTCCGGCTGCTTCTGCTTCTGGTTTGCGTTTATCCTCTTTCACTCCTCTCTCTTTCTGGCTGCAAGAAAGGAGGATGGCTTTAGTCCACTGATCTTGAAATGGTAGGAATTCACCAATGAGCTCAGAACTGGAGCCCGTGATACCATCATTACCCCCTCTACAAATTAAAGCCCTGGTTTCAATTTGTGGGCATTCCCACCCCTGCTTTTAGCCTGAAGTCTTGGGTACTGGCGGGCTACAGTTCATGGGGTCACAAGGGGTCAGACATGACTGAGCGACTAACACACACACACCCTTGGGTACTGGGGCTGTCTCTCTGCATCTGGGTGCTTGCTGTTCCCGGTGGGTTCGGGGTGCCTGGCCGTTATGCTCTGCAGCACACTCGCCACACTGGTAAGGAGGTCTCCTTTGGAGCCTGGTCTGCCCTCGTCCAGCCCTCTTACTCCCACGTGGACCTTAGCCGCAGACTCCTGTTGGTTGGTTACTGACCACCCTTCTCAGAGCCACCAGAGCAAACCTTGGCGAACAGAACCACGGTGATGGCATTCTCCCGGCCCCAGCCTCTCTAAGCCTGCCCATTGACTTAGCATGGAATTCCCAGTCCTGGCGTGGCCTCTGGGCCAGCTGCCTCCCCAATCTCTTTTTCCCTCTTGCCTCTCTCCCTCCTCTGCACTGCACTCAGCCTCGGTGGACCCTGTGCTGCTCGTCTCATTCCCCAGCAAACTCCCATCCCTGTACCTCAGTGGGAGCCCTCTCCCCTGCGGTTTTCCTAACACTCATGCCATGTCTTCCCTTTCCCTGTGACTTAAACAAGGGATGCTGAACCACGTGTGGCTGCTTGGAAGCGGTGGCAGGTTTGTGTCTGTGGGGGGAGTTTATGACCATAGACATGACTTCGTAAGAGGTGGCTCTGATGATTTCTCCATTCATTGACCTAAGGGCGGGCCTCTTATCCAATTCTGGCCAATGAAACAGAAAGAGAAATTTGTGGGGTACTCCTAGAAAGGATTTCATTCCTCAGGAGGTGGAACAAACTTCTCTACCCACTGTTTTTTCCCTTGAGTTCAAAGGTGATGGCTGGAGTTGCAGCAACCATTGTGAGCATACAAAGCACCAGCTGGAGGATGAAAAGCTAGCATGCTGAGGACTGTAGAAGAGAAGGAGGGAGAGAGCCTGGGTCCTGGGAACCTAAGGTGCTACTAAGTCAAAGCTGGGCCTTCAGACTTCCCATGTATGGATTAGAGATTAACAGTAATTTGTTCCTTGAGCCAGATACATCCTAATTAACATATGGGATTCATAGAAATCATGTATATAAAGTGAAGATATTTGTCACATAGAAACTATCCAGTAAGTGTCAGTTCTCATTTTGTTCTCATGAACATACCTGATGCTCTTAGAAACGAATTCTGAGGCAAGCACTGCACAAAAGTGTGATTAAAGGAGTCACCACAAGGTGGATGGTATTACCGTTCTATGTTATGAGGACGGGGAAATGGGAATTCAGAGACATCAGGCCCTAAATCAGTGGCAGGTGGGAGGTTGGAGCCAAAGTCTTTGAACCCTGACAATAACCGAATACTTCGAAGCGGGCTTGACCTGCCAAAGTCCCTCAGTGTTCTGTACTAAGAGTGAAGCTGAACCCAGAGAATGCCAGAGTTGCTTTCAGGAAATCTGACTGCAACACGCATTTGCAACAGATGGACCAACTCACAGGGCTTCCCTGGCTGCTCAGATGGTAAAGGGTCCACCTGCAATGCAGGGGACACGGGTTTGATCCCTGGGTTGGGAAGATCCCCTGGAGAAGGAAATGGCAATCCCCTCCAGTATTCTTGCCTGGAGAATCCCATGGACAGAGGAGCCTGGCGGGTTACACTCCATGGGGTTTCAAAAAGTTGAACATGACTGAGCGACTAATACTTTCACCCCAAATCATGATCGCAGTACTGGCCCCTTGTGCCTGCTGGTGAAGCCAAGATGGTTCAGCCGGCCCCACTGGCAGCTGCCACGCGTTTCACTGCCAAGGAAACCCGGAGTGAAGTGACACGGTGTCCCGGGCAGGGCAGCAGGTTAGGAGGAAAAACACCTGGGGCACCACCACAGCTCTGCGGCTCGCTGGTGAGCCTTGGACAGCCAGCAGTCTCTCTGTACCTCAGTTTGCCTGCTTGAAGGAATAGGACCATATTAGTGCCTACCCTGTGTGATCACTAGGAGGCCAGAAGCAGACAACTCAGTGCATCCCAGCATTTGTGGATGGAGGAGCCAGGATGGGCCACAGCCCAGGCTGGTCTGACTGAGTGGTGGCCTGTGTCCATTCTGTGTCGGGGTTAGGCGTTTTGGCAGACCTCAAGATGAAGCCCAGGGTCAGGGTGGCTGGGGTCGGTCAGCCTTGGTGAGTGGGGCTCCAGGGTCAGGCATTTCCCGCTTGTGAGTTGGGAAATCTCTAAGTGACTAGCTGGTGGTGCCAGAAATAGTAGCTGCATTTATGGAGCTTCTATTGTGTTCCTGCAGACCTTTGCCATCTCATCGAATCCTTGTCTCAGGATTCTTATGCCCATACTACAGATGAAAAAACGGAGGCATAGAAAGACAAGATTACTTTCTCCAGTCATTAGGCTTCTGCATGGCAAAACTGTCATCAGAACTTAGACCCATGTGCTGTGCTTAGTTGCTCAGCCGTGTCTGACTCTTTGTGACCCCATGGACTGTAGCCTGCCAGGCTCCTCTGGAGTGGGTTGCCATGCCCTCCTTCAGGGGATCTTCCCAACTCAGGGATGGAACCCAGGTCTCCCACATTACAGACAGATTCTTTACTGTCTGAACTATCAAGGAAGCCCAGACCTGTGTGGCCCCAAACAATTTTATTTTCAATAGACCAAGTTGCTTCATGGGGGGGAACAAATAAGTGAATAAATGCAGGACAGAATGCAGTGGATGGATAGATGAATGGGTAGGGGGGTGAGTGACTGAATGTGTGGGAAGATGATTCTACTGTTTGGAATAGTGCATTTACCAGGTATCCCCAGGATGGGCTCCACATCTGTAGTCTTCCACACCTCCCTTCTCTACCCACTCCGCCTGACTCCAGCCTCATCACTCGCCAGCTTCCTCCATTGCCCTGGCCCAGGCTTGTTTGTTTAGCTACTGACTGTCCCCCTCTTAGACAGTGAGGTCCACAGGTGAGGCCAGGTCCTTCTCTGTCTGCCTTTCTGGGCTGCAGCCTGGCAACCCATAGGACCCAGCATGTGTTAGAGGCAGACTTCAAGTGACGGGTCAGACAGTGAAGGACACAGATGGATGAAGTAGTGACAGGATGGCTAGATTGAGGAAAGAAGGGAGGAAGGAAGGAAGGAAGACAAGCCTGGAGGCAAAGACTAATAAATTCACTTGACTTTTGGCCACCTGATGCGAAGAAGTGACTCATTTGAAAAGACCCTGATGCTGGGCAAGATTGAAGGGGGAGGAGAAGGGGATGACAGAGGATCAGATGGTTGGACAGCATCACCAACTCGATGGACATGAGTCCAAGCAAGCTCCAGGAGTTGGTGTTGGACAAGGAAGCCTGGCTTTCTGCAGTCCATGGGGTCACAAAGAGTCAGACACAACTGAGCAACTGAATTGACTGACTGGCTGACTGACTGACTCAGGCCAAACTCTGCTCCTCAAGTCCCTGGAAGAACGCATAGCCCATGGTAGGTCTTCAGAATCCATCTGTGGAAAGAGGAAGCTCAGGAGTGAAGGGAAGACAGGGCTGAGCTGTATCTGGCGGGTCTAGTTGACAGCAGGAATGTGTTGGTGGGGCTGGATGAGGAACTGCACCTCCCAGGCGGGGGGCCCAGGGCCACCATTTGGGGTTATTCACCTCCACCGTCTGTAATTCATTTCCTCCTGCATAACATAGGGTTCATGGGCCACTGCCAAGGCCGCACAGGGCCCTTCTGAACCCAGCGCTCCTTGCTTGCTCCCCTCATCCCTACCTCTCACGCCTCTCCCCACCTCCTAACAGTGGGATCCCTGAGCAATGCGTATGTGCCTGGGCTTAGTCGCTCAGTCGTGTTCAGCTCTTGCAACCCCATAGACTGTAGCCCGCCAGGCTCCTCTGTCCATGGGATTCTCCAGGCAAGAAAACTGGAGTGAGTTGCCACTTCCTTCTCCAGGGGATCTTTCCCTACCTAGGAATCGAACCCGGGTCTCCTGCATTGCAGGCAGACTCTACCGACTGAGCTACGAGGGAGGCTCCAGTGTGTATGTAAGGATCCCTATAAAGTGTAGAGTGGTGGTCAACTTAATTATTGCACGTCAAGCACTAAAGATGGGCTAAGCTCTTCTCTGAGAGCCTCGCGGGTCTGTGCTCATCTCTTCCCCTCTTTACATGGAGGAAATCAAAGAGCTAAAGGGCCAGCCAGAGATCACCCAGCCGGTAAGCAGCAGCGAGCAGATTCACAGCAGACAGTGGACCCGGGTGAGTTTGCGCAACAGGCAAAGGGCAGGATGCCCCAGGTCCATCCTCCCTCCATGCCCCTGGTCCGTTCTGGTTCTCCGACCTCTCCAGCTCCTCTTTCCCAGAGTGTGCTTTCCACCTGCTGCCCTGGTTTCCCCAGCACTCAGCCTTTGGATCCTGCCTCATCCCACCCTTTAAGCGAGGGGCCCTCTTGTGGCTCTGACTCTCTACCTTCCAGGGCTGGTGGGGGCTTTCTCCAGGATTCAGGCCTCAGCACAAGCTGGTACCATCACCTTGTGGTTCAGTTCTGCCAGCACAGGCCTGGGTCAGTCTCCTGTCTCCGTCACGCATCTGCTGTGCAACCTTGGGGAAGTCCCTTCACCTCTCTGTGTGCTGACTTCCTCCTCCCTAAAACGGGGGTGAAGGAGGTACTGATCCCTGTAAATTGCTTCCGGCACAGAGTAAGTGCTGTGGAAGGATGTATTAGACACGCTTAGTGCACAGTAGATGCTCAGTAAAACCCCTCGTCCATGATGACAAGGAGTAAATTCTTCCTTGGCCCCTGGACTGTGAGTGCTTGGGGCAGGGTCTGGATGGGGACATTTCTGGGCCCTTATCCTGACCCAATACATGGTGGGCACTCAGGGCATGCGCGGGGGAGGATGGGGGACCACAGGAGGGGAGGATGGGGGAACGCAGCAGGGGAGACTCCATCCCCGAGGAAGCCCTNTCCTCCCTAGCCTCTGGAAACCCCTGACCTTTTTACTCTCTTCATAGTTTCTTCTTTTTTCAAAACGTCACACAGTTGCACTCTTACAGCATATAGACTTTTCAGATTGATTTTTTACTTAGCCATATACACTTAAGTTTCTTCCTTGCTTTTAATGTCTTTTTATTAAAGTCATTTCTTTTTTAGTGCTGAATAGTATTCCATTGGGTGGTTCATTTCCTTTTAGTGCTGAGTAATATTCCATAGGGTGGCTTCCCAGGTGGCACAGTGATAAAGAATCTGCCTGCCAGTGCAGGAGATGCAAGAGACACAGGTTCAATCCCTGGGTCAGGAAGATCCCCTGGAGAAAGAGATGGCAACCAACTCTAGTGCTCTTGCCTGGGAAACATGAACACAGGAGTCTTTCGGGCTACAGTCCATGGGGCTGCAAATGGTCTGGCCCGACTGAGCAACTGAGCTCACAACGTTCCATTGTTGGGGTGCACCAGTTTATTGATCCACTCACCTCCAAAGGACATCTTGGTTGCTTCCAAGTAGACAATTACGAATAAAGCTGCAATACACATCCAACTCAATGGACATGAGTTTGAGCAAACTCCAGAAGACAGTAAAGGACAGGGAAGCCTGGAGTGCTGCAGTCCATGGGGTCACGAAGCGTCAGACACGACAGCAACTGAACAGCAACACACACTGTGGGCAGATTTTGGGGTGGCTATGGATTTGGGCAAATGCCAGGCAGCACAATTGCTGGGTTGCACATAAGACCACGTGTAGTTTTGTGAGAAACTGCCAAACTGTCTTCTGAAGTGTCCATACCATTTGCGTCCTTACAGGCAGTGCCCGGGAGCTCCTGTTGCACTCTCACCAGCATTTGGGGTTGCCAGTGTCCTGGACTGGGGCCCTTTCAGGAGGTGTGGAATAGCATCTTGTTTTGATTCATCACTCAGAACCACTGGACAAGGAGGCGCTAACATCCTTCCCATTTTACTGAGGCAGAAACCTGTGTTCACAGAAGTAATGACCCAAAGACACATGGGCTTCCCTGGTGGCTCAGACGGTAAAGAATCGGCCTGCAGTGCAGGAGACTTGGATTTGATCCCTGGGTCCAGAATATCCTCTAGAGGCAGGCATGGCAACCCACTCCAGTATTCTCTCCTGGAGAATCCCAGTGAACAGAGGAGCCTAGCGGACTACAGTCCATGGGGTCTCAAAGAGTCAGACACAGAGCAGCTTGGCACTAGCACAAGCATTTGGGGGTGGAGCTGTGGCTTGGACCCCGGGATGTCAGTGCCCTTGTCCTGGTTTATGACTCTCTGAGCGGGGAGGGGCTCTCAGGGCTCCTGAGCGCTCAGAGGAGGAAGAGCGTGGCCTGGAGTCCTGGGTGGGTTTGCTGGAAAAGCTGGGTTGTGGAGGCTGCCCTGAGTTTGGGTTGGCAGCAGGTGGGAAGGAAGCCAGATTCCAGGCTGGGAAGCAGTGAGCAGCTCTGCTGTGGAAAGGAGCTTCATGTTACACTTGTCCTTGGCTCTGAGGCTTTCCAAAGCACTCGTGGAAAGAACGTTGGAGAAGCAGGTCTCAAGCCAGCCTGTGCCAGGAGACACCCCAGCCTCTGAGCCACGCTGGGAGAGCTGGCATGTCTTCATTCTTGAGGCCCTGGGCGTCTGAACAGCCTCAGATGCAGTCTAGTGTTGACCAGGAATTCTCAAAAGTAATCGTGCATGGGATTCACCTGGAAGCGTTTAAAATGTACAGATTCCCAGGACTGCAACCCAGAGGCTGTGAGTCAGTGTGTCTGGGAAGGGCTGCAAATTTGCTTTTAAACAAACACTTCCTGGAGAGTCTGAAGGAGGGCTTCCTTGGAGCCTGATTTGAAAAACAGAGCAGAGTAAATAAGCCTGAGCTATGATGCAAGCTGGTCTGGACCTGATCCAAGCTCCTGCCCCACCAGAGGCTCTCAAGGATGCTGACGTTCCCTTATCGATTCATGTCCCAAAGGCTTGGAGAAGGAGTGGCCTCTGGCCCCTCCTGGGGGAAATAACTCAAGATGAGCAAACTGTATTTAAAAAAAGAAAACAACCATTCCAGCAACCCAATATTCTTAAATCCATCATGGAAGACTAAGGAAATTCTGGCATTTCAACTGGCATGACCACCTTTAGGTCCAAATCTCAGGGAATTGGCCAAATAAACTGTTAGAACTACACACAGCTGCTTAAACTGGCACACTGAATCCATAATCTCTAGCTAGTTAGATCATATCAACAAATAAAATCTAACTTAATACCATGTTCCTTTCACCTTGATCCACCATTCTATGACTCACTCCTATACATATGACCCAAGTACCTGTTGATATAAAGTAGTAAAATTTTACAGATGCTAGAGTGTATCCCCTAGTGATGTGTCTGGGTGTAAATCTAGGAGCAATGTGAGCCACGGGAGGGGGACCTGTGGGAGGAGTGACACCCCCTCACACGCAGACCCCTCGAGACACTGCTTCATAGCTTCTACAGACAAGGGAAGATGATCCTCCCAGATGTGGAAGAAGGGTTGTTTTCACTTGAACAGGAGGCTTATAGAATCAGAGCATCTATAATCCCCCCTAATACTTGGATTCACTGGGATCTTCCCCTATGTCCTCATTCTGATACTGAGGGCGCCATTTACCCAATTCCTCATGCCTTGCAGGGCTGTAAATTCCATTTATTATAATTCAGCAGCCTTAGGATTTGGCTTTCAGAAATTTCAACTATGTTTCTACAAAAGACAAGGATTTCTTTGAGGACCACAGTAGAAATGCGCACGCACGTGTGCGCACCTGCATGCATACACACACACACCCCTCCAACTAGTTCACATCCTTGTTCTGAGAGGAGAGCCATTCTAGACACATGACATGCAACTATTTCCTCTGGTTGGGAAATGAGGGATCTGCCATGAGTGGTCCTGTCTCTCACTGTTGGAAGCTTGGGACCAAGGGCTGGAGCCACTGTCTCCTTAAAGCCACGTCTGTTCCCTCCCCCTGCTCCCTGGAGATGATCCTCTGAAGATGAAGCTTGCATGATCAGGCGCCCCTCCCCGTGTGGGCTGGGGCAGCCATGCTAGAGAGCAATCTGACACTGCTTAATAAGATCAGTAAAATAAAACAGGCATGTGTCCTTCGGGCCTGGCAGCCCCACTCCTGTGTGTATGCCCCAGAGACTTTTTCCAAAGACTATAAAGGAATACCTGGGAAGATGCTAATCTGGGTTTTGCTTATAGTGGTGAGGATCTGGAGGAAGCCTGGTGTCCACCTGGGGAACACGAGGAAGTAAACTGTTGGTGATGCAAATCATGGAGAAANTAAAGGAATAGTCTGGGAAGATGCTAATCTGGGTTTTGCTTATAGTGGTGAGGATCTGGAGGAAGCCTGGTGTCCACCTGGGGAACACGAGGAAGTAAACTGTTGGTGATGCAAATCATGGAGAAACAATATCACAGGGGCCCAGAGCAAAGGAGAGAACTTCCAACCCAGAGATGAAGGGAAGACTTAAACAGGAAGGAGGCCTCCAGCCAGTACTGCTGTTGTGAGTTGAAGTCAGATGCAAACAACTGTAAGCTTTTACAAATAATTGTACATATTCAAGAGCACACCCAGAAATGCCTCCTGTGGCTGTGGAGGAGAGAACAGAGTGGAACCAGGAGGAAGAGGGACAAAGGAACTTAGAAGAGTTCTGAAAACACTGATGGAAGGAGCCATAGGCCGGAAAATATGGTTAACCTCACCTATCTGCACCCCAGTGGCACAAAACACATGGAAGAGAGGCTGAAAAAAAAATGAGGAAGGAAAAGAGGAGAGGAAAAGGATGACAAGAAGAAAGGAAGGAGGAGGCAGGGTGAGAGAAAAAGAAAGAGCAGAGAGCAGGACGGAAAACATATGTTTGCACATAAAGCTGTGCGGGACGGCTCCCAGCTGCTGTATTTGTGAAGAGCCCCAAACTGGAAACAACCAAAATGCCTTTCAGGAGGTTATTTAAACCAACTGTGCTCAGCCACATTGTGGAATTCTATTCAACAATAAAAAGAACACACTAGAAGCTGGTCCCAGAGAGGAAACAAAGAGAGTAGAATTGGGGCGCACATGTTCCATGTTCCAGATACTTTTAAGTTTACAACTCACTTTCTTTTTCACCCAAACCTAGGACAGCAGGTATAGTGAGGCCCACTTCACGGCCAGGGAAACTGAGGCTCCTGGAGATCACACAGTGTACGGACTGCCTAGGGCTGCTGAAAATTGGACCACAGGCTGTGTGGCTTAAGTAACAGAAAACATATTTATTTCCTCCCATTTCTAGAGTCTGAAAGCCCAAGATCAGGATGTCAGCAGGCTTGGTGTATCTGAGACCTCTGTCCTTGGACATAGATGGCCGTCTTCTCCCTGCGTCTTTGCGTGGTTTTCCCTCTGTGAGTTCTCTTTGGTAATCTCCTCTTAGAATGATGCCATCACACTGGATTAGAGCCACCCTAATTTCATTTCAGTTCTCTCATTTTAATTTAATCACACCTTTGAAGACTATCTCCAATACAATCACACTCTGAGGTCTGGGGGTTAGAATTTCACCATATCAATTTTAGGGAGGTGTAAAACTCAGCCCATAACTGATGCCAAAGCTCCAATACTTTGGCCACTTGATGCGAAGAGCCGACTCATTGGAAAAGACCCTGATGCTGGGGAAGACTGANTTTCACCATATCAATTTTAGGGAGGTGTAAAACTCAGCCCATAACTGATGCCAAAGCTCCAATACTTTGGCCACTTGATGCGAAGAGCCGACTCATTGGAAAAGACCCTGATGCTGGGGAAGACTGATGGAAGGAGGAGAAGGGGATGACAGATGATATGGTTGGATGGCATCACCAACTCAATGGACATGAGTTTGAGCAAGCTCCAAGAGACAGTGAAGGACAGGGAATCCTGGAGTGCGGCAGTCCATGGGGTCACAAAGAATCAGACACGACTCAGTGACTGAACAACGTAACAAATGGTGGGTAACTGACAGGGTGGACTTGAACCTGGGCCTGTGGGGTGGTTCGGCCTTTGGCCCACCCGCAGATGACCCGGGTCTGATGCACACACAGCACGGCGCTCTGCTCACCTTTATGTCCTCATGAGCCTGGTGGTTTTGACCCTGTCTGAGCGACTGGCTGGGCCCCAGCTCTCTGCATGAGTCCTTGCCAAATTCCCTTGAATCAATCATCAGGGCAAATTCTCCGGGGACAGGCACGTGGACGTGGTGAGTGGCGCAGCCTAGCAGAGTGTGGGCTGGGGTTTTGGGAAGCCAGGCGGCTACTGGGTTTGTGCTGTCTCTGCAGAGCTGCAGAGCTTGTTCTGGGTGGGGAAGGGCAGTCTACAGCAGGCCTGGAAGGATCTGTCTCCCTGAGGCTCAGCATTCAGTTTGCTTCAACACTGAGGCCAGCCTGCTGGAGTCTCACAGGATTCCCTGGAGCTCTGAGCGTGGGAGGTCCCAGGAGTCAGACAGCCTCTCCAGTTTGGCGTCTTTTCTGCCAAGCCTGTCTGGGACTTTTGTAGACAGCTGTGATTTTTTTCCCGGTGCCTCTGGGCAGTGATGCTGTTCTCTGGGCATCACTGTTCTTGAGTGCCAGGTGTCTCATGCCAGCCCCCAGTTCTGCATCCAGCATCCATGACAAAGATGGAGACAGAGATGTCAGTCAGTGCAGTCTCTCAGTCATGTCCGACTGCGACCCCATGAATCGCAGCACACCAGGCCTCCCTGTCCATCACCAACTCCCAGAGTTCACTCAAACTAACCTCCATCGAGTCGGTGATGCCATCCAGCCATCTCATCCTCGGTCGTCCCCTTCTCCTTCTGCCCCCAATCCCTCCCAGCATCAGAGTCTTTTCCAATGAGTCAACTCTTCTCATGAGGTGGCCAAAGTACTGGAGTTTCAGCTTTAGCATCATTCCTTCCAAAGAACACCCAAAGCTGATCTCCTTCAGAATGGACTGGTTGGATTTCCTTGTAGTCCAAGGGACTCTCAAGAGTCTTCTCCAACACCACAGTTCAAAAGCATCAATTCTACGGCACTCAGCCTTCTTCACAGTCGAACTCTCACATCCATACATGGACAGAGATGTCAGTGGGGTCCAACTCAGAGGTCCTAACTCTTGAATCTCTCACTAGAGTCTGGGTAGAGTGGGTCAGTTTAACTCAACAGTGTCTGCAGACCCAACTGTGAGCCAAGATGCCCTTACAAATGTAACCCCCAAGGTGATCAAGGGGACAAGCCTGCAGGCCTGGGAGATCACGGCAGGCCCACATCCAGCTTCCCCACACTGCAGATGGGGCTCATCCATGCCATGGATCAAGGAGAGCAAACCCGGGAAGGCTGTGGGCAGGACATAAAAGGCATGTAAGGATGAATAAGAGTTTGGTCGCCAGGTAGGGTATGGAGATGGAGTCCGAGTCCAGATGAAGGAAAGAGTGTGCAGATTCACCATGCAGTCCTGTGTTTACAGCTCCTTGTTTGTATCAGGAGNTAAGGATGAATAAGAGTTTGGTCGCCAGGTAGGGTATGGAGATGGAGTCCGAGTCCAGATGAAGGAAAGAGTGTGCAGATTCACCATGCAGTCCTGTGTTTACAGCTCCTTGTTTGTATCAGGAGCCTTTTAAGGTACTTAGCATATATTCATTCAATAATCTTCACCTCAGAACAAAACAAAACACAGCCATCCTTTGATTTCTATTTTATATTTGCAGATAAATTAAACTCCATACCTCAAATTTTGTGGTAGAGATGGGATTCGAACCCAGGGAGCGTAGCCCCAAGTCTTATCTCCGAAACACAATCCCATTCTAGTTCTCTACAGGCCTGATGAGAGCAGTGTTCTCTGAGCACCTGCTGTTTGCCAGACACTGGAAGGAGCTGGGGTTAGGGTAGCCATTTACAGCCCTGACCCCAAAGACACTACTAGAGAAGGAAATTATGTTTAGTCACTAGTTTGAGTCCGACTCTCTTGTAACCCCATGGGCTGTGCCCACCAGGTTCCTCTGTCCACGAGATTTTTCCAGGCAAGAATACTGGAGCGGGTTGCTGTTTCCTCCTCCAAGGGTATCTTTCCAACCCAGGGATTGAACTTGAGTCTCCTGCATTGGCAGGCACAGTCTTTACTACTGAACCACCTGAGAAGCCCGTGTGTAAGGAAGTAGTCAACTCCAGCACTATGCAGCAAGCTTACAATTGAGGCAAACTCAGGGCGCTATGGGGATACACTCAGCCTGGGGGATGTGGGACCAGAGGTGGGTGAGACTCTGCAGGTAGAGGAGGTGGAGACACAGAGGGCAGCACTCAGGAAAGCAGAGCTAGGGAACATGGTTTCCAGGCAGAAGGAAGATCAGGGGCCCAGGGGCACAGAGGGGAAAGCTCTGCAGGCCCCTGGGCCAGGGAAGAGTCTAGCCTGGCAGAGGGTACTCTGAGAGGCGAGTGGGTGGGAAAGCTGCAAAGGATCTGAATCTTGAAAACCCCTGTGGTCCTGTTAAGGAGTGTGGGGTCACTCTGGGGGCTATGGGAGCTGCAGAAAAGGTGTCAACAGAGCAGTGCTGTGGTCAGATCTTCTAGAATGTTCCTTGTGGCTGCCATCAGGAGCAGGCATGGTGGGGAGTGCTGGAGGTGGGGGCTCCTGTTGGAAGCCAGTTAGGGTACAATGGCGGGAGTGGCTGGGCTCAGGGGACATGAGGGATGTAGTAGAAGCAGAGGAAAGGAAAGTATGTCAGGAGAGAGGTGACTTCAGCCTGCAGGTGACGGCAGCTCCTGGGGCTTCTGAGCAGGAAGTGGCGTGATGAGAGATGGATGGATGGATGGGTGGATGGATGGATGGATGGATGGGTGGATGCGAAGACATATGAATGGGTAAACAGTGACTAAATGGATGAGTAAATGAATGAAGAACCAGGAATGTGGGAGAACTGAAGATCAATTTTAGAGTTATTGCAAACCACTGGGATGGCAGATGAGCCCCACAATCTACAGTCTGGTGGTCTCAGAGAATGACAGGGTTAGTTGTCCAGCTGTTGGACAACTTGAGCTTAAAGACCTGGCTCCTGGCTCTGAATTCACAGTTGTTTGTATTCATCCATCTGTGTGTACAAAGACAGTAGGGAGGACTTCAATGATCCCTGCTTAGATGGACTTGAAGTAAGCTATTTAATCCCTCAGATTTCAGTCTCCCTTCCTGTTAAATGGGCTTCCCTTGTGGCTCAGCTGGTAAAGAATCTGCCTGCAATGCGGGAGACCTGGGTTTGATCCCTGGCTTGGGAAGATTCCCCTGGAGAAGGGAAAGGCTACCCACTCCAGTATTCTGGCCTGGAGGATTCCAAGGGCTGTATAGTCCACGGGGTTGCAAAGAGTCGGACACGATAGAGTGACTTTTACTTTCATGTCAAATGGGGATACAGTGCTTATCACATGGACATGTGGCTTCCAGGCAGCAATAAACTTGTGTGTTTTGTCCACAGCTGTTTCCCAGCCTGGCGCAGAGTTAGCACAACTTCCCTTTGAGTCTGGGGCATGGGGCGTTAGCTTCTGCAGTGCACTCGGGCACCATGGCACTGTGAGTCCGTGGGCTGCTGCTTCCCCTCTCTGTGCTTCAGTTTGCTGCTCTGTAAGGTGGAGGGTTGGGCTGAACATCTGAACTTCCTCTCGGACTCTCCCTGACTTGCCTGGTTAACCTCAGGTCTTTCCTTGGGTGTGGAGGGAATCAGGACAGCCCCTTGCCTGGCCAGCCAGCGCCCCAGCTGGGATGGGGTCTCATCTGTTTGCCTTGCGGACTCCAGGGCAACTTTGGCTCTGCGTAGGAGCCCCGTCCCCACTGCATGCCTTGCCTGGACGCAATGCTGCCTGTCTTCTCTCTTCCAGATCTGGGTTAATTTGTATACTTCCTGCCCCACCCCACCCCCCAAACC
>SJYW01051126.1:1342979-1357305 GCA_006410735.1 Raphicerus campestris | reverse complement strand
GTCTGCCCTCGGGAGATGCAGCAGATCCCAGGGTGGGGCAGGGGGATGCTGGGAAGGTGTTAAGGCTCACCGGTGGGCACTCCAGGCCCGGAGGGAGAGGCCACAGGTGTGAAATCTAATTTCTGCTCACTTACTGAGTATCTTTAACAATTTCTCCATCTGTAAATGAGAATTACTAATTTGACCCCATGGACTATACAATTTATGGAATTCCCCAGGCCAGAAGACTGGAGTGGGTAACCTTTCCCTTCCCCAGGGCATCTTCCCAACCCAGAGATCGAACCCAGGACTCCTGCACTGTCGGTGGATTCTTTACCAGATGAGCCACAGGGGAAGCCAGTTATTGACCAGAAAGGGCTTTTGTGAGAATTAAAATAGAACATTTATAGAGAGTCTGGGCAAATATCTGACACATGGAGAAATACTGGCTATTTTTAATACCAATCATTCATATAATTTATATTTTTAAAAATAATATTTGCTTATCAAATTTCTTTTTAAAGATGAAAATCTAAAGATACATAAAGATTCACTTCCAGAGATAAGCAGTGTTCCCAGTTTGAGTGACATTCAGTAATTCTTCTCTGTGTGTATATTACATGTTTACTTAGAAAATGAAGTCTTGCTGCTTTTATTTATTTACTCTTTACTTAATATTTTAAGTTAAACATTCTGTGCCTTCAATTTCCCAGGAGAGCCTATAGTGAAGTAGCTACAGGTGGCTCAGTGGTAAAGGATCTACCTGCCAAGCAGGGGATACAGGTTCAATCCCTAGGTCGGGAAGATCCCCTGGAGAAGGAAATGGCAACCCACTCCAGTATTCTTGTCTGGGAAATCCCACGGACAGGGAAGCCTGGTGGGCTACAGTCTACAGAGTCACACAAGAGTCAGTCACAACTTAGCGCCTAAACAACAAGCCCATGTATGGACCCACTGTGGCTTAGGGGAATAACCCCCTATTGTTGGACACTTAGCTTGGTTCCAGCTTCCTATCACTGTAGCAGCGCAGTCAGGATGTGAGCCCAGGTCTGTCTGGGACCAGAGCCCTGGGCGATGACATTTTCCACAAGGCCCTCTTATGGAACTGAGGCTTCAGTGTTTGCCAGTCTCTCTGAATTCCTCAAACTCCGTCTCTGCCTGACTTGTATTCCCCACTGCTCCTCCCTGAGCCTCTCTGTCTAGGACCCCAGGAGCCTGGTTGCCACCCACATCTCACTAAGGAGCTACAGATGCCCCCTCCTTAGAACCTGCCCCTCACCCACATGGCCTGCCCCAGGGGGAAGGGTAGAAGATTAAGGGAGAAGTGGAGCGAGGGGAGATGCCATCATATAGACGTGGTTAACAAGCGTGGTATTTGCTGACAATCTTTCCCCCCCCTATCCTTCAGTGCTTGGCCCAGATCTTCAAAGCACAAATTCAGAAGTTTTGTTTCTTTTCTTTCTTTCTTTTCTTTTCTTTTCTTTTTTTTTTGGTAAATCTGTTTTTGTTTTCCTAAGTGTGAGAAACTCAGGACATGTGTTTCTGGTTCTCTCTACTTCACATGAAAGAAAACCCTGCTTAGGGGGTGGGAAGGATGCAAGGGCTAGCTAGTGGAGGGCAGTACCTAGATGGAGATGAAGCCCCTGCATCCTGCTGCATGTGGACGTCTTCGTGCAGCGAATCTCGGAGCATCCCACCTGTCGCTTCGCAGCAAGCTCTTCTCTGGTCTCTCTGCCTCCCTCCTCCACCAGTTCCTGCTCTCCCGGCTGCCGCAGCAACTGGCCCACAAGAGAGACCTGGCTGTTATAGTCCCTTTCTTAAAATCTACAAAAGTTTCCTTTTGCTGTCAGGGTAAGATCAACTCCTAAAGCCTGGGACCTCTCTGGGGTGCAGCCCCTCTAGACCCCCAGCATCTTTCAGATTCTTTGTTGTTCTTCTTCTGCACCCCACGCATCTGTTGTCTTGGCCAGGAAAATGCATCCCTGACCTTACCTTTTGCAGAAACCCCTTCACCCAGCCACCTCCTAAGAGTGTGGCTAAACAAGGTGACTTCTGGGTCAGGCAGCCACAAAAAAGAATGGAACTGTGTCATTTGCAGCAACATGGATGGACTGGGAGGGTATTATGCTGAATGAATAAGTCAGAGAAAGACAAGTACTGTATGACAGTACTTATATGTGGAATCTAAAGAATAGAAAAATCCAGTGAGTAAAACAAACAAAAAGAAGAAGCAGACTAACAGACAGAGTAAACTAGTGGTTATCATTTGCGGGATGGAAGTGGGGAGGGACAAGAGGGATAGTCGGGGGGAAAGGGTTATTATGGGATTATATGAAATCATGCATGTGAAATGAAAATTTGTAAAGCATTACAGAATGTAAAAGATTAATTCAATAAAAAATTAAGTTAAATTAAAAAAAGAAAAGAAATCATGTGTTCAGAGTCGTTGTTATTGTTTCAAAGCTCAGTCAGACTCTTTGTGACCCTGTGGACTGTGGACTGTAGCCCGCCAGGCTCCTCTGTTCATGGGATTCTCCAGGCAAGAGTACTAGAGTGGGTTGCCATTTCTTTCTCCAGGGCATCTTCCTAACCCAGGGATCGAACCAGTGTCTCCTGCATTTGAAGCCAGTTTCTTTACTACTGAGCCACCCTGGAAGCCCCAGGTGTTCACAGACTGTGTTCAGAATGAGCCAGATCTGGTGTGGGTAAGGCCCCACCCCTGCCTCATCCCCTCCCCAACACTGCTCCATCCCGTGACAAGATCCCCTTTTCTCCTCCTCTCCTGCTTTCTTCCTTATTCTTGGCCTGACCATGGCCAGAATTGAGGTTTGGCTGATAAAACCTCAGAGCTAACTTTTTCCAGGCATTTGCAAACCCCTGGTCTCAAGCCATTCCACAGATCTGGAAGGGGGTTGTCTCACGGCAGGACTGTGTGCTGGACCAATCTGAGCTGACCCTGTGGTCCCCACACTGCTCGCCCACCATGAGCTCACTCAAAAGCCATGCAAGTGGCCATGAGCGTTGGGCAAACCCTTTCATGGGCTTGGGGCAGATCTGTGCTTGGCCAGAGGCGCCCAAAGCCAGTGTTTGACCTCAGACTTAAATCCCCTGAACCTCACAGACGTGAGCTGTGGGTTTTGTCTCCCTGCCACAAGTAGCTCTGGAAGAAGAACTAGACACTCCAGGAATGGAGCAAGAACCGGCCTCCTGCCCAGCCGTGGGTTGCAGCAGGAGCTGAGAGGCTGGGGGGTGTCTAGACCATTCGCTTGTTTCACGGACGGGAGGGTGGAGGCCGAGAGAAACTGACAGCAAACTGAGGAGGACAGCNACAATATACAGCCTTGACATACTCCTTTTCCTATTTGGAACCAGTCTGTTGTTCCATGTCCAGTTCTAACTGTTGCTTCCTGACCTGCACATAGGTTTCTCAAGAGGCAGGTCAGGTGGTCTGGTATTCCTATCTCTTTCAGAATTTTTTGCAGATTATTGTGATCCACACAGTCAAAGTATTTGGCATAGTCAATATTAGTTCCTCTTAATTTTCTGCCATAACAGTGATGTCATCTGCATTTCTGAGATTATTGATATTTCTCCCAGCAATCTTGATTCAAGTTTGTTCTTCATCCAACATGGCATGTCACACAGTATTTGCTCAAAAATCTGATTTTAATGAAAGAATGAGCAGACAATTCTTTCCTCACATCCTGAATTGCCTAAGACAAGCCCTGAATTCACTCTTCTTTGGCACTCTAATTTCTCCCCCAAATTATCCTATTTTGTTTGATAAACAGTATAGTCATCTTGGGCTTCCCTGGTAGTTCAGATGGTAAAGAATAAGCCTACAATGCAGGAGACCTGGATTTCATCCCTGGGTAGGGAAGATTCTCCTGGAGAATGGAGTGGCTACCCACTCTAGTCTTCTTGCACGGAGAATGCCAAGGACAGAGAAGCTCTGCAGGGTACAGACCTGGGGTCATAAAAATCAGACATTACTGAGTGACTGGGACTTCCGTGGTGGCTCAGATGGTAAAGAATCTGCCTGCAATGAGGGAGATCTGGGTTTGATCCCTGGGTTGGGAAGATCCCCTGGAGAAGGGAACAGCTACCCACTCCAGTATTCTGGCTGGAGAATTGCATGGGTAAAGGAGCCTGGCAGGCCACAGCCCATGGGATTACAGAGAGTTGACATGACCGAGTGACTATCACTTCACTTAACTGAGTGACTGAGCATACACACATAGCCGTCTTATGATGGGGGACATTTAGAACTGAAGAAATTACTTGATTATCTGTATCATCTAAGTCATTAAGCACAGAATCTGAAATTGAGCCAAATGTACTTAAATTTTATTGTTCCCCTAATTTTTTCATATTATTGAAAGATTTGAGTACATAGAATAAACATAGCAAAAGAGTACATGAACTGATGTTTAGGACTCAAGAATTCAAGTAATAAACAGTCTNCCGTCTTATGATGGGGGACATTTAGAACTGAAGAAATTACTTGATTATCTGTATCACCTAAGTCATTAAGCACAGAATCTGAAATTGAGCTAAATGTACTTAAATTTTATTGTTCCCCTAATTTTTTCATATTATTGAAAGATTTGAGTACACAGAATAACATAGCAAAAGAGTACATGAACTGATGTTTAGGACTCAAGAATTCAGGTAATGATGGTGCATATAATTCAAATAATAAACAGTGTCNAAATTGAGCCAAATGTACTTAAATTTTATTGTTCCCCTAATTTTTTCATATTATTGAAAGATTTGAGTACATAGAATAAACATAGCAAAAGAGTACATGAACTGATGTTTAGGACTCAAGAATTCAAGTAATAAACAGTCTAAATAAGGGTATACAGTTAAATTTAGGGAGACCTAAAGAAAAGAGATTTAAGGTTAAAAACAGACAAAAAGAATCATGATGGGACTTGTAAAAACTGGCTATTTCTTTGTCCCATTGCAATACTCAAAGTGGTTTGATTAATAATGATCTAGAAAGTCTTTTCTAGTTATAGAAAATTTAGCACTTGCCAAGTGTGCATCTCTACCAAGGGCAAGGTATAATTTTCTGAGTTGGGCAGTTGCATTTAAGGAGTTGTCTTTTGAGGAAACTTCATATTTTAAAACTCAGATTCTTATCATGAGACCAGGTAGTAGTCAGGTAGTAGTCATATGTGGAAAAAATCAGGGAGAAAAAATAAAAGCTATTTATACTTAACAAGATTGTTGTATGTCTGGCTAATTGCTCTCAGCTCATATTTTGGGCTATTGGTGAGACTGCTGTGCTACTGATTTTGATCCTTATGGGTGTTTGACAGATGTTTTCCATAACATAAAGTAACTGCTTTTTTCATGTTTTTTTTTTATTGTTCCCTAAATTCTCTGCAATGTTTCAAGGATTCATTTGATATAAAATTTGTCTTTCATTCACAAGAACATATATACCTAATATGACATTAATTAGC
Organism: Raphicerus campestris; assembly: GCA_006410735.1. Taxonomy (NCBI): domain Eukaryota; kingdom Metazoa; phylum Chordata; class Mammalia; order Artiodactyla; family Bovidae; genus Raphicerus; species Raphicerus campestris. The sequence continues at coordinate 1,351,852 of SJYW01051126.1, read as the reverse complement.
AAGGTTGTTGGAATCATTTGGAATTCCTTCAGAATGGGTGATATAAAAGATAAGGCACTAGATCCATGGCACCCATTTTAGATGCTCTTATTCTAATGAAATTTAATGTATGAGCAGTCATATGGTCTTTTGAACTGACTTAATCCTCAGATTTTATTTTAAAAATATTCTTGGAGAAATTTTCTTAATATTTTCTATACTACTTCATCTTTTACAGTGTATCTGAGTTCCTTTTCTACCTGAAAAAGAATTCACTTATAAAACTTTTTTTTATTCTTAATATTTTGACTCCTCATGGTTGATTTTAATGGGCTGTTTGATTTCATCTTGCATTTTCTTAGCTTTAACAGGAAGGCACCTTTATAGAGAAGCCAACATCATCAGATTGAGAGAATATTGGGTAATTAATTAAAATTCAAGACAACTCACACTTGCATTAGCATCTGTCTCTGTGCATTATATAAATGCACATGTAACTAATCTCTTATAATTGTTCAAAAAGCCAGTAAAATAAATATAATTCTAAACATTTGCAATATAAAATGATTTCATTTAGAAAGATGAAGGGTTTCATTTGGTTGATTAAAATGCTCNAGTAATTGTCTTTTAATTTCATGGCTGCAGTCACCATCTGCAGTGATTTTGGAGCCCCCCAAAATAAAGTCTGACACTGTTTCCACTGTTTCCCCATCTATTTCCCATGAAGTGATGGGACCAGATGCCATGATCTTCGTTTTCTGAATGTTGAGCTTTAAACCAACTTTTTCACTCTCCTCTTTCACTTTCATCAAGAGGCTTTGTAGTTCCTCTTCACTTTCTGCCATAAGGGTGTTGTCATCTGCCTCTCTGAGGTGATTGATATTTCTCCCGGCAATCTTGATTCCAGCTTGTGCTTCTTCTAGCCTAGCATTTCTCATGATGTACTCTGCATAGACGTTAAATAAGCAGGTTGACAATATACAGCCTTGACGTACTCCTTTTCCTATTTGGAACCAGTCTGTGGTTCCATGTCCAGTTCTAACTGTTGCTTCCTGACCTGCATATAGGTTTCTCAAGAGGCAGGTCAGGTGGTCTGGTATTCCTATCTCTTTCAGAATTTTTTGCAGATTATTGTGATCCACACAGTCAAAGGATTTGGCATAGTCAATATTAGTTCCTCTTAATTTTCTGCCATAACAGTGGTGTCATCTGCATTTCTGAGATTATTGATATTTCTCCCAGCAATCTTGATTCAAGTTTGTTCTTCATCCAGCGTGGCATGTCACTCAGTATTTGCTCAATAAATCTGATTTTAATGAAAGAATGAGCAGACAATTCTTTCCTCAAATCCTGAATTGCCTAAGACAAGCCCTGAATTCACTCTTCCTTGGCACTCTAATTTGTCCCCCAAATTATCCTATTTTGTTTGATAAACAATATAGTCATCTTGGGCTTCCCTGGTAGTTCAGATGGTAAAGAATATGCCTGCAATGCAGGAGACCTGGATTTCATCCCTGGGTAGGGAAGATTCTCCTGGAGAATGGAGTGGCTACCCACTCTAGTATTCTTGCACGGAGAATGCCAAGGACAGAGGAGCTCTGCAGGGTACAGACCTGGGGTCATAAAAATCAGACATTACTGAGTGACTGGGACTTCCGTGGTGGCTCAGATAGTAAAGAATCTGCCTGCAATGAGGGAGATCTGGGTTTGATCCCTGGGTTGGGAAGATCCCCTGGAGAAGGGAACAGCTACCCACTCCAGTATTCTGGCTGGAGAATTGCATGGGTAAAGGAGCCTGGCAGGCCACAGCCCATGGGATTACAGAGAGTTGACATGACCGAGTGACTATCACTTCACTTAACTGAGTGACTGAGCATACACACATAGCCGTCTTATGATGGGGGACATTTAGAACTGAAGAAATTACTTGATTATCTGTATCATCTAAGTCATTAAGCACAGAATCTGAAATTGAGCCAAATGTACTTAAATTTTATTGTTCCCCTAATTTTTTCATATTATTGAAAGATTTGAGTACATAGAATAAACATAGCAAAAGAGTACATGAACTGATGTTTAGGACTCAAGAATTCAAGTAATAAACAGTCTAAATAAGGGTATACAGTTAAATTTAGGGAGACCTAAAGAAAAGAGATTTAAGGTTAAAAACAGACAAAAAGAATCATGATGGGACTTGTAAAAACTGGCTATTTCTTTGTCCCATTGCAATACTCAAAGTGGTTTGATTAATAATGATCTAGAAAGTCTTTTCTAGTTATAGAAAATTTAGCACTTACCAAGTGTGCATCTCTACCAAGGGCAAGGTATAATTTTCTGAGTTGGGCAGTTGCATTTAAGGAGTTGTCTTTTGAGGAAACTTCATATTTTAAAACTCAGATTCTTATCATGAGACCAGGTAGTAGTCAGGTAGTAGTCATATGTGGAAAAAATCAGGGAGAAAAAATAAAAGCTATTTATACTTAACAAGATTGTTGTATGTCTGGCTAATTGCTCTCAGCTCATATTTTGGGCTATTGGTGTGACTGCTGTGCTACTGATTTTGATCCTTATGGGTGTTTGACAGATGTTTTCCATAACATAAAGTAACTGCTTTTTTCATGTTTTTTTTTTTATTGTTCCCTAAATTCTCTGCAATGTTTCAAGGATTCATTTGATATAAAATTTGTCTTTCATTCACAAGAACATATATACCTAATATGACATTAATTAGCAAGGTTGTTGGAATCATTTGGAATTCCTTCAGAATGGGTGATATAAAAGATAAGGCACTAGATCCATGGCACCCATTTTAGATGCTCTTATTCTAATGAAATTTAATGTATGAGCAGTCATATGGTCTTTTGAACTGACTTAATCCTCAGATTTTATTTTAAAAATATTATTGGAGAAATTTTCTTAATATTTTCTATACTACTTCATCTTTTATAGTGTATCTGAGTTCCTTTTCTACCTGAAAAAAATTTCACTTATAAAACTTTTTTTTATTCTTAATATTTTGACTCCTCATGGTTGATTTTAATGCGCTGTTTGATTTCATCTTGCATTTTCTTAGCTTTAACAGGAAGGCACCTTTATAGAGAAGCCAACATCATCAGATTGAGAGAATATTGGGTAATTAATTAAAATTCAAGACAACTCACACTTGCATTAGCATCTGTCTCTGTGCATTATATAAATGCACATGTAACTAATCTCTTATAATTGTTCAAAAAGCCAGTAAAATAAATATAATTCTAAACATTTGCAATATAAAATGATTTCATTTAGAAAGATGAAGGGTTTCATTTGGTTGATTAAAATGCTCCTGCTACTGATGATAAATAATGGAAGATTGTTTTAGTCACATACAGGCCATTGACCAATAAGAATCTATAACGTAAAAAAGTGAAAGTGAAGTCGCTCAGTCGTGTCCGACTCTTTGCGACCCCTTGGACATAGCCTACCAGGCTTCTACATCCATGGGATTCTCCAGGCAAGAATACTGGAGTGGGTTACCATTTCCTTCTCCAGGGGATCTTCCCAACCCAGGGATCAAACCGGGGTCTCCCGCATTAGAGGCGGACGCTTTAACCTCTGAGCCAACAGGGAAGTAAATCAATTAAATATAATATCATAAACAAGTATATTGACACATTTAGGTTTGAGATGCTTAAAGAGAGAGTGATTTGAAGAAGAAAGTAGTAAATGAATCTCTGATTAAATGAATGATACCTTTAATAATGTTTATGTAGATTGATCATTTGAAGTAGAATGCTAAAAAGTCAAACATATGTGAAGTCATCATCTGCAGTGATTTTGGAGTCCAAGAAAATGTATCACTTCTTCAACTTTTTCCCCTTCTTTTCACCACAATGTGATGGGATCAGATGCCATGATGAATGTTGAATTTTAAGCCAGCTTTTTAGCTCCCCTCTTTCACCCTCATCAAGAGGCTCTAGTTCCTTTTTACTTTCTGCCGTTAGAGTGGTAACATCTGCATATCTGAGGTTGTTGATTATTTCTCATGGCAAACTTGAATCCAGCTTGTGATTCATCCAGACCAGTATTTTGCATGATGTATGCTGCATATAAGTTAAACTATATCTTGGTTTCCTTTAGTTTTAATGCTGATAAAATTATCAGCATTATCAGTGGTCTATCGTAACCACTGGTGGTAGAAGGCATTGTTAACTGTGATTTAGTCTATAGTAAATAAACATTGAATCAAAATTTAATTTCTTTTACTTCATAGATATTTATGTTTATTATCTTGGAGTATTTACTAAAAACTGACTATCCTCTCATAAAACTCTTTTTATTCATTATGTTTCCCAGAGAAATGCACAAGTTTAGAAACAGCTTTCAAAATTTCAGTTTACTCCACTATTTCAAAAGGAATTCTGTGAAGAATGACACCTATCCCTTTAGGAATCTAAAATATAAATAATTTTGTATAATTAACAGATTGTTTTCTTAAAGCTTAGTAAAAGAGCAATTGCTAAACAATTAATTACTCATGTTTAATTTACAACCGATTTATGCAAATGTTGCCTGTAATTAGAAATATATAAGTATGTACTTTAAATGCAAATATGAAAGGTTGAGCTAAATTCTTTTGGGTCTGGTATTAATTCTCTGATACAATTTATACCTTTTTCTTCTCTAGTCTTTCAAAGGATGAAATGAATTTCTAGTATTGGAAGAGGTCTTTACACACTCCTCTTATTTCCAGGAAGTAACTTAAGCAAAGATAATCAGACTCCTTCTATTTCAAAAGAGATTTGTTCAGCCTTTGCGTCTCTTTACAGTGATCATAAGACTATATTTTTTTGTATTTTCAGCATTATGTGGAGGAGATGTTAGAGGGCCTAGTGGAACAATCTTGTCACCCGGTTACCCAGAATTTTATCCAAATTCTCTAAATTGTACATGGACTGTTGATGTCACCCATGGAAAAGGTAATTTGTCCCATGCAGTGATAATGGGCTATCTTCTTAATTTTCATTGCATATATTTTTATTTCATTGTCCTTTACAATGTCATTTTGCATGAGCAAAAACAGATAAGTACTAAAATATGCTAATACAAAATTCAATTTGAATAACTGCAGCAGAGGATTATATTTACTTTTCTGTAGTATTATAACATATATGCTCATATGATTTTTTCAGAATGGTAATATTTATATATATTAAACTAATGTAATTTGAAATTTTCATATCAGTAAAATCTCAAATAGGATATCTTTTGTCTCTGGCACAGTGTTAAGAAGTTGATTTCAAAAATTCAAAGGGAAATAGATACTCTGAAGTACTGAACTGATTGTAACATAAACAGTACATGTTTATATACACTTGTTTTAAAATGGTTATTTATTATAAATAAATATAATATGAAATAAATAAATATAAATAAAATGGTTGTTTATTATAACCATATACCCTATATACATTTCTAACTGTTCTAGAAATATTTGTCTCAATTTTCTGTCAGAACTGCAGTTGGATCTCACACAGTTGAGTGAGAGTATAAAATTGCACTGTGCTTAGAGTAGAACTTAATAAATGTCCTTTGAACAAATAAATGAAAGCCCTTGTAGTACTAAATATGATTTATTCATGCAATACAACCAAAATATTCAATGAATATTAGTAATATAAATGGTTTAAAATAATAGCTTGACAGTGGGAAAATGGGCATTCTAAATATCAAAACAGAAAAGGATGAAAATTATTTACCTGAAAATATCTATATGATAATATTTTAAAAAAGATTTATTTTAAAAAATATTTATTCATGTTAAAAACTGCTTTGGGGAAGTATTATTCTTACTGGTTTTTACTATTACATTGTACATGGGTTTCCTGGTAGCTCAGCTGGTAAAGAATCCACCTGCAATGCATGAGACTCCGGTTTGATTCAGAGAAGGGATAGGCTACCCAGTATTCTTGGGCTTCCCTGGTGGCTCAGTCAGTAAAGATCTGCCTGCAGTGAGGGATAGTTAGGTTCAATCCCTGGATTCAGAATATCCCCTGGAGGAGGACATGGCAACCCACTCCAGTATTCTTTTTTTTTAATTTACTTATTTTAATTGGAGGTTAATTACTTTACAATATTGGAGCCTGGCAGGCTACATTCCATGGAGTCACAAAGAGTTGGACATAACTGAGCAACAGCACACACATTACATTGTACTTATTGGCTTTACCATCAAAGATCTAAAAATTAAAAAACCCAAATCCTAGCAATGAGAAGGTGATGTTAGAGTTTTAAAAATTAAAGCTTTATTTAAAACATTTGAATCTATTGTGGTTTTTACACAATGTGTTATTTTATTTTATTTTTTAATTTTATTAGAATTGAGTTGATTTACAATGTTGTGTTAGTTGCTGTTCAGTGAGATGAACTGGTTATACATATACATATATCCTACATATAAGATCTTTTTTTAGATTTTCTTCTCGTTTGGTTCACCACAGATCCTTGAGTTCCATGTGCTAAACAGCAGGTTCTCATTAGTTATCTATTTTATACATAGTAGTATATGTATGTCAATCCCGTCTCCCAATTTGTCCCACTCCTCCTCCCCCACCATTGGTAACCATGTTTGTTGTCTACATTTGCGACTCTATTTTCATTTTGATAATAAATGCATCTGTACCATTTTTCTAGATTCCACATATAAGAGATATACAATATTTGTTGTTTTTCTTACTTCACTCTATATGACAATGCACAATGTTTTTTACCCTTCTGTTCAACTATGTGAGATATATTTGCAGTTCTGATAGAATATTTGAGATACAGATGGTTGGCCTTTATTGAAATTGTACATCCTTTCATTAATGGTGAGGTTAATATAAGGATGGTTCTTTTAATGAAAAATATTATTGAGAAAAAAATGCTATTAAAATGAGTATTCTGGTATTTACTGAAGGAATGAAGTGGAAGACTTCATAAACTGTCATTTTTGTTGTTCTCCATAATAGAAGACTATTTGTTGGAAGTTAACCAAAGCATCCTATTATCCCACTGTGTAGCAGATTAATGGAGTTTAAAATAAGCTTCCTTGTATTATACAAGAAAATGGAGTGCTACGTACTGCTTGCTATGTAAATAGAGATTTAATTAACACTTAAGGTTTTGCACCTTCAGACATTGCAAGTGTTAATTAAATCTGTATTTGCATGGCATGGAATGAAGATTATGTGCTTTTCTTGTATGAGCCAACAAAATTTGTTCGAAGTACAAATGTTCCAAAGTATAGTCAAAGTTTTGTGAAGGATAATCTCTTAAAGTTAGAAATTATCAAGGTAATAGAGTCAAGCTTCTCACCCAGCCCATTTACACACACACAGATACACAAATGCACACCAATATTGCACCCTCAAGGTAAAAATTTGTCAAAACGATAGCTATAACCTAGATAATAATAATATTTTGACTTTAAGGCCAAGTTTTTCATATATTTACATAACAAAAATTAACTTAATAGGACTTTTTGAATTATCACTTTGATGGGACCGTACTATGATGTTGTAACCACTTACTTTTTCTCACTATTCTTCATACCCACTGCCCTATTAAGATTGTATGCCTTTGCCTGTACACTTCTACTTCCTGAAATGTCCATCCAAGGATTGCTCTTCCACAAAGAGCTGTTCACTTTTGAAGGTCATTGCCTTCAGAAGCATCTGCTAGTCCCTCTGACAACCTACCTCTTAAGTTTATGCTCTGATATTGACTCACATTAATTACTTTCATAGCACTTAGCAAAATCTTTGAAACTTTAGCTTATGTATCTTTTTCCCTTAGATAATGAGTTATTTGCAGTCTTCTCATTTTTTATATTCTATAATGCTTATAATATAGTAGGTTCTTAGTATCATTTTATTATTTAGATTAATTGCCATAATTAGAAGGTCTTATGTTGTTTTCCTGTATTGAACACAGATTTTATTGTTTAAAATATAAAATGATAAACAGTAGCTTCATTTATTAAAGTAGTTGACTAGGGCAGAGTGACATGAAAACAACTGACTTTCAGGTTGAAGAAGTAAACAATAAATGATAGCTAAGAGCTGCTGAGCACTTCCTCTGTGAAAGCACTGTGCCAAGTCATCCCTTATATTGTCTCATTTAAACTTTAGCACAACTCTATTAGAATCCATTTTCCCAGATGGAGAAAGTGCATCTCAGAAAGGCTATGCATGTAATACATGACAGTGGGCTCATTAGCACCACTACCTAACAGAATTTTAAATTTTCCCATGTATTAATTTCAGTACATATCAGAATAAGCACATTTTTCTAAGAAAAACATGCAGACTGATAGACTGATTTTTGTTGTTGTTGTTCATTTGCTCTTCTATTTTTCTTATTTTTAGTCTCTGACCAAAATCTAATTCACTTTATCTGAACTTCCACTCATGTTAATTTGTAAGTTTAGCTATCAGTTAATCTAGATAACAAAGTATCTTCTCCTTGCTACATCGCCATTTTCATTTACATCTGTCTAGTATCAAATGCCCAGAGAAGGCAATGGCAACCCACTCCAGTACTCTTGCCTGGAGAATTCCATGGACGGAGGAGCATGGTGGGCTGCAGTCCATGCATCGCGAAGAGTTGGACACGACTGAGTGACTTCACTTTCATTTTTCACTTTCATACATTGGAGAAGGAAACGGCAACCCACTTCAGTGTTCTTGCCTGGAGAATCCCAGGGATGGGGGAGCCTGGTGGGCTGCCATCTCTGGGGTCGCACAGAGTCAGACACAACTGAAACAGCTTAGCAGCAGCATCAAATGCCACATTTATACTGAAGAACTTTTGAGACACTGACTTTCTGGACCCAGTCCTAAAAAGGGCTCATTGTGGAGTGACAGAAAAAAAAA
>SJYW01051126.1:1327400-1342308 GCA_006410735.1 Raphicerus campestris | reverse complement strand
ATTGATATTTCTCCTGGCAATCTTGATTCCAGCTTGTGCTTCTTCTAGCCTAGCGTTTCTCATGATGTACTCTGCATAGAAGTTAAATAAGCAGGGTGACAATATACAGCCTTGACATACTCCTTTTCCTATTTGGAACCAGTCTGTTGTTCCATGTCCAGTTCTAACTGTTGCTTCCTGACCTGCACATAGGTTTCTCAAGAGGCAGGTCAGGTGGTCTGGTATTCCTATCTCTTTCAGAATTTTTTGCAGATTATTGTGATCCACACAGTCAAAGTATTTGGCATAGTCAATATTAGTTCCTCTTAATTTTCTGCCATAACAGTGATGTCATCTGCATTTCTGAGATTATTGATATTTCTCCCAGCAATCTTGATTCAAGTTTGTTCTTCATCCAACATGGCATGTCACACAGTATTTGCTCAAAAATCTGATTTTAATGAAAGAATGAGCAGACAATTCTTTCCTCACATCCTGAATTGCCTAAGACAAGCCCTGAATTCACTCTTCTTTGGCACTCTAATTTCTCCCCCAAATTATCCTATTTTGTTTGATAAACAGTATAGTCATCTTGGGCTTCCCTGGTAGTTCAGATGGTAAAGAATAAGCCTACAATGCAGGAGACCTGGATTTCATCCCTGGGTAGGGAAGATTCTCCTGGAGAATGGAGTGGCTACCCACTCTAGTCTTCTTGCACGGAGAATGCCAAGGACAGAGAAGCTCTGCAGGGTACAGACCTGGGGTCATAAAAATCAGACATTACTGAGTGACTGGGACTTCCGTGGTGGCTCAGATGGTAAAGAATCTGCCTGCAATGAGGGAGATCTGGGTTTGATCCCTGGGTTGGGAAGATCCCCTGGAGAAGGGAACAGCTACCCACTCCAGTATTCTGGCTGGAGAATTGCATGGGTAAAGGAGCCTGGCAGGCCACAGCCCATGGGATTACAGAGAGTTGACATGACCGAGTGACTATCACTTCACTTAACTGAGTGACTGAGCATACACACATAGCCGTCTTATGATGGGGGACATTTAGAACTGAAGAAATTACTTGATTATCTGTATCACCTAAGTCATTAAGCACAGAATCTGAAATTGAGCTAAATGTACTTAAATTTTATTGTTCCCCTAATTTTTTCATATTATTGAAAGATTTGAGTACACAGAATAACATAGCAAAAGAGTACATGAACTGATGTTTAGGACTCAAGAATTCAGGTAATGATGGTGCATATAATTCAAATAATAAACAGTGTCAAATAAGGGTATACAGTTAAATTTAGGGAGACCTAAAGAAAAGAGATTTAAGGTTAAAAACAGACAAAAAGAATCATGATGGGATTTGTAAAAACTGGCCATTTCTTTGTCCCATTGCAATACTCAAAGTGGTTTGATTAATAATGATCTAGAAAGTCTTTTCTAGTTATAGAAAATTTAGCACTTGCCAAGTGTGCATCTCTACCAAGGGCAAGGTATAATTTTCTGAGTTGGGCAGTTGCATTTAAGGAGTTGTCTTTTGAGGAAACTTCGTATTTTAAAACTCAGATTCTTATCATGAGACCAGGTAGTAGTCAGGTAGTAGTCATATGTGGAAAAAAATCAGGGAGAAAAAATAAAAGCTATTTATACTTAACAAGATTGTTGTATGTCTGGCTAATTGCTCTCAGCTCATATTTTGGGCTATTGGTGAGACTGCTGTGCTACTGATTTTGATCCTTATGGGTGTTTGACAGATGTTTTCCATAACATAAAGTAACTGCTTTTTTCATGTTTTTTTTTTATTGTTCCCTAAATTCTCTGCAATGTTTCAAGGATTCATTTGATATAAAATTTGTCTTTCATTCACAAGAACATATATACCTAATATGACATTAAATAGCAAGGTTGTTGGAATCATTTGGAATTCCTTCAGAATGGGTGATATAAAAGATAAGGCATTAGATCCATGGCACCCATTTTAGATGCTCTTATTCTAATGAAATTTAATGTATGAGCAGTCATATGGTCTTTTGAACTGACTTAATCCTCAGAATTTATTTTAAAAATATTCTTGGAGAAATTTTCTTAATATTTTCTATACTACTTCATCTTTTACAGTGTATCTGAGTTCCTTTTCTACCTGAAAAAGAATTCACTTATAAAACTTTTTTTTATTCTTAATATTTTGACTCCTCATGGTTGATTTTAATGGGCTGTTTGATTTCATCTTGCATTTTCTTAGCTTTAACAGAAAGGGACCTTTATAGAGAAGCCAACATCATCAGATTGAGAGAATATTGGGTAATTAATTAAAATTCAAGACAACTCACACTTACATTAGCATCTGTCTCTGTGCATTATATCAATGCACATGTAACTCTCTTGTAATTGTTCAAAAAGCCAGTAAAATAAATATAATTCTAAACATTTGCAATATAAAATGATCTCATTTAGAAAGATGAAGGGTTTCATTTGGTTGATTAAAATGCTCCTGCTACTGATGATAATGGAAGATTGTTTTAGTCACATACAGGCCATTGACCAATAAGAATCTATAACGTAAAAAAGTGAAAGTGAAGTCACTCAGTCGTGTCCGACTCTTTGCGACCCCTTGGACGTAGCCTACCAGGCTTCTACATCCATGGGATTCTCCAGGCAAGAATACTGGAGTGGGTTACCATTTCCTTCTCCAGGGGATCTTCCCAACCCAGGGATCAAACCGGGGTCTCCCGCATTAGAGGCGGACGCTTTAACCTCTGAGCCAACAGGGAAGTAAGTCAATTAAATATAATATCATAAACAAGTATATTGACACATTTAGGTTTGAGATGCTTAAAGAGAGAGTGATTTGAAGAAGAAAGTAGTAAATGAATCTCTGATTAAATGAATGATACCTTTAATAATGTTTATGTAGATTGATCATTTGAAGTAGAATGCTAAAAAGTCAAACATATGTGAAGTCATCATCTGCAGTGATTTTGGAGTCCAAGAAAATGTATCACTTCTTCAACTTTTTCCCCTTCTTTTCACCACAATGTGATGGGATCAGATGCCATGATGAATGTTGAATTTTAAGCCAGCTTTTTCGCTCCCTTCTTTCACCCTCATCAAGAGGCTCTATTCCTTTTTACTTTCTGCCGTTAGAGTGGTAACATCTGCATATCTGAGGTTGTTGATTATTTCTCACGGCAAACTTGAATCCAGCTTGTGATTCATCCAGACCAGTATTTTGCATGATGTATGCTGCATATAAGTTAAACTATATCTTGGTTTCCTTTAGTTTTAATGCTGATAAAATTATCAGCATTATCAGTGGTCTATCGTAACCACTGGTGGTAGAAGGCATTGTTAACTGTGATTTAGTCTATAGTAAATAAACATTGAATCAAAATTTAATTTCTTTTACTTCATAGATATTTATGTTTATTATCTTGGAGTATTTACTAAAAACTGACTATCCTCTCATAAAACTCTTTTTATTCATTATGTTTCCCAGAGAAATGCACAAGTTTAGAAACAGCTTTCAAAATTTCAGTTTACTCCACTATTTCAAAAGGAATTCTGTGAAGAATGACACCTATCCCTTTAGGAATCTAAAATATAAATAATTTTGTATAATTAACAGATTGTTTTCTTAAAGCTTAGTAAAAGAGCAATTGCTAAACAATTAATTACTCATGTTTAATTTACAACCGATTTATGCAAATGTTGCCTGTAATTAGAAATATATAAGTATGTACTTTAAATGCAAATATGAAAGGTTGAGCTAAATTCTTTTGGGTCTGGTATTAATTCTCTGATACAATTTATACCTTTTTCTTCTCTAGTCTTTCAAAGGATGAAATGAATTTCTAGTATTGGAAGAGGTCTTTACACACTCCTCTTATTTCCAGGAAGTAACTTAAGCAAAGATAATCAGACTCCTTCTATTTCAAAAGAGATTTGTTCAGCCTTTGCGTCTCTTTACAGTGATCATAAGACTATGTTTTTTTGTATTTTCAGCATTATGTGGAGGAGATGTTAGAGGGCCTAGTGGAACAATCTTGTCACCCGGTTACCCAGAATTTTATCCAAATTCTCTAAATTGTACATGGACTGTTGATGTCACCCATGGAAAAGGTAATTTGTCCCATGCAGTGATAATGGGCTATCTTCTTAATTTTCATTGCATATATTTTTATTTCATTGTCCTTTACAATGTCATTTTGCATGAGCAAAAACAGATAAGTACTAAAATATGCTAATACAAAATTCAATTTGAATAACTGCAGCAGAGGATTATATTTACTTTTCTGTAGTATTATAACATATATGCTCATATGATTTTTTCAGAATGGTAATATTTATATATATTAAACTAATGTAATTTGAAATTTTCATATCAGTAAAATCTCAAATAGGATATCTTTTGTCTCTGGCACAGTGTTAAGAAGTTGATTTCAAAAATTCAAAGGGAAATAGATACTCTGAAGTACTGAACTGATTGTAACATAAACAGTACATGTTTATATACACTTGTTTTAAAATGGTTATTTATTATAAATAAATATAATATGAAATAAATAAATATAAATAAAATGGTTGTTTATTATAACCATATACCCTATATACATTTCTAACTGTTCTAGAAATATTTGTCTCAATTTTCTGTCAGAACTGCAGTTGGATCTCACACAGTTGAGTGAGAGTATAAAATTGCACTGTGCTTAGAGTAGAACTTAATAAATGTCCTTTGAACAAATAAATGAAAGCCCTTGTAGTACTAAATATGATTTATTCATGCAATACAACCAAAATATTCAATGAATATTAGTAATATAAATGGTTTAAAATAATAGCTTGACAGTGGGAAAATGGGCATTCTAAATATCAAAACAGAAAAGGATGAAAATTATTTACCTGAAAATATCTATATGATAATATTTTAAAAAAGATTTATTTTAAAAAATATTTATTCATGTTAAAAACTGCTTTGGGGAAGTATTATTCTTACTGGTTTTTACTATTACATTGTACATGGGTTTCCTGGTAGCTCAGCTGGTAAAGAATCCACCTGCAATGCATGAGACTCCGGTTTGATTCAGAGAAGGGATAGGCTACCCAGTATTCTTGGGCTTCCCTGGTGGCTCAGTCAGTAAAGATCTGCCTGCAGTGAGGGATAGTTAGGTTCAATCCCTGGATTCAGAATATCCCCTGGAGGAGGACATGGCAACCCACTCCAGTATTCTTTTTTTTTAATTTACTTATTTTAATTGGAGGTTAATTACTTTACAATATTGGAGCCTGGCAGGCTACATTCCATGGAGTCACAAAGAGTTGGACATAACTGAGCAACAGCACACACATTACATTGTACTTATTGGCTTTACCATCAAAGATCTAAAAATTAAAAAACCCAAATCCTAGCAATGAGAAGGTGATGTTAGAGTTTTAAAAATTAAAGCTTTATTTAAAACATTTGAATCTATTGTGGTTTTTACACAATGTGTTATTTTATTTTATTTTTTAATTTTATTAGAATTGAGTTGATTTACAATGTTGTGTTAGTTGCTGTTCAGTGAGATGAACTGGTTATACATATACATATATCCTACATATAAGATCTTTTTTTAGATTTTCTTCTCGTTTGGTTCACCACAGATCCTTGAGTTCCATGTGCTAAACAGCAGGTTCTCATTAGTTATCTATTTTATACATAGTAGTATATGTATGTCAATCCCGTCTCCCAATTTGTCCCACTCCTCCTCCCCCACCATTGGTAACCATGTTTGTTGTCTACATTTGCGACTCTATTTTCATTTTGATAATAAATGCATCTGTACCATTTTTCTAGATTCCACATATAAGAGATATACAATATTTGTTGTTTTTCTTACTTCACTCTATATGACAATGCACAATGTTTTTTACCCTTCTGTTCAACTATGTGAGATATATTTGCAGTTCTGATAGAATATTTGAGATACAGATGGTTGGCCTTTATTGAAATTGTACATCCTTTCATTAATGGTGAGGTTAATATAAGGATGGTTCTTTTAATGAAAAATATTATTGAGAAAAAAATGCTATTAAAATGAGTATTCTGGTATTTACTGAAGGAATGAAGTGGAAGACTTCATAAACTGTCATTTTTGTTGTTCTCCATAATAGAAGACTATTTGTTGGAAGTTAACCAAAGCATCCTATTATCCCACTGTGTAGCAGATTAATGGAGTTTAAAATAAGCTTCCTTGTATTATACAAGAAAATGGAGTGCTACGTACTGCTTGCTATGTAAATAGAGATTTAATTAACACTTAAGGTTTTGCACCTTCAGACATTGCAAGTGTTAATTAAATCTGTATTTGCATGGCATGGAATGAAGATTATGTGCTTTTCTTGTATGAGCCAACAAAATTTGTTCGAAGTACAAATGTTCCAAAGTATAGTCAAAGTTTTGTGAAGGATAATCTCTTAAAGTTAGAAATTATCAAGGTAATAGAGTCAAGCTTCTCACCCAGCCCATTTACACACACACAGATACACAAATGCACACCAATATTGCACCCTCAAGGTAAAAATTTGTCAAAACGATAGCTATAACCTAGATAATAATAATATTTTGACTTTAAGGCCAAGTTTTTCATATATTTACATAACAAAAATTAACTTAATAGGACTTTTTGAATTATCACTTTGATGGGACCGTACTATGATGTTGTAACCACTTACTTTTTCTCACTATTCTTCATACCCACTGCCCTATTAAGATTGTATGCCTTTGCCTGTACACTTCTACTTCCTGAAATGTCCATCCAAGGATTGCTCTTCCACAAAGAGCTGTTCACTTTTGAAGGTCATTGCCTTCAGAAGCATCTGCTAGTCCCTCTGACAACCTACCTCTTAAGTTTATGCTCTGATATTGACTCACATTAATTACTTTCATAGCACTTAGCAAAATCTTTGAAACTTTAGCTTATGTATCTTTTTCCCTTAGATAATGAGTTATTTGCAGTCTTCTCATTTTTTATATTCTATAATGCTTATAATATAGTAGGTTCTTAGTATCATTTTATTATTTAGATTAATTGCCATAATTAGAAGGTCTTATGTTGTTTTCCTGTATTGAACACAGATTTTATTGTTTAAAATATAAAATGATAAACAGTAGCTTCATTTATTAAAGTAGTTGACTAGGGCAGAGTGACATGAAAACAACTGACTTTCAGGTTGAAGAAGTAAACAATAAATGATAGCTAAGAGCTGCTGAGCACTTCCTCTGTGAAAGCACTGTGCCAAGTCATCCCTTATATTGTCTCATTTAAACTTTAGCACAACTCTATTAGAATCCATTTTCCCAGATGGAGAAAGTGCATCTCAGAAAGGCTATGCATGTAATACATGACAGTGGGCTCATTAGCACCACTACCTAACAGAATTTTAAATTTTCCCATGTATTAATTTCAGTACATATCAGAATAAGCACATTTTTCTAAGAAAAACATGCAGACTGATAGACTGATTTTTGTTGTTGTTGTTCATTTGCTCTTCTATTTTTCTTATTTTTAGTCTCTGACCAAAATCTAATTCACTTTATCTGAACTTCCACTCATGTTAATTTGTAAGTTTAGCTATCAGTTAATCTAGATAACAAAGTATCTTCTCCTTGCTACATCGCCATTTTCATTTACATCTGTCTAGTATCAAATGCCCAGAGAAGGCAATGGCAACCCACTCCAGTACTCTTGCCTGGAGAATTCCATGGACGGAGGAGCATGGTGGGCTGCAGTCCATGCATCGCGAAGAGTTGGACACGACTGAGTGACTTCACTTTCATTTTTCACTTTCATACATTGGAGAAGGAAACGGCAACCCACTTCAGTGNTTTTTTTCTTAATTTATTTATTTTAATTGGAGGTTAATTACTTTACAATATTGGAGCCTGGCAGGCTACATTCCATGGAGTCACAAAGAGTTGGACATAACTGAGCAACAGCACACACATTACATTGTACTTATTGGCTTTACCATCAAAGATCTAAAAATTAAAAAACCCAAATTCTAGCAATGAGAAGGTGATGTTAGAGTTTTAAAAATTAAAGCTTTATTTAAAACATTTGAATCTATTGTGATTTTTACACAATGTGTTATTTTATTTTATTTTTTAATTTTATTAGAATTGAGTTGATTTACAATGTTGTGTTAGTTGCTGTTCAGTGAGATGAACTGGTTATACATATACATATATCCTACATATAAGATCTTTTTTTAGATTTTCTTCTCGTTTGGTTCACCACAGATCCTTGAGTTCCATGTGCTAAACAGCAGGTTCTCATTAGTTATCTATTTTATACATAGTAGTATATGTATGTCAATCCCATCTCCCAATTTGTCCCACTCCTCCTCCCCCACCATTGGTAACCATGTTTGTTGTCTACATTTGCGACTCTATTTTCATTTTGATAATAAATGCATCTGTACCATTTTTCTAGATTCCACATATAAGAGATATACAATATTTGTTGTTTTTCTTACTTCACTCTATATGACAATGCACAATGTTTTTTACCCTTCTGTTCAACTATGTGAGATATATTTGCAGTTCTGATAGAATATTTGAGATACAGATGGTTGGCCTTTATTGAAATTGTACATCCTTTCATTAATGGTGAGGGTAATATAAGGATGGTTCTTTTAATGAAAAATATTATTGAGAAAAAATGCTATTAAAATGAGTATTCTGGTATTTACTGAAGGAATGAAGTGGAAGACTTCATAAACTGTCATTTTTGTTGTTCTCCATAATAGAAGACTATTTGTTGGAAGTTAACCAAAGCATCCTATTATCCCACTGTGTAGCAGATTAATGGAGTTTAAAATAAGCTTCCTTGTATTATACAAGAAAATGGAGTGCTACGTACTGCTTGCTATGTAAATAGAGATTTAATTAACACTTAAGGTTTTGCACCTTCAGACATCGCAAGTGTTAATTAAATCTGTATTTGCATGGCATGGAATGAAGATTATGTGCTTTTCTTGTAAGAGCCAACAAAATTTGTTCGAAGTACAAATGTTCCAAAGTATAGTCAAAGTTTTGTGAAGGATAATCTCTTAAAGTTAGAAATTATCAAGGTAATAGAGTCAAGCTTCTCACCCAGCCCATTTACACACACACAGATACACAAATGCACACCAATATTGCACCCTCAAGGTAAAAATTTGTCAAAACGATAGCTATAACCTAGATAATAATAATATTTTGACTTTAAGGCCAAGTTTTTCATATATTTACATAACAAAAATTAACTTAATAGGACTTTTTGAATTATCACTTTGATGGGACGGTACTATGATGTTGTAACCACTTACTTTTTCTCACTATTCTTCATACCCACTGCCCTATTAAGATTGTATGCCTTTGCCTGTACACTTCTACTTCCTGAAATGTCCATCCAAGGGTTGCTCTTCCACAAACAGCTGTTCACTTTTGAAGGTCATTGCCTTCAGAAGCATCTGCTAGTCCCTCTGACAACCTACCTCTTAAGTTTATGCTCTGATATTGACTCACATTAATTACTTTCATAGCACTTAGCAAAATCTTTGAAACTTTAGCTTATGTATCTTTTTCCCTTAGATAATGAGTTATTTGCAGTCTTCTCATTTTTTATATTCTATAATGCTTATAATATAGTAGGTTCTTAGTATCATTTTATTATTTAGATTAATTGCCATAATTAGAAGGTCTTATGTTGTTTTCCTGTATTGAACACAGATTTTATTGTTTAAAATATAAAATGATAAACAGTAGCTTCATTTGTTAAAGTAGTTGACTAGGGCAGAGTGACATGAAAACAACTGACTTTCAGGTTGAAGAAGTAAACAATAAATGATAGCTAAGAGCTGCTGAGCACTTCCTCTGTGAAAGCACTGTGCCAAGTCATCCCTTATATTGTCTCATTTAAACTTTAGCACAACTCTATTAGAATCCATTTTCCCAGATGGAGAAAGTGCATCTCAGAAAGGCTATGCATGTAATACATGACAGTGGGCTCATTAGCACCACTACCTAACAAAATTTTAAATTTTCCCATGTATTAATTTCAGTACATATCAGAATAAGCACATTTTTCTAAGAAAAACATGCAGACTGATAAACTGATTTTTGTTGTTGTTGTTCATTTGCTCTTCTATTTTTCTTATTTCTAGTCTCTGACCAAAATCTAATTCACTTTATCTGAACTTCCACTCATGTTAATTTGTAAGTTTAGCTATCAGTTAATCTAGATAACAAAGTATCTTCTCCTTGCTACATCGCCATTTTCATTTACATCTGTCTAGTATCAAATGCCCAGAGAAGGCAATGGCAACCCACTCCAGTACTCTTGCCTGGAGAATTCCATGGATGGAGGAGCATGGTGGGCTGCNAACAAAGTATCTTCTCCTTGCTACATTGCCATTTTCATTTACATCTGTCTAGTATCAAATGCCCAGAGAAGGCAATGGCAACCCACTCCAGTACTCTTGCCTGGAGAATTCCATGGACGGAGGAGCATGGTGGGCTGCAGTCCATGCATCGCGAAGAGTTGGACACGACTGAGTGACTTCACTTTCATTTTTCACTTTCATACATTGGAGAAGGAAACGGCAACCCACTTCAGTGTTCTTGCCTGGAGAATCCCAGGGATGGGGGAGCCTGGTGGGCTGCCATCTCTGGGGTCGCACAGAGTCAGACACAACTGAAATAGCTTAGCAGCAGCATCAAATGCCACATTTATACTGAAGAACTTTTGAGACACTGACTTTCTGGACCCAGTCCTAAAAAGGGCTCATTGTGGAGTGACAGAAAAAAAAAAAGATATGTTATATTTTGAAAAAGAGTGTCATTGTATATTTCAAGTATTGTCCAAGTTGAAATCATTGGCTTATTATGCAATAATAACTCATTACTTATATTTTCAGTTTATATTTTTTGGCCTCATTTTATTTCACTTTTTGCTTTTTTAACAAACAAGTGATAAATAAGGAGTTTGGGATTAACATATACAATAAAATAGATGAGCAACAAGGGCTTACTATAAAGCACCGGGAACTATATTTAGCATCTTATAATAATCTATACTGGAAAATAATATGAAAATGAATACACACACACACATATATCTGAATCACTTTGCTGTGTACCTGAAACTAACACAACTTTGTAAATCAACCATACTTTAATTTTTTTAAAAAGCAATGAAGACTCCATAACTATCCATCATTTGAAACTATAAAGTTGATAAATAGCGTTAAGAATGTTATTTTATCATTACCCACTAACATATGTTACTGGGTTTTTGATGAAGCTTTTGGTGATTATTTTAGATCAAATAAGACAATTTAGTAAGCACTTCAAAAGAAAGATGAATGTGATATTATCCTTCATTTGGTACTTAAATACAGCATCCCAGGTGGCTCAGTAGTAAAGAAATCTGCCTGCTAATGCAGGAGACACAGAAGATGTGGGTTTGATCCATGGGTTGGGAAATCCCCTGAAAGAGGAAATGGAAACCCACTCTACTATTTTAGCTTGGAAAATCCCATGTCAGAGGGGTCTGGTGGGCTACAATCCATAGAATCACAAATAGTCAGCTGAGCAACTGAGCACACACATATGCATATCTTACAAACAGTATAGGATGTAAGTGTGTGTGGATGTGTGTAACTATTAGGTTATTACATGCATTTGAGATAGTGTCATTAAACAGTCACATAAGACCACAATGCAGTGACATACCATACTCACCAGGACAGAACAAATGAAAAAATGAAAATTTAAACTTTCAAATATTGATGAAGCTACAGATCAATTGGATTTGTTGATGAAAATGTAAATTGGCATAGCCACTTTATGAAACAATATCTATTAAGGCTGAAATATATATATATATACACATATATATACATATACATATATATGTGTGTATATGTATATACATATATATATGTGTGTATATGTATATAGATAGATAGATTTCCCATGAGCCAGTAATTCTACTCCTAGGTATCAATCCAACAGAAATAAGCAAATATGTTCTTCGAAAGACATACTTGAATGCTCATAGCAGCATTTTCTGCATTCAAGCTAAAATGTCAATTACCTAAATAACCATCAACTTTTGAACAGACAAATGAATGTGTTGTATTCACAAAATGAAATGGATCTCTAAAACAATTTATAAGCACACACAAAAGTAGAGATGAATCTCACACACTTAGTGGTAAGAGAAAGAAACTCAGGGGCTTTCCAGGAGGCTCAGTTCAGTCAGTTCAGTTCAGTTCAGTCACTCAGTCGTGTCCGACTCTTTGCGACCCCATGAATTGCAGCACGCCAGGCCTCCCTGTGGTAAAAAGTCCATCTGCAGTGCAGGAGATGCAGGTTTGATCCCTGGTCAGAAAGATCCCCTGGAGGAGGAAATGTCAGCCCACTCCAGTATTCTTATCTGAAATACTATGGACAGAGATGCCTGGCAGGTGGGGTGGCATGACTTCGAGACTGATCACGCATGCTAAAGAACTCATACCAAAAAGAGTATACCCTATATGAATCCATTATATAAGCTACAAAGAGTTGCTGAGCACTTTAACATAAGTGGAAGTTCAGATAAAGTGAATTAGATTTTGGTCAGAGACTAAAAATAAGAAAAATAGTCAGAAGAGCAAATGAACAACAACAAAAAAAAATCAGACTATCAGTCTGTATGTTTTTCTTAGAAAAATGTACTTGTTCTGATATGTACTGAAATTAATACATGGAAAAATTTAAAATTCTGTTAGGTATTAACAGAGTAGTCTATCCTATTAAGAGTTGAATGAGTGGTTACTTTTGCCAAAACACTTCTATTTAAATAAAAAGGGTATAAGTTTTCCTTGAAATTTTCAGAAAATGCATATAATTAACTTTTAGACAGTAATTTTATTTTTTATTTATTTTTTTTTAGACAGTAATTTTAAAATTTTATTTCCAAACAGTTTTCAAGATGTGACTCATTATAAACCTTATAGAGAAGCTAAAGGAAACAAGCAAACAGAAAAACTCAAAAGAAAGATATAATAATTATACTATATATTCAGAATATTTTATGGCAGTGCCATTCATTTTCACAAAAATCTGTCATAAGAGTCCTGATTTTTGTTAGTTTGGTAACTCTGTGTGTTTTGCTAATATACTTGATGAGTCTAATTTTCCTCTTTTCCTTATTAGGTGTACAGTTCAACTTCCACACTTTTCATTTGGAAGACCATCATGACTACTTACTGATCACAGAGAATGGCAGTTTCACCCAACCACTGGCACGCTTGACCGGTTCAGAACTTCCTTCAACAATCAATGCTGGTCTCTATGGAAATTTCAGGGCTCAGTTGCGCTTCATTTCTGATTTCTCAATATCATACGAAGGGTTCAATATTACATTCTCTGGTAAGAAAATAAGTTTTAAAACCAGAGTTTTAAAAGTGAAAATAGCTTATGCATAACTAAACAGAGAGAGAAAATGAGACAAAAAATGGTGAAAGCAAAAAAGCTATCTGCCAACAAATGTTAAGGAAAATTTGAAATGCCTTGAAGATTGACTATAGTAATATATTAAAGAGAACCTTAAAACAGTAGCAAAAAAGAAATTAATTCACAAAAATTTATTAGAAATACAATAAATACATTTATTTAACTTATATTCCTGTAGAATTCTGAGAGGAAAACTTGTTAAAAATGTCAAGTGGACTTAAAATGGAAGCCCATATATATATGTAATGGTTTACATAGTCTATTACTGAAATGTGAATTAAACCAGTGATATTCTAGTTTTGTGTTTCTGGGAAAAGTCATTGTTTGTAGGCCAAGATTAATATTCATTTGGAACTAGATGATCTAGAAGCAAGTTAATTCGATTATTTTTTTTTATTCTAGAAAAACCTCTATAGGCAATATTATAACTTAGATTATAAGGGAAAAAAATTATAAGACAAAACTGAGCAAAGAAATATTCTTGTTAGTTCTACTTTTTAGCTAAATGGAATAGTGAAAGAGAATATAGAAACAATAAATACATCTTATGCCAACTTGCTGATATAAAATTTACAATTATACATAATTATATTAATAATATATATTACAAATATCTAAATAAAATAATAAATATTGACTTTGTTCTTCAATTGTTATTCCAGTATTTGCATGGCGATATTTGTCTACTAAAATAAGCTATTTCGTAGAGAAGAACAAATGAGCATAACAGTTTTAACACAGAATGTTAATAAAATAATAGCTCATCAACATGAAGCAATCCCTTTGTTCTCCACTGCAGTTAGGTACTAAGTGTGTGTTCTGGGAATGTTTTTAGATAAGCTACTTCTTAAGACTATATATAAATTATAATATTATGGTTAATTAAGCTTAGTCTGTCATACCCTGAAGAGTGTCTAAAGGTTTATTTTCATGATGTTCATTCATTGCTTGAGGAAATTTTCTTGTATAACTCTATAATAGACAATTTTCAGTTTGTGGGCAGTAAGTCTTACATAAACTCTTGCTTCTGAAGTCACATATTTTTCAGAATATGGATTAATTGAATTCCTCGTATACTATAGGCACAAGAGCCTTTGCCATTTAGACTAAAACCATTAAGTAAATGTCATTTCAAAATGTAAATGATTTTATTCCAAATGCTATTTTTGCATTTGAAAATATGACTCTATCATGTCATTATTTTAAGTCAAAAATCTAAGAAACAAAATGTTTCTAATACAGAATAAAAAATACAAGATAAATATCTTCATTTCCAATGTATCATTCACAAGGTGACACTTTCTCATCTTTATTTAATTTCACACATAAGAGTATTTATTATATTATTAGGTCTTTCACAGTTCAGTTCAGTTCAGTTCAGTCACTCAGTCATGTCTGACTCTTTGC
>SJYW01051126.1:1290332-1317718 GCA_006410735.1 Raphicerus campestris | reverse complement strand
AAAAGAACAGGGATCTGCTCCAACATCAGAGTAAAAGTTTAGCTTTGAAAGGTCATATTCAATACAACTGTGGGCTTCCCTGGTGGCTCAGACGCTAAAGAATATGTCTGCAATGCAGGAAACCCAGGTTCAATCCCTGGGTTGCAAAGATCTGGAAAAGGGAATGGCAACTGACTCCATATTCTTGTCTGGAGAATTCCATGGACTGAGGAGCCTAGAAGGCTACATTCTATGGGTTACAAAGAGTCAGACATGACTGAGTGACTAACCACACGTGCCACACCACACACATTCTATACAACTGTACCAACTAGGCACATATAGGAGAGTTTCAAGATCAGTGTGGGCTGCGTATGATTTTTACTCAAGATATCAGAGCCAAACCTCCTTCTAATACTGCAAGATTCAGAGTAATAGTAGCACTAGATTCAGTACTGGAGTAATACTAGTACTAGGTTCAGTACTAGAGTAATACACGGATTCTTTACTGGCTGAGCCACCAGAGAAGCCCCGTGATTAAAAATTACTTAGCAGAATAATTAACGATGCAGTAAGCGCCCACATCTGATTTAAAAGTTTTGTTTAAAGTAAGCTACAAAACAGTACCTATCATATGTGCCATTTTTGTTTTTTAAATGTATAAATAATTATATGCTGTAGGACTATGTTTGTAAAAACTCAGAGTAGAAAGGTTTTTGTCTGTGTACTGAGGTTTGCTGTGATTCCATGTCTCTCCTTTGGCTGGTCTGCTTTTAGTAATAATTCTTATGCCTCTGCAATCCAAGTTGTAAGTCGACGATTCATCTAAGAAGCTGCTGGGAAGAATCTTCAGAGGGTTCCAGAAGAACAGCGGTGGCTGGCCCTGGAGGTCCCATGACCCTGCTTCCCCTCTCTCAACTGCTAACATATGTTGGAGCTCTCTGGGGCCTGTGATGTCACCCGGTAGGCTGGCCCACTGCTGTGGTTATGATGTCATCTGCTGTCTGGCTGTGAGGGTCTGTGGCCATAAAGTGGCTGGAGAGGGGCAGTCCCTGGAGGCAGTTCCTTTGTCTCCTGCACAGGAAGCTACCCCTACGACTCAGTCTACAGGAATGTGCCACCATGGCCCAAGAAGCTCCGGGGCTGCAAAAGGGAAGCTGGCTAGGTCTGGGGGTATGGGGATCTTGGCCTTAAGCCTCTACTTGCAGGGAGGCTGAAATGCCTGGGCCCTCCCTGGTCATCCCAGCCTGCTTACCTCCTGCTGCTGCATCACTGAGAGGGCCCATCTCATAACTGTATCTACTGGATTTTGCAGGAGGTTTTTAAGGTCAGTTTTGATGATTCTCCAACATCCTCAGCATTCCATGATGACTCTGAACTTTGCCCCATGATAGGCCCTCTGGCCAGCAGCAGCCTTTGGTACCCCAACATGGTTAGTATCAGCCCATCCTTTTAAGAGCCAACTGCAAAGTCCCCTCTCCTCCTGCCACAGGGAGGCTGCCAGGTGAGACATTCACGGCTTGAGCCCTCGTGCCAGACTTCTAAGTCCTAGTCCCTCTTACTGAGTATGGACTTGGGCAGGATTTCTCATTCCTCTAGAGTTGGGTGAAATGGGTTTTTCATTGCTCAGTTTGCATGAGAAGGAAATGAGAAATGTCATGTATAATCCTGGCAGAGCTCAGCCTCGGTCAGGGTTACTGTTTGCTGTGGCACGTGACAAATAATCTTCTTTTGTGTCTCACAGCAGCTCCTCCTGGACATTTCTGGAACCTCTGGCACCTTATGTAAACCCTGCCAATTTCCTTTCTCATCAGTGAAAGGGGGATGGAAGTAATGATTAAGTCAGGACAGGTATCTAATGTCAGGGGGTTCCTTCACGGCTCAGAGGGTAAAGCATCTGCCTGCCATTCAATCCCTGGGTGAGGAAGATCCTCTGGAGAAGGGAACAGAAACTAACTCCAGTATTCTTGCCTGGAGAATCCCATTGACAGAGGACTAAAGTTCATGGGGTTGCAAAGAGTCAGACGTGACTGAGTGACTAACACACACACACACACACACACACACACACACATACATCTAATGTTAAAATTAGAAACAATCTCAGAGAGGGACAGCTGGTCTACCTTCTCTCCCAGGCACCTGGAGATCTTCATGAATAAAAAGGAAGGTCACTGAAAGACCAGGCAATGTTTCTAGGTTTTTCTGGTCCAGCTGACTGAGTTTGCCATGTCTTATTCTAAACCATTATGCACCCAAATCTTTGAACAAGTTTTAGCCCCTGTGAGCAAGAAAAGGGGTGAGAAGAGAGGAAAATGGTTGGTGACTTTTACCTTAGTGGCGTGAGAGACCACAACTAAAGGATTTTTGTCCCAGTGTGTTGGGTGTAATCTACTCAAGATATCTAAGTTCAAGATGGAAGTAGCGATAAGCTGTCTTCCCAGCAAAGTTTTCTCCACCTGCTCCCTGTCTCTACCCTTCCCCCCACTCATAAATCCCCACCTGTCTGCATGACCCATCAAACAGATGCAAGGTGTTACAGAGTTGGAAGGAGTGCCATCAATGGAAAGGATCTCAGGACGATAGTGCATCACGGGGCTTGTGAAATCTTTAGGGAAAAATGACTTTGTTTGGACCATTACTTGATTCCTATTGTATAGAATATGTTTACTTCCAATAAAATTCCCCCAAGGTTCTCCCAGCCAAAAGATCTTGGCCTTAATTTATCCTGCCTGGTACCCTAGGGGCCCAAGGTCTAACGGTCCATGGGCCTTGGTAGCCACACAATAAGCTACCTTGAAGGGTGATATGACGTTTTTAGAAAGAGAGGGATGTGGGAGTCACAAGCATGGGGCCTGGATCTCAGCAAACACACAAATGGTAGCAATGGTTGTACCTTCAATTGTTGGGAGCCAGCACGAGAGATCTCACCCATGACAAGGTTATGCAGGACTCGAGGGAATCCCTGGGCCATCCGACCCGTGACAAGGTCATGTGGAAGAGTCTTGATGAGCAAGGCCTCAGGACTCGACAGACCCCCTGGATCTGCTCGAGCATCTATCCCCAAACCAAAATCTGTCTGTCTTACTATTTTATGTCTTTTACCAGCTCTCCTGACATTAGCAGGGGGCTGTCCCTGACCAAAAGAGTTAACTTAGGGCTTTAGTTAATAAATCTCCTGGGCATAAAAGCAGTGTTCTAAACCCCCTGTTAGCATTTTAGCTTACTGGGCAAATTTATCAGACTCTTGCAACATTGTTGAGCCTATGCTTGCTGCCAAGTTCTCACATCCCTTATCCATTGTGTTTCTGGGAGTGCATATAGTCAGGATGTAGAAGAAACAAGTATTAGCCTTAGCATTAGCAACTTTAGACTTTGAGTTAATAAGTTCTTTCTTTGCTGTAACCCGCTGAATCTTTGCTCCATAAAAATGTAACTCTGAACTTTAAGGGTGACGCAGGCTAAAAATTTAAGAAGAAACACTTTAAGGGAAAATCATTGTTCTGGCTGACCAACCTTTATCAAAAAGAGGTCATGGAATGTCAACAGGCCTCCGGAACAGAGGATGATGTGCAGAAAGTGGGACTTTTGCAGAAGGAAACCTGCTATCGATAAAAGTTATTACTGATGGAATGTTGAGTTGACTCTCTGCATTTTTGACCTTGCTGTATGTATAACTCAGAGTATAAAAGCCCTGAAAAAAATAAAGTAAATGGGCCTCGCTCACCAAAGAAGTTTGGTCACCCCATGTCTCTTTCCTTATCTCTTTATCTATCTTTCTTCATTCACCGACGTCGTCCATCCTGAGGATATCCCTGGACTCTGCTGAGGCTGGACCTCGACAAGTGGCGCCCGAATAGGGACAAAAAGCCCCATTTTCAAGATGACTAAGACCCCACTCAAGGTGCTACAGACCCCCCTACAAAAGATAGGTAAAAAAAAGACGGGTAAAAAATGACAGGTCAAAAAAGACCCCCCACAAGGCAGACTTTCTTATGGGTTAAAAAAAAAAACAAAACCCTTGTCAAAGATAAAAACCTTGACAAGACAGACTTTCTTACTGGTTAAAAAAAAAAAAAAAACTCCTTGTCAAAGACTGAGTTAGACAAGGCTGTGGTCCTAGTGTGATTAGATTGACTAGTTTTCTGTGAGTATGGTTTCAGTGTGTCTGCCCTCTGATGTCCTCTTGAAACACCTACTATCTTACTTGGGTTTCTCTTACCTTGGGTGTGAGGTATCTTTTCACAGCTGCTCCAGCAAAGCACAGCCGCTGCTCCTTACCTTGGACGAGGGGTATCTCCTTACCGCCGCTGTNCATATCTGAGGTTATTGATATTTCTCCTGGCAATCTTGATTCCAGCTTGTGCTTCTTGCAGCCCAGCGTTTCTCATGATTGATTGAGCTATTTCAGATCCTGAAAGATGATGCTGTGAAAGTGCTGCACTCAATATGCCAGCAAATTTGGGAAACTCAGCAGTGGCCACAGGACTGGAAAAGATCAGTTTTCATTCCAATCCCAAAGAAAGGCAATGCCAAAGAATGCTCAAACTACTGCATAATTGCACTCATTTCACATGCTAGTAAAGTAATGCTCAAAATTCTCCAAGCCAGGCTTCAGCAACACGTGAACCTTGAACTTCCTGATGTTCAAGCTGGTTTTAGAAAAGGCAGAGGAACCAGAGATCAAATTGCCAACATCCGCTGGATCATGGAAAAAGCAAGAGACTTTCAGAAAAACATCTATTTCTGCTTTATTGACTATGCCAAAGCCTTTGACTGTGGATCACAATAAACTGTGGAAAATTCTGAAAGAGATGGGACTACCAGACCACCTGACCTGCCTCTTGAGAAAGCTATATGCAGGTTAGGAAGCAACTGGGCATATAGCAGTATATATATCTTTATATACCATGTATAACTTTTTTAAGCATACAAACAGCATGACTTAAAATTAGAAAATGCCTTCAGATTCCTTTTCTGTCGTGGAGGCAAATCACTTAACTTTTCAGAAATTTAGTGTTTTTATTTGAAAATATAAGGTATTATTTTACAAGCTTATCATTAGGATTAAATAAAATTACCTTTCTTGCCTGGAAATTTCCATAGACAAAAGAGCCTTGCGGGCTACAGTCCGTCTGAGTCACAAAGAGTCAGACATGAGCATGGACACAAAACTACCTTTGCTCAATTCGCCAGCCAGTTCCTGAGGACTACTAAGTGTCCAATGAGTTTCTTAAGTCTCAATTTGATATAGAATGCTAGCCATGACCAGAGGGCAAAGAACACAGATTTCCAAATCTGTAGGTAACTCTGAATTTGTTTTCATAATGAGCACAATTTGGTATGGGAAATAAAAAAGCCTCTATTCTTAGCTCTGTAATCTGACATCTGAGATCAGAGTAGGAATTTAACCCATATGTTTAGCTAATTCACTCTATTTCTTTGAGTTTGTTTCAAAGGCCAGTCTAGTCTTTAAAAACTATAAGGTGCACACATTTGGATATGTCAAAAGAACTGATGCATAGGGTTCTGAGCAATGAATCCTATCTGGAAAACAAATTAGGCTGTTGTTCTATTCTTGTGCACCTGAAGCTATGAACTGTTAGGAGATGTTAAAGTAACACACTTAGCAACCTCAATTATTTATATTTTATACCATTCTAAACACTATTAATTTCTTAGATATTATGGAAAGTTTCACAAAACACTATTCAAGAAAAGTGTTTTCCTCATTCAATTGGTACTATATCATGAATATAATAGTTTTCAACATAAAGGTAATACATGTGCATACTAAGTCTCTTTAGTCGTGCCTGACTCTTTGATAGCCTATGTACTGGAGCTGCCAGGCTCCTCTGTCCAGGGGACTGTCCAGGCAAAATTACTCGAGTGGGTTGCTCTGCCCTCCTCCAAGGGATCTTCCTGACCCACAGGTCAAACTCAAGTTTCTTTACATCTCCTACAATGGAAGTGTGTTCTTTACCACTAGCATCACAATATAACACCAGGCAAATGCATTCAGACAATATGGTATTCTATGATAAAGAACAAGATGTCAGCATACAAATTCATCATTTAGGAAGCTTTATAAAGTAATCAATTCAGTTAAGAACAGAGTAAATAGGATATAAACTTGTAAAACTGTGAAAGAAAATCAAGTGAGGTGAAAAGTATCTTTTAATTTTTTTTCAAGAAAAATAAGGTTTCTGTTGAAATATTTCAAATTCATTGTTGTACACTGAATTGATTACATTCAAGAATTGTATTGACAGCCTGTAACTTTTTCTTCAACATTAACTTATTTTCCATGCCTTATAACATGCAAATACATGTATCAATTTGCAGAGAAAGAGTAAATGTAAGTTATTTTTGCTGTTTATTCATATATTAGATTAACTTTATCAACCCATATATTAAAATGTAATCATTTCATTGTCAGGAGCCTAAAGCTAATGTTAATTACAGTTTGAAACTTCGATTATTAATGCATCTTTACCTACTGAAGTGTGAAATAAGCAATAGTAGTTGAAATTCACCAATTAAATTAGCTTCTGAGACAAGAATTCATAAGTAGGCATTTGTTCATAATGAACAAATGCTGCAGAATTTCATGTTCTAAGCTATGCTCATGAAATATTAGACCCAAGGAGTGAGAACAATTGTTCAAAACAAATAAACAAAAAAAAACAACTGCAGTATATGAAATAAATATAATAGATATGATAAGCATCCTGTATTCTTTATCTTCACATTTCATGTCACCAGAAAAAAAGAATGCATAGGCTCAGTCCACAGAAAAATACAAAATTTTTTTGTTTTATTTTAAATTAATAGGGAAAAGAGAGAGATCTATTTTGTTCACATAGTAATGCCTTAGTCCATTCAGGATATTAAAATAATGCCATAGACTAGATGGCTTATTAACAATAGAATCATCTCGCTCACAGTTCTGGAGCCTGGGAAATCCAAGATGAAGGAGCCAGGACATTCAATATCTAGAAAGCCTCTCCTTGGGCTTAGTGGCAGAGAATCTGCCTGCCAATGCATGAGAGGTGGATTCGATCCCTGGGTCTGGGATATGCATGGAGAGGAAAATGGCAACCCACTCCACCACAATATTCTTGTCTGGGGAATCCCATGGCCAGAGGAACCTGGAAGGCTACAGTCCATGGGGTCTCAAAAGAGGCAGACATGACTTAGCAGACTAAACAACAAGAACAGAGACCCAGAGGCCTCCACTGACCCTTCCACTATGGCAGAACATGGTGAGAAGTGGCCCTATGAACCAGGAAGGAGAGGCTTGTCGTGGCTGTTGTTTAGACTAAGTCATGTCTGACTCTTGCAACCCCATGGATTGGAGACCACTAGGCTCTTCTCTCTGTGGGATTTCCCAGACAAAAATACTGGAGGTGGGTTGCCCTTTCCTTCTCCAGGTAATCTTCCTGACTCAGGAATCGACCAGAGTCTCCTACTTGGCAGGTGGATTCTTTACCACTGAGAAACCTGGGAAGTCTGGGTCTCTATTATAAGGTCACTGATCAGATGAGATGGTTGGATGGCATCACCAACTCAATGCACATGGGCTTGGGTGGACTCTGGGAGTTGGTGATAGACAGGGAGGCCTGGCTTACTGTGGTCCATGAGATCACAAAGAGTTGGACGTGACTGAGCAACTGAACTGAACTGAACTGATCTCATTCATTAATCCCATTCCTGCACTTGTAGGAGTCACCGCCTCCTACAAGAGCCAGAGCCTGGGCAGGCAGCGCTGAGGCCTGCGGGGCCGGGGATGGGTAGGGGAGAGGGAAGCCGTCAACCCACTGCGGAGGCCGCAGCTGCTGGCCTCCCCTCCCAGCAGCAGGTGAGAGCCATGCAGGCTGGGGCTGGGGGCGGGCGATGCCTAGCAGCATCAGCGCTGGGGTCACCTCTTCAAGGGGCTGGACAGTAACAGGGATGGTCGCGTGGACATCCGTGGGTTGTGCCTGGACTGTGCTGGCTCCGCGGGGACGACCCGAACTGCAGCGCGCAACAGGGCATCTCTCCTGAGGGTGACGCTGACCCAGATGGCGGCCTTGAGCTGGAGGAGTTTATCCTCTACCTGTAGGAACAGGAACGGCGCCTTCTACTTCTGTTCCACAATCTGGACTGCAATCAGGATGGTCAGATCGATGTCTCTGAGATCCAGCAGAGTTTCCGAGCCCTGGGTATTTCCAACTAGCTGGAGCAGGCAAAGAAAATCCTGCACAGCATAGAGGCATGATAGTACCATGACCATTGACTGGCAGGAGTGGCGTGACCACTTCTTGTTGCATTCACTGGAGAACATGGAAGACGTGCCGTATTTCTGGAAGAATTTCATGGTCCTGGATATTGGAGAGTGCCTGATCATCCTGAAAGAGTTATCGGAGCAGGAGAAGCTGACTGGCATGTGGTGGAAGCAGCTGGTGGTGGAAGCAGCTGGTGGCGGGCGCGCTGGCGGGTGCCATGTCCAGGAGAGGCACAGCCCCTTTAGACTGCCTCAAGGTCTTCATGAAGATCCACGCCTCCAAGACCAAATGGCTGAACATCCTGGGGGGCTTCCAGAGGGAGCATGATCCAAGAGTGCGGCAGCGCCCCCTGTGGCGGGGCGACAGGATTAACGTGCTCAGGATTGCACCTGAGTCGTTCATGGCCTATGAGCAGATCAAGCGGGCCATTCAGGGACAACAGGAGACACTTCACGTGCAGGAGCACTTTGTGGCTGGCTCCCTGGCTGGTGCCAAATCCCAAACCATCATCTGCCTCCATGGAGGTGCTAAAGACGTGGCCGACCCTTCGCGGGACGGGCTTTTGTAAGAGGCTGCTGGACTGTGCACAGCGGATCCTGGAGTGAGAAGGGCCCCGTGCCTTCTACAATGGCTACCTGCCCAACATTCTGGGCATCATCCCCTACGAGGGCATTGACCTGGCCATCTATGAGGAGACCCGCCTTCAATGCCTGGATCAGGAAGATTCCTTGGAGAAGGAAATGGCAACCCACTCCAGTATTCTCGCCTGGAAAATTTCACGAACAGAGGAGCCTGTCAGGCTACAGTCCATGGGGTCGCAGGAGTTGGGACACTGAGCGACTGGCACACATACACAATTCTTTTCATGAGGACTGTCCTCCTGATCGCATAACTTCTCAAAGCTTCCGCTCCTATTACCTTCATATTAAGAATTAGGATTTAAAATAACAAATTTTTGGCCAGAAAGATTCAGCTTATAGTATACAATATACTCAGTATCATCTTATACTTTGGCAATAACTTATTGTCTCAATTTTTTATATTTAAATATATATTCATGTAAGAATTGCATCATTCATTTGACTCTTTATATGATTTTTCAGGTAAAGCCTTGCCTCCTACTTGCTTGGTCAATTCAGTTGCTCAGTCTTGTCTG
This sequence comes from Raphicerus campestris, assembly GCA_006410735.1. Lineage (NCBI taxonomy): Eukaryota > Metazoa > Chordata > Mammalia > Artiodactyla > Bovidae > Raphicerus > Raphicerus campestris. Next base: position 1,308,316 of record SJYW01051126.1, on the reverse strand, counting down.
ACTCTTTGCCACCCCATGGACTGCAGGATGCCAGGCTTCCCTGTCTGTCACCAACTCTCTGAGCTTTCTCAAACTCGTGTCCATTCAGTCAGTGATGCCATCGAACCATCTCATCCTCTGTCATCCCCTTCTCTTCCTGCCTTCAATCTTTCCCAGCATCAGGGTCTTTTCCAATGAGTCTGCCCTTTGCATCAGGTGGCCAAAGTATTGGAGTTTCAGCTTCAGCATCAGTCCTTCCAATGAATATTCAGGGCTATTTTCTTTAGGATTGACTGGCTTGATCTCCTTGCAGTCCAAGGGACTCTCAAGAGTCTTCTCCAACACCACAGTTCAAAATCATCAGTTCTTCCATGCTCATCTTTCGTATGGTCCATCTCGCACATCCATACATGACTACTGGAAAAACCATAGCTTTGACTAGATGGACTTGTGTTGGCAAAGTAATATCTCTGCTTTTTAATATGCTCTCTAGGTTGGTTTTAGCTTTTCTTCCAAGCTAATTGGTTATTTATGCTTCTCTGGTGCCACATGCATAACAAATAGCTTAATTCTTATGAAGGATGATTCTAATATTTATTACAAGTTTATTACTATACATTATAGCACAATAACCATCAGAGTGCTCTTTTTACATATGTATAGTTTATGTGATTATTTTATAGGTAAGGAACCAGGACCACAGAAAGATCAAGAAACTGATCTAAGATGCCATGATTTGGAAGGACCACTCCAAACTCTATCAAATGTTTCTAAGATTTTGTTCCTAATGAAATTTTAAACACAGAACATGATAGAGACTGATGGACTCCTATGTACAACTACCAAGATTTCACACTTTCATAATTTTCTAATGCTTTTTAATGAATGAGAGTATTACAAATGAAGTTAAAGTCCTCTTTGAGCTACTCCATAATCGTATTACCCTAGGATTAACTTCTATGAATAATTTGTTGTTTATAATCCTGATGCCATAATTTTATAATTTATCAAGGAATGCTTATATATTTTTCTGTTCTAAAACTTGATGTAAATATTATCATGCTCTACTACAGTAGCACTGGAAAACTTTCTTTGACATTTCATTTTTTTCTGTATTTAGATACATATTTTTAGCTTATTTTCTCTGCATTCTCAGTTAATATATCATGGACTATAGTTGAGCAGCCCTTACTAGAAAGCTTCTATGTATGTACTTATGCATATTTTTTACTTGATTTCTGAAGTTATATTTTATCAGAGATTCTTGTCCCTCAGTTCTGGAAAATTATCTGCTCTAAGATTTATGTCTATGTGTGTNTCATTCATTTGACTCTTTATATGATTTTTCAGGTAAAGCCTTGCCTCCTACTTGCTTGGTCAATTCAGTTGCTCAGTCTTGTCTGACTCTTTGCCACCCCATGGACTGCAGGATGCCAGGCTTCCCTGTCTGTCACCAACTCTCTGAGCTTTCTCAAACTCGTGTCCATTCAGTCAGTGATGCCATCGAACCATCTCATCCTCTGTCATCCCCTTCTCTTCCTGCCTTCAATCTTTCCCAGCATCAGGGTCTTTTCCAATGAGTCTGCCCTTTGCATCAGGTGGCCAAAGTATTGGAGTTTCAGCTTCAGCATCAGTCCTTCCAATGAATATTCAGGGCTATTTTCTTTAGGATTGACTGGCTTGATCTCCTTGCAGTCCAAGGGACTCTCAAGAGTCTTCTCCAACACCACAGTTCAAAATCATCAGTTCTTCCATGCTCATCTTTCGTTGGTCCATCTCGCACATCCATACATGACTACTGGAAAAACCATAGCTTTGACTAGATGGACTTGTGTTGGCAAAGTAATATCTCTGCTTTTTAATATGCTCTCTAGGTTGGTTTTAGCTTTTCTTCCAAGCTAATTGGTTATTTATGCTTCTCTGGTGCCACATGCATAACAAATAGCTTAATTCTTATGAAGGATGATTCTAATATTTATTACAAGTTTATTACTATACATTATAGCACAATAACCATCAGAGTGCTCTTTTTACATATGTATAGTTTATGTGATTATTTTATAGGTAAGGAACCAGGACCACAGAAAGATCAAGAAACTGATCTAAGATGCCATGATTTGGAAGGACCACTCCAAACTCTATCAAATGTTTCTAAGATTTTGTTCCTAATGAAATTTTAAACACAGAACATGATAGAGACTGATGGACTCCTATGTACAACTACCAAGATTTCACACTTTCATAATTTTCTAATGCTTTTTAATGAATGAGAGTATTACAAATGAAGTTAAAGTCCTCTTTGAGCTACTCCATAATCGTATTACCCTAGGATTAACTTCTATGAATAATTTGTTGTTTATAATCCTGATGCCATAATTTTATAATTTATCAAGGAATGCTTATATATTTTTCTGTTCTAAAACTTGATGTAAATATTATCATGCTCTACTACAGTAGCACTGGAAAACTTTCTTTGACATTTCATTTTTTTCTGTATTTAGATACATATTTTTAGCTTATTTTCTCTGCATTCTCAGTTAATATATCATGGACTATAGTTGAGCAGCCCTTACTAGAAAGCTTCTATGTATGTACTTATGCATATTTTTTACTTGATTTCTGAAGTTATATTTTATCAGAGATTCTTGTCCCTCAGTTCTGGAAAATTATCTGCTCTAAGATTTATGTCTATGTGTGTGAAGGCAATGGCACCCCACTCCAGTACTCTTGCCTGGAAAATCCCATGGATGGAGGAGCCTGGTAGGCTGCAATCCATGGTGAAGCTAAGGGATACGACTGAGCGACTTCACTTTCATTTTTAACTTTTATGCATTGAAGAAGGAAATGGCAACCTACTCCAGTGTTCTTGCCTGGAGAATCCCAGGGACGGGGGAACCTGGTGGGCTGCCGTCTATGGGGTCACACAGAGTTGGACACGACTGAAGTGACTTAGCAGCAGCATGTATGCATTTTATCTGCACATATCTATTCCAATTACTTTGAGTTTCTTTGAAATACCTTATGGTTCATAGTTTGGACTTTTTATACCTTTGCACATTTCTTCTATTCCGTTTGCAATTTAAGACTAAAAAATGTCCCAAAGAGTAAAATCTGTAATTTTACCATATATATCTCTTCACTTCTACTTTCTGTCTTGGCCCAAAACAGATGCTGAGACGGTCAGGATACTCTCTCCATATTTTTAGTATTTTGGTGAGTTACTAGCAATTCATTTAAAGAAGAAATAAATGCTGAAAAAACTTTCTGAATCAATCATGTATTCTGACATAATTTCAGATATAGTCATACACACACACTGATACATATTTTGTGTGTGTGTAAATATATGTGTGTGTATATANGGGAGTATTCGATTGGGATGTTTCTGTACCAAGGTCACTTTGGATGGAAGGGGAGATTGAGTCAGGGAAACCACTGGCAGGGAGGCAAGGGTGAGTCCATCAGTGCAAAGTGTGACCTTTGCGTTCAGAGGGAGGGGAAGGGATGCACACGACAGCCTCCAGGTGCACAGGGTCCACTCACCCGGATCGGATGAAGTTGGAAAAATACTGCATGATTTTCAGGGAAAGGCTTTTCTCCTCCAGCGTAAACTGCCCCTCGTAGGCAGGGTAGAAGGGAAGCCCAAAGGCATACAGAACATCTGTCAGCAATTCCAAGCTGGGAAAACACACGGAAACAAAAGTTACAAGAAAAAAACAAAAGTTAAAGGAATATTAAACAGCTGGAAGAACCTACATGAGCCAAAATCCAGTATTCATGCCCCAGTGAAGATTTTCTCTCTTTATGTCTTAGATTCCTGTGTGGTGCTTAGTTGAGTTGAGATTCTGCTTGGCCCTTAGTCCGGTGGCCCCTTGGGCAGATCCTCAGCACATAGATAGGTGGAAGAGTGCCCAACCCTGAGAATGCAACTCCCTGGAAACATCTGTAAGACTAAGCATTTTCTAAGACCATGTTCTCTTGACTGCATCCCATGATACTTAGAACACTATCAATTGAACATCTGTTTGCTCAAAGTAACTTGTGTTTTCAACCCCTTCCTGTGCTAGTCCTTATAATCATATATGGTTTATACTCCAACTCTTTTCCAGGTTGACACTCATCCATGTAACCCACTCATTACAATGCCTGGCACATAACTGGTCAGTAATACATATGCTATGCTTAACTTGAGATCTGGATGGATGTGAGAGTTGGACTGTGAAGAAAGCTGAGCACCGAAGAATTGATGCTTTTGAACTGTGGTGTTGGAGAAGACTCTTGAGAGTACCTTGGGCTGCAAGGAGATCCAACCAGTCCATTCTAAAGGAGATCAATCTTGGGTGTTCTTTGGAAGGACTGATGCAAAAGCTGAAACTCCAGTACTGTGGCCACCTCATGCGAAGAGTTGACTCACTGGAAAAGACTCTGATACTGGGAGGAATTGGGGGCAGGAGGAAAAGGGGATGACAGAGGATGAGATGGCTGGATGGCATCACCGACTCGATGGATGTGAGTTTGAATGAACTCAAAAATACTGCATGATGTCCATCAGGTCAGTGATGCCATCCAACCATCTCATCCTCTGTCGCCACCTTCTCCTCCTGTCCTCAGTCTTCCCAACTTCCCTGTCCATCACCAACTTCCTGCATGATTTCCCTAGAAGTCTGGCCCATGCCCTCTGGTGGCTGGGAAGTAATCCATGCCATACCAATGTGAGTGTCTTTCTTTAGGGCAGTGCTTCATTGGCCATGCTGGACCTTCCTTAAATGTAGCAGTATCAGCACAGGGGCTGGCCATGGAGTTGGTGATGGACAGGGAATCCTGGCATGCTGCAATTCATGGGGTCACAAAGAGTTGGACACGACTGAGCGACTGAAATGAACTGAACTGAATAAGCAGCAGGCAGGAGGGAATAAAGATTTGGAAGCCCAATGAGTGGTTGAAATGGACTGAGCTGGTGATGGGGAGACAAGTCCAGTGGTACACAGATCCATGGGAGTGAGTGCTGGGAGAAAGGCTGGAGGGACTTTACAGCAGTATAGTAGAGATTTGACTTTTCCCAAGAAGTCTGGCCCATGCCCTCTGGTGGCTGGGAAGCAATCCATGCCATACCGATGTGAGTGTCTTTCTTTAGGGCAGCACTTCGTTGGCCGTGCTGGACCTTCCTTAAATGTAGCAGTATCAGCACAGGGGCTGGCCATGCCAGATCAACCATGTGACTTAGTGTGGGGGCTCTGGGTCATATGATAACAGTCANACTTCGTTGACCGTGCTGGACCTTCCTTAAATGTAGCAGTATCAGCACAGGGGCTGGCCATGCCAGATCAACCATGTGACTTAGTGTGGGGGCTCTGGGTCATATGATAACAGTCAGCCTGGAGACCGAGGTTAACCACATGGGCAATCAATGAAGCAGTCAATCACATAAAGGGGCTCCTATCAGACCTCTGAGCACCGTTTGAAGGCACCTCCCTGGTGGACACCACTCTGGGTACATCTTTGTTGTTGTTCAGTTGTTAAGTTGTACCCGACTCCTTGCCGCTCCATGGACTGCAGCATGCCAGGCTTCCCGATCGTTCAGTATCTCTCAGAGTTTGCTCAAACCCATGTCCATCAGGTCAGTGATGCCATCCAACCATCTCATCCTCTGTCGCCACCTTCTCCTGTCCTCAGTTTTCCCCAGCATCAGGGTCTTTTCTAATGAGTTGGTTCTTCGCATCAAGAGGCCAAAGTATTGGAGCTTTGCTTTCACATCAGTGTCCAGAGCATGGCCCTCCTGATTCCACGGGGAGAGGTCAACAGCAGAGCTTCATGTTCGGAAGCCCCCTGGACTCTGCGGTCTGCCGCGCTTCCTTTGTCTGATCATAATCTACATCCCTTCCTTGTGATGACCTCAACCATGACTACAGCAGCTTTCTCTGAGGTCTGTGAGTCCTTCCAGTGAATTTTCAAACCAGAGGGTAGTTTGGGGAACCCTCCAGACTTGCTCTTGTCTTCAGAAATGAGCGAGGTCTTACGGTGAGGCCGTGTTCTCTGACCTTGCACTTGGCCCAGTTTGTCACGAGAGCCAATTTCTTAACTTCATAGATGAGGAAGATGAAGTTCAGAGAGGTTTCCTGACTTACTCAGAGACAGCAGGAACTTGAACAGCAGAGTTGGGCCAAGAACCTTGCTAGGAAGGCATGGCGCTAACAGAAGACCTGAGGGGAGTGGCCCAAGGACACTGTCCCCGGTCCTGGCTCCTTTACTCTCAAGCCAAGCGATTTCCCCAAAATTACCTGACCTCCCTGATCTCCTGTTTTGTCATCTGGGGAATGAGTGTGAAATACCTACTACACATGGCTGCAGTGAAGTCTGATATACGGGGGGTGCAGTAGGTGCCTGAAAGCTTGCCCACTTCTTTCTCATCCATCATTCTACTTCCAGATTTAATCGACCATCTCTGAGGTGTCAGTGGCGTCTCTGAACAGGGGCACAGAGTCACCAGTGATTCTCACCAGTGCTGGCCCAATGGGCAGGCATGCCCGGTGCTGGTCCTGGGAAAGGGCTTAGATTGCATGACTCCCATGTAAAGGCAATTTGTGCAGAGACTAAACCGCGATAAAGCAACGAGCAAAGCTGTGTGACTAGACAGTGTAACTCTGAGTGACCCAGTGTGATGGCCCCAGAGGTGGGAAGGGAGACTCTCAAGATGAGGGATGTGAAGGGGGACATCTCAAGCACAGAAGGGGCCTTCTCTGCTGTTCCTCACCTGCTTAGGCTGGGAACTGCGGTGACCCACGGGCCTGAGGTGGGGCTGCGGGCCTGGCACCTGGTCTAGCCTGGGGACTAGACTGGTCTGCCTCCTGTGACCATCAGACTTACCAGCAGGCGTACATGTGACTCTCAGCAGGGCACAGAAGAAATGACACGATACTGAGTCACTCAGTTGAGCCCCTGCTCTATCTGTCACTTGTCACCCATGTAACTTTAGATGAGTCATCTGATGTCTCTGAGGCTGAGTTTCTTCATCGTGAAATACAGACCAGTGCATTCATGGCACGTGGAGGCTATAAAAACAAGTGTTTCACAAATGCTGGGAACTAGTGTGATTATGGTTTTTATTGTTCAGTAGCTAAATCGTATCCAACACTTTGTGATCCCAAGGACTGCAGCATGCCAGGCTCCCCTGTCCTCCACTATCTCCGGAAGATTGCTCAGATTCCTATCCACTGAGTCCGTGATGCTATCTACCTACCTCATCCTCTGGTGCCCCCTTCTCCTCCTGCCTTTAATCTTTCCCAGCATCAGCTTCTTTTCCAATGAGTTGGCTCTTCGCATCAAGTGACCAAAGTATTGGAGCTTCATCTTCAGTATCAGTCTTTCCAGTGAATATTCAGGGTTGATTTCCTTTAGGAATGATTGGTTTGATCCCTTGCTATCCAAGGGACTCTTAAGAGCCTTCTTCAGTATTGAAATTCAAAAGCACCAGTTCTTCGGCACTCAGCCTTCTTTACGGTCCAACATTCACATCCGTACATGACTACAGGAAAAATCATCGCTTTGAGTATACGGACCTTTGTTTGCCAAGTGATGTCTCTGCTTTTTAATATGCTGTCTAGGTTTGTCATAGCTTTTCTACCAAGGAGTAAGCATCTTTTAATTTCATGACCACAGTCACCATCCACAGTGATTTTGGAGCCCAAGAAAAGAAAATCTGTCACTGTTTCTGGTGCCTGCATGAAAGCATCATAGAAGGAACATGAGACAGTGTGAGCCCCCAGGACCAATGGCGCTCAGAATAACAGTCCTAAAGGGTGATGTCTCTTTGCAGCTGTTGTCAGGTATCCCGATCCTCTTAGAACCAAGGTAAGCTTTCCTTCAGTCCTGAGCAGAGAGGAGGAAGTGGCACCAGAATTTATAGGTTCTGGGACCCGAAGAGCCAAGCCCCTTGTTCAGTGACAAAGCATCCAGAGCTCAGACAAAGCCCAGAGCCAGCAGTCCCCGCCTGAACCGTTCAGCGGCCAGCTCTCCTCAGTGCCCGTTCAGCTACCATCTCCCGAGCACCTGTGACGCGCCAGAGACTGTGGTTGATCTTTGATCAGCAACATTAAGGATCAGCCAGGAAGTAAGTAGCACCTGCATTGTTTGCAGGTGACGACCCAAGGCCCAGAAAGGTGATACGTCACAGGAAAGCCGGAAGTGTGTGTTGGAATGACCTTCTGCATTTTACAGATAAAGAGTCCGAAGGTCAAGAAGCTTCACGTGATTTCTTCCCCAAGGACAAGTGGTGGTAGACTATAGAATAGTGAGCTACTCAGCTTCTCTGAGCCCCAGAGAAAACCGGAAGTTTGGGAACCACTCGAGCGCATGCTCATTAAGGTCTTTCAGCTCTGGTCCTGTGAAAGGCATGAGAACTGAGACCAGAGAACTGAGGGCCACATCTGAAGGGATGAGGGACATTGGTGATCTCTACACAAGCCAGTCACCAGCTGATCTCTTTGGGAACCATTGCTGGAGTAGGCTGGGAAGATAGAGTAGAACAGAAATCGCAGGGTGGCTGCAATTATCCGATAGGAATAGAAGGCAGCTTCCTTTAACAGATTGCACCCTGCCCCTCCATCCCCGCCCTGGCCCTGACCTTACCTTCTAGCCAACCTGCTCACCTAAAATCTGCTGGATTTGCAGGGAGGCTAAGCCTGCATTCCAGTGATTCAAAAGCAAAGTCACATTTCGGAGACTGTTCACACAAAATCTCCTGACCTGAGCTCTGCGTCCAGCATAAGGGAGGCATCACACATGAACACCAGGGCTTCTTAGGGAGGACTGAGGTGCTGTCCCCAGAGGAATACTTGATTCTGGGCCCTGCGGACACAGTGACCTGCACTGGGGAGCAGGGTGAGAGAGGGATGGGTAGGATCTTTCTTGACATAAACAGGCCACATGTTTGCCTTCTGGAGGTTGAAGAGGCTTGGCTGCTGAAAGGCCATCTCCAGCCTATGTGAATGGATTGATCTGAGTTTCTATCCTTGTTGTTCTGTCTGCAGAAGGAAGTTTGTTGACCTCATCCCCATAAAATATACTCCTTTTCTTATCTTTAGCCAGCATCTCTCGACAACTTCCTCCAAAGGAAATTAGGGAACATGAAGGAATAAAAGTCCTTCTGCTTCCCAGGCCTTTTTTTTTTTTTGGAAGGGTTGTTAAATAACTTAACAAATAGAAGCTTACCAGTATGCTTCTCTTTGTGCAAATCTAATATACAAAAGTTCAGATTCTGCCCCTGAATTAATCAAGAAGTAATTATATGCTTTGGCTTGTGTTTTACAAAAGGATTCCCTATACAATACTTTAAATAACACAGCCCCATCCATGGCTCCAGATGAAATAGTTGCAATATTTCCATAGCTCCCTAAAGCCCAGCAGAGCTGGATGATATATGCTTTGGCAATACAGGCGACACTTTCAAAGGATTTGCTGGATTAACCTGGACATTTTATTCCCTACATAAGGCATAACAACTGTTGCTCAGAAAAGGCTGAACTTTCCTGGCTCAACACATCTATTCTCATCAGGAAGTTATGTGTCTACAAAGAGCCAACTGTGTTCCTTGCTAATCTGTTTCTGCCTGTTATAGTTCTCAATGTAATTACAGAGATGAATTAAATGCATTGCATATCTCGTGGATGCCCCACTTTCAAGAAACCAAAAGTGGACATCACAGAGCTTGCATTATGGTTTTGGTTTTGCACAAATTTCAAAGAGAGAATTCCAAACTGCGTTTTCCTACTCAAACTTTTGACCCTGCACAAAGCATGGCAAGTAAATGTACATTTATATGCTTACAGTTCAAATTAAATGTTTAAGGCATATATATACCTTATTCATTTTTTACAAGTTCCCATTTTCGTTAACTTTCCTGATTAAATTATCATAATATTGGATAACAGGGTTTCCAATGGTTTTTAGTGAGTTGTGTCATGAATGTGAAAGAAAAGACCAATGTGCATTCTACATAATCTTAAAAATCTCCAATGCCTTTCTGTCATACTCAGATACAATAATATCTCTGCCTGCCACAGCTTGCAAACTCCTATGTGAACTGCAAGACCCCATCTTTTTCTCCCACATCTCCAACTACTCTCCTCCTCTTCAAAATACTTCAGTTCTCCATCCCTCTTTATCCTCAGACATGTCAAGCTTTTTTCCATTTTTCTTCCTACTGCCATTATCTAAACTTATTCTACTTATTTATCATCTGTTCTTTGCAACCTATTCTTAGACCCTTATCAGCCTTACCCCCTGATTGTAGTGTTAGTCCCAAGAGTGTAGCCCTTCTCTGTCTTACCAGTTGCTCTATCTCTAGGTTTTCCATCTCAGAGAATCTGGAGTATAGAAGATAGTAGTTATTTGTTGTATCCGTGTCTAAAGGGATGCATAGCAGAAGCCCTTACATATCATAAGGTTGGCTTCAGTCTCAGAAAATGATTTACTTCCATCTTTACTGGGTGATTATCTTGTTAATCACACAGGATGTAGCCAGGCCGAGGGACTCAGTTCAAGAATTCAGCCTTAATATTTTCTTTGGTTTGCTAATTTCAACTAATCCACCAAGACACATCAACTAGAAAGATAAGACTATGAATCTGGAATGTTAAAGGCCCCTGGAATGCACAGAAACATCTAGAATGCACATGCTGTGGTGTACAAAATGTCTTGAGTTTGAAATTGATGGCTTTGTTTTTCCAGGGTTGGGACAACTTGTGAAGGAGGAACATAAATGCTTCGTTAGTCATTTTGATTTTTTTTTTCCCTCAGACCTTATTTCTCCTAAAAGGGAAATAACCCAGATACTGGCCAGCTACAATATGCCAAGTATTTAATGTATATTGACAGGAATCTTCACACTATGAGGCAGATGTAACTAAACCCATTTTCTAGGTGAGGAAACTGAGGCGAAGGAACTTGCTCAGATGCAGCAGCTAACAAATGGAAGAGATAGGATTAACATCCTAGTTGGTTTAACGTCCAAGGATGTGTTCTTCTACNTTCTAGGTGAGGAAACTGAGGCGAAGGAACTTGCTCAGATGCAGCAGCTAACAAATGGAAGAGATAGGATTAACATCCTAGTTGGTTTAACGTCCAAGGATGTGTTCTTCTACACTGAATTGCTTCTCCCAAAGGTATAGAACAGCCCAGCATCCTATGTGGAGCTTGGAAAGGTGTTTAATCCCAAGAGTCCGACCCCACCGCCCATTCAAAGTCAAGTCTCAGCTCTCTAAAATGCATTCTGCACTGCAGAGACACGGGAATCACATCTCAGGATCCCGGAGACCAAAAGCTTTGGAATAAGGACCTGAACAGAGCACACGATTCAAGTCTGATGGCTCACACAGTCCCGAGGTGAATTTCCATGCGAATGATGACCTGACTCTACCTGCCAGGAAGCTTAAGATCATGGGCCTCAATCTCCTTTTTGAAGTGGCCACAGCAACCCTTTCGGTGACCAGTTCCCCCAAACCACTTTATCTGTGGTTGCTTTCTTCCTCGCACTTGCTCATTCCAACGTGGGTTCTCCCAGGATCATACATTAAACAGTATGAGTAGCACCAANTCTGTTTCTATGGCTCTGAACACGCTCCTGAACTCCCAGCTCACCCAGCCAACTGCCGATCCTACACATATCTGCAGTCCGGGCCGGTTTCCCCTCTACTGTGTCTTTAACCCTAACTTAATGCGCCAGTTTGCCCCCTGGACCTCGCAGTGGACCTCATTCTGGTCTCTAAGTCCTTTGTTATCTTTCCATAGTCGGTTTTCCATAGAGCTGCCAGAATGCTCTTCAAACTCACTGATCAGGAGTATCATTTTCTAGCTTATACTTTCTGATAACGGCCCCCTGCGAGTAGAATCAAGTCACTGTTCAGATGGCCTGACAGATCTGCTTTCTGCTCTTACTGCTCCCTCCATCACCCACTGGGTTTAACAGCATCTGGCCTTCTCGTCCCCCAAACCAGCCCTGCCCCGGGATCTTTGCACCAGCTCCTTGACCGGCTCCACTCATGGCAGGCTCTTCTCACCACTCAGGACCAGAAGTCCCCTCCCCAACCTCCCCGCAAACTGCTTTCCCCCATTGCTTCCTTTCCTCTCTTGTTACTGTTGCAGCTTTTTTCAGAGCACATTCCATGATCTAAAACTCCTATTCCTTTGTTTACACACCATTGCCACTGTCCTTCCCCTGGAACATAAACTCTATGAGCCAGGAGCCTGATCTCTTTGGTGGGGGCTGGGGGCAGGGGGTTACAACGTTCCCCAGAGCCATGAGGTGAGCCCTCAGAGAGTTTGTATCGACCGCTCCTGCCCTGACTACTGGGTGTGGAAGTGACCAGACCAAAGGCTGACTTCAGCTTCCAGCAGGCCTCTTGCCAGGCCCTGTCCTAANGTGAGCCCTCAGAGAGTTTGTATCGACCCCTCTTGCCCTGACTACTGGGTGTGGAAGTGACCAGACCAAAGGCTGACTTCAGCTTCCAGCAGGCCTCTTGCCAGGCCCTGTCCTAATTGTAGGGGCCATGATAAAATGTTCCTTTTAATTTTTTTTTAATTCAGAAGAAAAAATAAATAATAATAATGTACATATACTAATGAATCCAGGGACTTCCCTGGCAGTCCGTGAGTTAACACTTCACCTTCCAATGCCGCGGGTACATATTCATCCCTGGCTGGGGAGCTCGGATCCCACACAACCCAGGGCCAAAAATCCAAAACATAAGACAGAATCAATATTGCAACAAATTCAATAAAGACTTAAAAAACAGTCTGCATCAGAAAATCTTAAAAAAAAAATAATGAATCCAGCCTGACTTACATTCATCTTTTACTGGCACAGTCAGAAAATATTTTTACTGTTTTAGGGGAATGAGTCAAACCCGTTGATCCCTAGTTTTCTCTTCACAGAGCACAGGGGATACTGAGACCAGGGACACGGGTGAGTGACGATGCTGAGGGTCGGGTGGTTACAGCACCAGAGTGGAGGGGTCTCGGGACAGCTCCCACGGTTGGGTGCTGTCACCTTTGCCTAGAAGTCCTTAAAAAAACAGGATTAAAACTACCCTATGACCCAGTAATCCTACTACTGGGCATATACTGAGAAAACCATAATTCAGAAAGACACACGTAACACAATATTAATAGCATCACTATTGACAATAGCCAGGGCATGGAAGGAATCTAGACGTCCATCGGCAGATGAATGGATAAAAACATTGTGGCATATATACACAATGGAATATTACTCAGCCGTAAAAAGGAACGGCATTGAGTCAACTGAACTGAGGTGGATGAACTTAGAGGTGAACTTAGAGTGAAGTAAGTCAGAAAGAGAAAAACAAATACCATACAGTAACGCATACGTATGGAATCTAAGAAAACGGTACTAATGAATCTATCTGCAGGGCAAGAACAGAGATGCAGACGTAGAGACGCAGGTGTAGACACGTGGACACAGCGAGGAAAAGAGAGGGTGGGGCGAACCGAGCGCAGCATGGTGGTGGTTTAGTCACTAAGTCGTGTCTGACTCTTGTGACTCCGTGGACTACAGCCTGCCAGTCTCCCCTGTCCATGGGATTCTCCAGGCAAGACTACTGGATGGGGTTGCCGTTTCCTTCTCCAGAGTAGCAGAGAAATATATGCACTACCATATGTAAAATATCTAGCTAGTGGGCAGTTGCTGTATAGCACAGGCAGCTCGGCTCGGTACTCTGTGATGACCTAGAGGGGTGGGAGGGAGGCTCAGGAGAGAGGGGATATACATATATACACACACACAAATAGCTGATTCATGTTGTTGTATGGCAGAAAGCAACACAACATTATAAAGCAATTATCCTCCAGTTAAAAATAAATTTTAAAAGAAAAAAAACAAACAAACAGACGTTCTCACTTAACTACAGGGTTGGTTGCCCTGTGCCCATTCAAAGACTAAAGAGATGCTAGCTCTCAGACTGGTTCAGCTGCCTGCATGGCATGACTAAAGCAAGGAATCCCAACCTGGGTTTTTGATTCTGGGTCCTGGCTTTCCAGAGGGCCCCAGGATGTCTAGGGTCTGCACTCTCGCATCTCTTCACCCCAAAGGGCCGGGGATTTGGTGCAGCAGTCCCCCTCTCTCTCCACAGGAAATCCACGTGCTCCCTGAGACTCTGGCACGCCCCTCTGCTGTAATCTGTCACCAAAGGCTTGGTTTTCCCAGGCTGGGGCTCATGCCAGCTCCTGGGGCTGCCAGGTGCCACTTTCCAACTTTCAGATGGGCTGCCCTCCCCCTCCCCGCTCCCTGCAGGGGCCCCACCCCACCTGCTCCTGGACGAGGCCAACTCCTGGCCAAGCTCAGGGGCAACGCCACGGGGGCTGATTGCAGTTTTTTTTTTCTCGCCTTCCTTGGAGATGCTCGTGCTTGGAGGGGAAGGCAGAGCATCGCCTCTTGGAACAAATCTGCTTTTGATCATGCAAATTAATGCCCGGTTAATGTAGGCAGACTGTCAATTTCACCAGTTAGAGAGAGAGAGAGAGAGAGAAAAGAGGGAAAAATCCCCACTACGGTGACTGACGAAGAATTTCAACGGAAAGCTGCTACTTCAGAAAATAAGATCGTTCTCTGTGAACAGAGCCATCCCAGGCATCTCAGGGAGCGCCGATGCACCACGGGTATGTGTTTAACTCTGCTGGTGTCATTAAGGCTCCTCGGGTGGGCCATAGGCAGCCTGGGTTGCTGGGGGCCGAGGGTCTTCACGTGGACTCGCTGGAAGCCCTACCCACCCTCTTTGGGCTAAGGGAATTTATTGGGTCTCTGCTGCTGTGACAGACGGGTGAGTCTGGGGGCTCATTTGGGGTGGGAGGGACATCTATCTACCTCTCTATCCCTGGGAAGCTGGATGGTGTGTGTTTGGGGTTGGGCTCTGGATAGTACTGATGCAAGGGTGGAATGAGAGGCAAGCATGTGTATGTATCTGCCACAATTTGGAAAACTGGCGCAGGTCAGGCGAGGTGGTTCAGTGATCATCCGCTCTTTGTATTCCTGCCTCCTTGGGATAATTCTCTGGACTGGGGACAATAGCTTTGATATTGACTGTCATAGCACAGTTAAAGAATCAAGGGAAAAGCTAATACTTATTGAGCACATGCTACTTNTATATACACAATGGAATATTACTCAGCCGTAAAAAGGAACAGCATTGAGTCAACTGAACTGAGGTGGATGAACTTAGAGGTGAACTTAGAGTGAAGTAAGTCAGAAAGAGAAAAACAAATACCATACAGTAACGCATACGTATGGAATCTAAGAAAACGGTACTAATGAATCTATCTGCAGGGCAAGAACAGAGATGCAGACGTAGAGACGCAGGTGTAGACACGTGGACACAGCGAGGAAAAGAGAGGGTGGGGCGAACCGAGCGCAGCATGGTGGTGGTTTAGTCACTAAGTCGTGTCTGACTCTTGTGACTCCGTGGACTACAGCCTGCCAGTCTCCCCTGTCCATGGGATTCTCCAGGCAAGACTACTGGATGGGGTTGCCGTTTCCTTCTCCAGAGTAGCAGAGAAATATATGCACTACCATATGTAAAATATCTAGCTAGTGGGCAGTTGCTGTATAGCACAGGCAGCTCGGCTCGGTACTCTGTGATGACCTAGAGGGGTGGGAGGGAGGCTCAGGAGAGAGGGGATATACATATATACACACACACAAATAGCTGATTCATGTTGTTGTATGGCAGAAAGCAACACAACATTATAAAGCAATTATCCTCCAGTTAAAAATAAATTTTAAAAGAAAAAAAACAAACAAACAGACGTTCTCACTTAACTACAGGGTTGGTTGCCCTGTGCCCATTCAAAGACTAAAGAGATGCTAGCTCTCAGACTGGTTCAGCTGCCTGCATGGCATGACTAAAGCAAGGAATCCCAACCTGGGTTTTTGATTCTGGGTCCTGGCTTTCCAGAGGGCCCCAGGATGTCTAGGGTCTGCACTCTCGCATCTCTTCACCCCAAAGGGCCGGGGATTTGGTGCAGCAGTCCCCCTCTCTCTCCACAGGAAATCCACGTGCTCCCTGAGACTCTGGCACGCCCCTCTGCTGTAATCTGTCACCAAAGGCTTGGTTTTCCCAGGCTGGGGCTCATGCCAGCTCCTGGGGCTGCCAGGTGCCACTTTCCAACTTTCAGATGGGCTGCCCTCCCCCTCCCCGCTCCCTGCAGGGGCCCCACCCCACCTGCTCCTGGACGAGGCCAACTCCTGGCCAAGCTCAGGGGCAACGCCACGGGGGCTGATTGCAGTTTTTTTTTTCTCGCCTTCCTTGGAGATGCTCGTGCTTGGAGGGGAAGGCAGAGCATCGCCTCTTGGAACAAATCTGCTTTTGATCATGCAAATTAATGCCCGGTTAATGTAGGCAGACTGTCAATTTCACCAGTTAGAGAGAGAGAGAGAGAGAGAAAAGAGGGAAAAATCCCCACTACGGTGACTGACGAAGAATTTCAACGGAAAGCTGCTACTTCAGAAAATAAGATCGTTCTCTGTGAACAGAGCCATCCCAGGCATCTCAGGGAGCGCCGATGCACCACGGGTATGTGTTTAACTCTGCTGGTGTCATTAAGGCTCCTCGGGTGGGCCATAGGCAGCCTGGGTTGCTGGGGGCCGAGGGTCTTCACGTGGACTCGCTGGAAGCCCTACCCACCCTCTTTGGGCTAAGGGAATTTATTGGGTCTCTGCTGCTGTGACAGACGGGTGAGTCTGGGGGCTCATTTGGGGTGGGAGGGACATCTATCTACCTCTCTATCCCTGGGAAGCTGGATGGTGTGTGTTTGGGGTTGGGCTCTGGATAGTACTGATGCAAGGGTGGAATGAGAGGCAAGCATGTGTATGTATCTGCCACAATTTGGAAAACTGGCGCAGGTCAGGCGAGGTGGTTCAGTGATCATCCGCTCTTTGTATTCCTGCCTCCTTGGGATAATTCTCTGGACTGGGGACAATAGCTTTGATATTTACTGTCATAGCACAGTTAAAGAATCAAGGGAAAAGCTAATACTTATTGAGCACATGCTACTTATTACCTGTATTTTTTTCTTTCAACATCTTTATGGGGATATGTACTGATAATCTCCCGATTTTGCAAATAGGGAAACTGAGGCTCAGGCTCTAGTGAGCTCAGATTCTCCTGATTACAATCCATGGACAACCAGGACACTCTCCCGCTCTGTTGAGAAGCAGCTTGGGGGGCGGGGTACTGGCCAGTTCCGTCATCACTGGGTCACTTCTGTTTTTGGTGCTACTGCGGGTTCAATGACCCCTTCTTTCCCAACTGCACAGAGGTCCTGCAGTAGGTGTCTCTCTCTCCAAACAGTGTGCATCAAACTGCCTTTTAATGATTTATTTTTGCTCATTTTCTATTTTGTTCCTTGACTGTGAGCTCCTCGAGGGCAGGAATTTAATTTGTATTTATGTCCTAAACACCTAGCACAGTGTTGGGGGCAGAGTAAGTGACCTTGTTAAGTGTCGCGTGACTAATTGAACAGGTCTCTGTGCTGGGAACACATGCTTGAGACTCTGTTCTAGTGGATCTGTCCTGCTTCTCAGCACAGACAGGGTGGGAGAGGCGGGGCCGATACAGATGGAGGGAGGACTGGGGAGAAGGGATTGCTTGGATGAAGGTCCTTGGGGATATGCCACCTGGGGCTTCTCCCTGACTAACGGCAGTTGGACTCAAGTGCTACAGAGCCCTCCAGGGGGAAATGGAGAAACCCACAGCCAGCCCTGAATGCAGGTCACGAGCAGGCTGAGACAAGGCAGCGTAACCTGGAGGGCAAGCAGGCGCAGGGTTGTTGGAAATAAAAGAGGAACTTCAACACCACATCCAGAGGGCAGCTGGTAGCGTGGTTCCCACTTGGGTGTCCACGCTGGTCCATGGCAGCTCTGTATCGGGCAGGATTCTGAGGATTCCTGTGGGCTATGATCTGTCTGTAGGGTGTAGATGGTGCTAGTGCATTTCCAC
>SJYW01051126.1:1228607-1288383 GCA_006410735.1 Raphicerus campestris | reverse complement strand
CCCAGTTTCCTAGAGCTGAACAGAAAGCAACCCCAGCTGGAGCCAGAGGACCTGAAGTGGAGACTCGGCTCTGCAGATGAATGACTAGTCAGGTGACCCATCGTACGTGCATGTTTAGTCGCTCAGTGGTGTCTGACTCTTTGTGACCCCATGGACTTTAGCTTACCAGGCTCCTCTGTCCATGGGATTCTCCAGGCAAGAATACTGGACTGGGTTGCCATTTTCTCCACCAAGGGATCTTCCCAACCCAGGGATTGAACCCAGGTCTTCTGTACTGCAAGTGGACTCTTTACCATCTGAGCCACCAGGAAAGCCCCTAGATGATCTTAGGACAATGTCAATGCTCTCAAAACATGTTTCTTCCTCACTACAATGGTGTTAAATGTTGCTTCATGAGTATGGACCTCATAGCGTTATGGCTGAGATAAAAGAAGAGTGCAGGAGGAATTGCAAAGCCCTTTGCATTGAGTGGCCCTGATTCTACCTGAGTTCCTGTGTGTGTGAGCACCCAGCACGCGGTCATTGGTGGACAGCAAGCTCCTGAAGGGAAGACTGGCTTTTCCCAGAAGGCTGGGATAGAAATAGAGTGCTTTGGAGCTGGACAGACTTGGATTTGAATTCTGACTTCTCTCTGAACTGGTTTCTCATTGAAAATTTAGTGATAATAATCCCTAATCCATAAGGTTGGTTGGGGATGAATTATTGGTTTTGGTCAACCCACTCTTTCCTTGAAGACTCTTAAGTCAGATCCATAATTTTATTCTTTCAAACTAATAAAGATTCATTGAGCACTTACTGTGTATCAGTCACTTTTATGGGCACCAGAAATAGAGCAGAAAGCAAAACAGATAAAGTCTCTGAGCTCAGGGCAACTTATATGTGCTCACATTCTAGTGGAGGAAGAAATATAATAGACAAATAGATGATGACATTCAGGGGTACAAGTGCTGAGGATGGAGAGCAGGATAAGAGAGAGAGAGAATGCTGGGGGTGTGGTGCCCTCTCCACCAGAATGGTCCAGCAAGTTCTTTCTGAAGAAACAGGCCCTGAAGGAGGTGAAGCAGTGAGAACAACATCTTAGATGGTCTAGTGGTTAAGAACCCACCTTCAAGGGTTCGATCCCGGATCAGGAACTTAAGGTCCTACATGCCACAGACTACTAAGCCAATGAGCCACGACTAGAGAAGCCTGCACCTACCAGAAAGAACCAGCACAGCCAAAGAACATTCTAGAAGAGGGAATGGAAAGTGCTGAGATCCTGAGGTAGGAGTGTGCTCGGCAGATCTGAGGACCACCACAAGGACCAGTTGGGCTGAAGCACAGTGAGCAAGAGGGGAGCGGCAGGAGATGAGGTCAAAGACCATATCAGATAGTGGTTGTGATGGACTGGGGCTTTTCCCCTATGTGAGCTGAGGCCACTGGAGGACTTTGAGGAATGAAGGGCTCTGACTTATCCTGTGAAGGGATTACCCCAGCCATGGGTTCTTATACTTCATAAAAGGCAAAACCAGAAGCTGGACGATGGTTGGGGGCCATTATAAAAATCCTGGAGAAAGATGATGGCATGGGTCAGGGTGAAGGCAGAAGCGGTGGGGAGAGAGGGCTGGAAATGTTCTGAAGATAGAGCCACACAGACGTGCTGATGGAAACCAGGAAGCAAGAAAGAGAGGTTTGGAGCCTGCACCTGCAGAAGCAGGAGTTGTTTATTACGATGGTGAAGACAGTGGAGGACAAGCTGGTTGGGGATGGGGGAGGGCATCAGTGGAATCAGCAGTTCTTTTGGCTGTGTTAAGAGTGAAAAGCGATGAGACCTCTAAGTGAGGATGCCAAGTAGACCCTGGGCTAAGCCAGTCTAGGGTTCAAGGGAAAAGCCCAGATGGGAGATAAAGAGTTGGGCTGGAGGTACAGGTCAGTCCAGGAGACCAAGCATGCACACGTGATGGCTCTGCAAGTGTGCACTTGGCTCCAAGCCTGACTGTTACCGCATCCTTCTTCCTCCCAATTTCCCAGTCAGCCCCTGGGTGAATTCCCAGGAGGACACAGTCTCCCAGGACCCTGCCAATGGTTGCACTAGTGCCTGTTCACAGGGGGACACACACAGAAGGGAAGTAAGACGGGGACAGTCTAACCAGAACAAAGGCGCTAAGGGCGCACTGGCTGGGACGGGGTTTAGATACAAGCAGAGACGGGAACAGAGCCAGGCGCTACTCCGCCCTGACCTCCCAGCCAGTTCCCTGATCTGGAGCCTGGCCCCCTACCCACCTCCTGATGTAGGCAGAGAGCTCTCATCAGCAGACATCATCTTTCTTTGCAAATGGACCAAGGAAACAGCTCCTTGAAAGCCTCTAAGGGAAACTCAATGAGTGGAATGGAAACACATTGCTGGGGAGGCTTCCCAGTCCTCTGGATCTGGGCTCCCTGCCATGGGGGCTCTGACAGTCAGGGCAGAGCTGGCAAAATCCCAAGATGCTGCCAGGAGAGGAAAGGCCAAGCCAGCCGCAGACCATCCTTTTTCACTGGGCTGTCATCACCCCCAAAATATGAACCTGAGCTGCCCTATGGTCAACCCCAGCACCAGGCCCATCAGCTGGGGATCAGCATGTCCACACTGCTATATTTAAAATGGACAACCAGCAAGGGCCCACTGCAGAGCAGAGGAACTCTGCTCCATGTCACGTGGCAGCCAGGATGGGAGGGGAGTTCCAGGGGGAATGGATGTATATGTATACGTATGACTGAGTCCCTTCGCTGTCCACCCGAAACTCTCACAACATTGTTCACCTGCTATTCTCCAATATAAAATAAAAAGCTTACAAATTAATAAATAAAAGCGCCCCTCCCCTAGTTCCAGTGGATGGATGGCTTTTCCACCAGGAGTTGGGGGTGTCTAGGAATTTGCTGCCGGGGCCTGCTTCCCGCCACCTGTCTAGGATGCTCCCTAGGCTCGCAGGAATGCAGTTCCTCCCCTCTCTCTAAGGCTGGAGATGGGCTAGGATGCATTTTCAGTGCATGGTCTAAAAACTTAGAGCTTTGAGGATAGAATATCTTCTGCACAAAGCTTCCCGTGTCCTCCCCTGCCGGGTCATGTGAAATGAGGAATTGCACAGAAGGGTATCCAGGGCCGGTGTGCACGTCTTTCCAACCTGCCTGTGCTGTAGGGCATTGTCTCCCACATGGAGTATGGAGAGCGTGCAGCAAGAAAGGACATTTATTTCTTTCTCATGCTTTAAAACGTTCTGTTTTTGTGAATCTTTCTAACAATTAGTATAGGACTATGCATGTATATTATTTATACTCGAATGACTAAGCTTACTACTTTTTAACTGATGACAGACNTAGGATGCATTTTCAGTGCATGGTCTAAAGACTTAGAGCTTTGAGGATAGAATATCTTCTGCACAAAGCTTCCTGTGTCCTCCCCTGCCGGGTCATGTGAAATGAGGAATTGCACAGAAGGGCATCCAGGGCCGGTGTGCACGTCTTTCCAACCTGCCTGTGCTGTAGGGCATTGTCTCCCACATGGAGTATGGACAGCGTGCAGCAAGAAAGGACATTTATTTCTTTCTCATGCTTTAAAACGTTCTGTTTTTGTGAATCTTTATAACAATTAGTATAGGACTATGCATGTATATTATTTATACTCGAATGACTAAGCTTACTACTTTTTAACTGATGACAGACTGGATCAAAAGTAATTTGAAGAGCCACTGCTTTAAAGAAAAGCCCAGGGCTAGTGGTGGAGAGCGGCCTTGTTTCAGGGTTTCCTCAGTGAAACCGTCAGTCTGGTTCATAACCAAGTTGCAGACCCTCGAAATAAAGGGCTGAGTCATAGATGGGTGCTTGGCAGAAAAACGAAGAGATGGATCAGAGGCCAAATTCCTTCTCCACGGCTGTGAGTCAACCGATGGAAGCTGATAGTGACTAAGCTTTGCTGTACGCCACCTCCCAATACACACACACACACACACACACACACAGCTCTCTGTTTATACACATATACGTGGTATTGTTGTTCAGTCACTAAGTCGTGTTCGACTGCAACCCTATGGACTGTAGCACGCTAGGCTCCATGGAGTTCTCCAGACAAGAATCCTAGAGTAGGTAGCCANACACACACATATACACACAGCTCTCTGTTTATACACATATACATGGTATTGTTGTTCAGTCACTAAGTCGTGTCCGACTGCAACCCTATGGACTGTAGCACGCTAGGCTCCATGGGGTTCTCCAGACAAGAATCCTAGAGTAGGTAGCCATTTCCTTCTCCAGGGGATCTTCTTGGACCAAGGATCGAACCCATATTGCCTGCATTGGCAGGTGGATTCCTTCCCACTGAGCCACCAGAGAAGCCCACACATACCTGTACAGGTACACATATAAGCATATATGTTACAGATAATGTGTACATATGTATGTTAGTAATGTTCACAATACTAAATTCATAGTATTATAGAAATTCTTTTCACACTGATGCACCTCCTGAGATAGTCCATGTTAACTGTTTGCTGTGTATTCTTTCATACAGAAATATATACAATTGTACACACTTACATATTTACAGATATATACTGTTTTTTTAAATATATGAATACTACCTTAATTTCACACTCCTCTGGGATCTGACTTGTTTTCCATTCAACAACATATCACAGGCATCCTCAAGACAGGAGAGATGGACCTGGTTCATTCTTTTTACCATCTATATTATATATATCCAATAGTTCGTGTGTATCTTCATTCAGTTAACCATTTCGCTGTTCATGGATATTTGAGTTGCTTCCAATGTTTACTATAACAAATTAATGCTGTGATTAATACCTTTACATATTGATATATCTCATCTCAAAATGGTAGTTTGCTTTTTTTTTTTCTTTTGCTCTAAGATAGATTCCCCCTCAAGAGGTAGATTCTATACCCAAGGGAATAGAATAATTCAAAGGATGAGAGATCCCATTCGGTTGTGTTAATGATCCTTATTTGCTGTTATTAAGTCCAATGATACTGCTTTATAGTCAACTGAGTCAAACTGAGCCAACATTGAGTGTCTGTCCTCTGTGTGTTTCATGAGCTGGGACCACCATCCCAGGCTGACAACCTAGAGGGCCACAGGAGCAGCTGGACAGGGAGAGGGGGGTGGGCCAGGGGCCAGTGTGCCTGACCCCTTCCCAGGGGTGGCCACATCCTAGTGAGGAGTGATGGCTTCTCTGGTCTGAGCAGGAAACATATGCTCAGGCAGATAAATGACCCCATGAGTCCCTCACACTTTGCTGTGTCTCCAACAAGCCACCACAAGGCTCACATTTGGGCTTCCCTGCCAGACTCCCTTCATCCACCCGACTCTCCTTCTGCTAGGCTCCGTGGGATAAGCATCCTTCGTGGGTACAAGCGGAACGCACAACCTGCAACCCTGAAGCTACAGAGCTCTTGAGTCAGCCTTGCTGTCGGTTTCCCACTGTGATTCATACATTCACAGATGTAGTTTCTGGATGTGTCTGTGTCTGTGCTGCTCACAACACAGCAGGTGTCTTATTTCTGAACCCCACCCCCACTACCGTCTCCTAAATTCCTTACAGAGCTTTTGTACATGCAGGTTTTCATTGACTGTCTTGAAAATAACAAGCAAGCAAGTCCATGACTCTTGACCAAGGTCTTGTGTAGGTCCAGAGTCACTGGGCCACACTCCGAGGCCCCTCCTGCCTACCTTCACAGCCTTGGCTCTGTTGATGAGTCCGTCGTCCTGAGAACTTCCAATGAGCAGATCCACCTTGACCCGTGGGGCCCTCTGCAGCGCTCGGGCTGGGGCCTCTCGGAGGTACTGGCCATCGACCACTGGACCCCAGTAGTGGAAAGGACCACTCACAGCCAGCAGCTGCATCAGGTGCAAAGGGATGTCATGGTTTATATAGACTCCAGTACTCTTGCCTGGAAACTCCCATGGATGGAGGAGCCTGGTAGGCTACAGTCCATAGGGTCGCTCAGAGTCAGACACAACTGAGTGATTTCACTTTCTCTTTTCACCTTCATGCATTGGAGAAGGAAATGGCAACCCACTCCATTGTTCTTGCCTGGTGAATCCCAGGGACGGGGGAGCCTGGTGGGCTGCTGTCTATGGGGTTGCACAGTCAGATACGACTGAAGCGACTTAGCAGCAGCAGCATCCTCAAAAACTGATACTGAAATAGCCAGCTGTATTGCTTCACTGGGGGCTTCCCAGGCAGCTCAGTGGTAAAGAATCCCACCTGCCAATGCAGGAGATGCAGGAGATGAGGGTTCAATGCCTGGGTAGAAAAGAGCCCCTGGAGAAGGAAATAGCAACCCACTCCAGTATTCTTGCCTGAAAAAATCCCATAGACAGAGGAGCCTGGTGGGCTCTAGTCCAGAGGGTCACAAAGAGTCAGACACGACTGAGCCACTGAGCACTGCACAGTTGCTTCGCTTAATCAAGTCTTAACCATAATGAGCACCATTGCTGCCTATTCACCCAAAGCTCTCCTGGGAAATAAGAGTAGCGTGGCCAGAACAGCAAGCAGGACACAGGCCACAGTGCCAGGGTCAGGATGGCGAGTCTTACTCAGAGCAGTAACTAGTCCCTAGGGGAGCATCCCAGAACCTCCCACCAAGGTGGCAACAGATCCACTGGGAGGAAGGGTAAGCTGAGCCTGTAAGAGGCATTGGTCGTGGTGGTGGCCAAAGGCAGGACATGACAGGGGAAATTCATCAGCTTTGGTCACGATCTGATTAGCCCATATTTGGAGGAGCTGAGGATAAGACCTGCTCCAGGTCCATGAGTCCAGACCTGCTGTAGAAGGGATGAAAGCCTCAGCTCAGATGACAAGCTATTCTTTCTAGAGTCCCTTTTGTCAATACCAGGGCCAGGCAGGGCACCTGGGGGCTGTGAGCACCATCTTTATAAGTTGGAGAAGAAGCACACAGCTGCCATGTCTAAGGGGCGTGGTGGCTTCGCTGCACTGCAGCCCGGCCCACAGTGCTCAGTGCATGATACTGTGACCTGACCGGGTGACACACGATCCCAGCAAGACCCTTTACAGATGTCACTTTGTCTTCTTCTCCTACTCTGTAAGAGTCCCATTATTAACCCCATGCTGTGTGCATGCTCGTGTCTGCGTCTTTGGGACCTCGTGGACTGTAGCCCACCAGGCTCTTCTGTCTATGGAATTCCCCAGGCAAGAACACTGGAGTGGGTTGCCATTTCCTCCTCCAGGGGAATCTTCTCAACCCAGGGATCAAACCCGGGTCTCCTGGGTCTCCTGCATTGGCAGGTGGATTGTTTACCACTGAGTCACCTGGGAAACCCTATTATCTCCATAGTACAGACAAAATCTGATGCAGAGACCTGTCAATCCTCAGGACCTGAGTTTGGTCTGTGACATACTGCAGCCCAGGCACAGCTCAGGGAGGGGGTGGGGCGGTCAGGGAATATGCCTTCCGCCCCAGCTGGTCACCAGCCTACTGCATGGCCTTGGGTAGGTCCTGTCTCCTTTCTGGCCTGGTTTCCATTTGTAAAAGATCCCTCCCTCCCCAGCTCTCACATGAGTGCCTACCTTGGTCTGGGCATCATTGAGGATCCTGGCCGGCTCCTGGCGAAGGCAGGACACCATTTCTTGGATGGACAAGCTGGGGCAGCCAACCTCCTTTGCCAAAGCAGCTGCCTGTTGCTGAGCCCTCTCTGGCCTGATGACCGCAGCAGGGGAAAGCGCGGAGCCACCCTGGAAGAGAGAGCAGACTCAGAGCCCAAAGTCTAGATCATCTCCCACATCCTGCTCAGCCCAGAGATCTCAGGGCTGCATCTGGGCTCTGCATCCTTCTTCCAGGTGTGGGAGTCCCAGAACCCTTCCCCGAGTGCCCACAGGCGTCTGAGAGGTCAGGGCTGATCAATATCACATCAACATGCTGTGTGGTCTTGAATGAGTCTCTCTGGGCCTCAGGTTTCTCACCTGTGAAGTGAGGGCAGTAGATAGAGTGATCTTCAGTCCTGACTATGAACTAAGGTTGTGCATGTGTGTGTGTGTGTGTCATGCAGTCCAATTCTTTGTGATCCCATGGACTGTAGCCCACCAGCTCCTCTGTTCATGAAATTCTCCAGGCAAGAACACTGGAGTGGGTTGCCTTGCCCTTCTCCAGGGGATCTTCCCAACCCAGAGATGGAAGCCAGGTCTCCTGCATTGCAGGCAGATTCTTTACCATCTGAGTCACCAGGGAAGCCAGAACTAAGGTTGCATATTGAGACAAAGAGTTGATGGTGGTTGAGCAGGAACAAAAATCAGAACTGTCCTCTGAGAAGAGGACTCCGCAAAAGGTAGGTACATCCCACCAACACCTCCTGAGGATTTCTTAAATAGCAAGCTTTCCTGGATCAGTTAAGATAGAGTCAGACTTTAAAATAGGTGCCTACCTAGAAGGTGATGGAAACACAGTTATCATGCAAGTAAATTGTATTGGCAGTCATTGTTTAAGTCTCCGTAAAGTCTTTAGGTCTCTGGGAGCATTTTCTAAGAAGGCAGGTGGTGGTTGCTGGGTCTTGGGCAGTGGATCTCTGAGCCTGGACAGTTGGTGGGATTGGATCTTCCGCCCGGGGTAGAGAGCTTAGCTGAGCAGGGTAGGATCCTGGGGCCTGTCCTCTGTGGGTCAACCCCTCCCTCCAGCTCAGACATAGGCTGGGGCCCACCACGGAATCCGAGACAGCTAGGGCGGGACTTCTGGCACCACTACCATTACTCACCATGCTGTCTCTAACAACAGTAACAGAACGGCCACTGACTGGGGACTTCAATTAACTTGAGTTAATCTTGTTTTATCTCATTGGGTCTTTACAATAGTTGTGTACCTTAGCAGCTGTTACTCTCTCCATTGATAAACACGGAAATAAAGAAACAGGGAAATGAGCAACTTAGCCAAGTACAAAAATCTTATCAGAGGCGGAAACAGCCTGTGGCTTCAGACAGTCAGGCTTCAGAGCGTACTGTGCTCAGGACCCCAGGAAGAAAGTAGAAGGGTCTAGATCGATTCCTGGGTTGGGAAGATCCTCTGGAGAAGGGAATGGCTACCCACTCCAGTATTCTTGCCTGGAGAATTCTATGGACAGAGGAGCCTGGTGGGCTACAGTCCATGGGGTCACAGAGAGTTGGACATGACTGAGCACGGACCCACACAATTTACTTAAGCTTCACAATTATCCCACGAGGCAAGGGGAATTATCATCCGATTTTGTAGATTGGGGTGTTTAAGGCACAGAGGGGCTCTGTGGGTCTCCAGTCAAAGACTTGCTCTGAGCTTCAGNATTTACTTAAGCTTCACAATCATCCCACGAGGCAAGGGGAATTATCATCCGATTTTGTAGATTGGGGTGTTTAAGGCACAGAGGGGCTCTGTGGGTCTCCAGTCAAAGACTTGCTCTGAGCTTCAGCATCTGTTAACCAGGATAAGTCTTAACTCCAGGCTTAAGCAGTAATACAAGGAAAACACCAACCAACCCAGGGCCTGGAGGTCAGCAATGGTGGCAGTGAATAGGTTCACGATGGTTGAGCCCTCACCATCATGAGGAGTCGAGTCCCTGGGCCCTTGGGTTGGTTTCCAATGAAGACTACTGCATGTGCTCAGTCTTAAGGGAAAACACACACACACACTAACACACACTCAAGATATTCAAAGTCAAAGCCCCATATTCCAAATTACGCACTGAGCTGACAGAGTGCAGGAGGCCGAGGTGGGCTGGCTTGACCCACAGGTAGGCTGTGGGGAGACGTGGGTTTCAGGAGGGGGCCCTCTAATGTGTTCTACATTTTCTACAGATATAAAAAGCCAGAGTTCCTGA
This sequence comes from Raphicerus campestris, assembly GCA_006410735.1. Lineage (NCBI taxonomy): Eukaryota > Metazoa > Chordata > Mammalia > Artiodactyla > Bovidae > Raphicerus > Raphicerus campestris. The sequence continues at coordinate 1,278,548 of SJYW01051126.1, read as the reverse complement.
TACGGTGAGGAAGTGGCTAACAGCGTGGGTTACACTAATATTGCAAGATGCCTCAGAGAATGTTTTTCTCTGCAAGGACTTTGTCTTAATCGATCTTTCTGAAGGAAACCATGTTCTTCATGGAAAATCGGTGGTTAAACAAGCCAACAGCCGGCTCAGCCCTCACTTTGAAGCACTTAGTTGAAGACAAAGAACTAGGGGTGGGAGGAGGGGGTGGTACACAGAGTTGTGCAGAGAGAGGGGTCTTCANTGGTTGCTGGGTCTTGGGCAGTGGATCTCTGAGCCTGGACAGTTGGTGGGATTGGATCTTCCGCCCGGGGTAGAGAGCTTAGCTGAGCAGGGTAGGATCCTGGGGCCTGTCCTCTGTGGGTCAACCCCTCCCTCCAGCTCAGACATAGGCTGGGGCCCACCACGGAATCCGAGACAGCTAGGGCGGGACTTCTGGCACCACTACCATTACTCACCATGCTGTCTCTAACAACAGTAACAGAATGGCCACTGACTGGGGACTTCAATTAACTTGAGTTAATCTTGTTTTATCTCATTGGGTCTTTACAATAGTTGTGTACCTTAGCAGCTGTTACTCTCTCCATTGATAAACACGGAAATAAAGAAACAGGGAAATGAGCAACTTAGCCAAGTACAAAAATCTTATCAGAGGCGGAAACAGCCTGTGGCTTCAAACAGTCAGGCTTCAGAGCGTACTGTGCTCAGGACCCCAGGAAGAAAGTAGAAGGGTCTAGATCGATTCCTGGGTTGGGAAGATCCTCTGGAGAAGGGAATGGCTACCCACTCCAGTATTCTTGCCTGGAGAATTCTATGGACAGAGGAGCCTGGTGGGCTACAGTCCATGGGGTCACAGAGAGTTGGACATGACTGAGCACGGACCCACACAATTTACTTAAGCTTCACAATTATCCCACGAGGCAAGGGGAATTATCATCCGATTTTGTAGATTGGGGTGTTTAAGGCACAGAGGGGCTCTGTGGGTCTCCAGTCAAAGACTTGCTCTGAGCTTCAGCATCTGTTAACCAGGGTAAGTCTTAACTCCAGGCTTAAGCAGTAATACAAGGAAAACACCAACCAACCCAGGGCCTGGAGGTCAGCAATGGTGGCAGTGAATAGGTTCACGATGGTTGAGCCCTCACCATCATGAGGAGTCGAGTCCCTGGGCCCTTGGGTTGGTTTCCAATGAAGACTACTGCATGTGCTCAGTCTTAAGGGAAAACACACACACACACTAACACACACTCAAGATATTCAAAGTCAAAGCCCCATATTCCAAATTACGCACTGAGCTGACAGAGTGCAGGAGGCCGAGGTGGGCTGGCTTGACCCACAGGTAGGCTGTGGGGAGACGTGGGTTTCAGGAGGGGGCCCTCTAATGTGTTCTACATTTTCTACAGATATAAAAAGCCAGAGTTCCTGATACGGTGAGGAAGTGGCTAACAGCGTGGGTTACACTAATATTGCAAGATGCCTCAGAGAATGTTTTTCTCTGCAAGGACTTTGTCTTAATCGATCTTTCTGAAGGAAACCATGTTCTTCATGGAAAATCGGTGGTTAAACAAGCCAACAGCCGGCTCAGCCCTCACTTTGAAGCACTTAGTTGAAGACAAAGAACTAGGGGTGGGAGGAGGGGGTGGTACACAGAGTTGTGCAGAGAGAGGGGTCTTCAGGGGCAGAAGAACCAGGTTCAAACCCCAACCCTGCTGCTTACTTCTTAAGTGACCTTGGGTCAGTGAGTGGCCCCTGGGGCCTCAGTTTCCTCATCTGTAAATGCGGACAATGAAGTGACCTCACAGGTCACTATGAGGATACCCAGAGGAAGGGGCAGTGTCCTCCCCATGGAAGGCAGAGAGGCCTCCACTGCTCTGGGCACCACGGGGCCCCACGGACCCGGGACCAGCAGTGGGGTCTCTCCAGCCCACCCTGTCACACCAGCCAGCCGTCCGCAGCTCTGGGCTTGGACTTTATCTAAATCTGACCTAGCTATCGAGTGGCAATGAGTTTCCGCTTGAGTTTTTTTTTTTTTTAACTTTAAAAATAGCACAGGGCAAAAACCACAAGTGCTGACCACTGCTTCTTCGTTCTGGAGCCTCCAAACATGGGAAGGTATCTTGACCTCAGTCAGCCACAACGGTCGCTTCAGAGTCAGGACCTGCCCTCGGGCGAGCGCAGGCACAGACTACATGGTCAGACGGAGAGGCATCTCACGGTAGTCACCGAAACACACCCTCATACAGAGACACAGATAGAAAGACACACGCAGACACACTCAGAAACACACAGGCACTTAGCCACACACACACACAGACTCTTGACTAGGACATCTCAGTGAACTCCTCACAGGCCTTCCCCGGACAAACGTGCCATCCTGGGAGGGCCTGGGGCCCTTCCTTTCTTTGGGGCATAAGGAGGGAGGCTCTGGGTGGCAGGTGAGCCCTCCAGGAGGTGCAGGCTCCTCTCACCACCTCCCTCACCCTTCTCCGCCCACCCACCACTGTGCATTTCTCACCCGTGAGGGTGGGGGCGGGGGCAGGGGTGGAGGTGGTGGTGATGATCACTCGTGAAGAAAGAGGTGGTGGTGGGAAGCTGGGTGCCCGCTGGGGCCACAGTGTGGAATCAAGGAGTTAATTCACACTGAGCCCTTGTGAAGGCACCCTGCAGGGAGACGCAACAAGAATGGTGGCAATTCTCATTTAAACAGCACTCACTATGCTTCACATGCTCCAGGACCCTGCGCTCATAAAGGTTGATTTATCCTAAAAGAGCAACCCTGCAAGGTCGGGGTGGGGAGGGGGGTCAGCGGCGACTGGGTTATCTGAGCCTTACGGGTGATGAAGCTCAGGGTAGAGATCAAGCCACTTGCCCTGTGGCTGGAGAGGGACAGCCCCGGGATTCCAATCTAGACGGCTGGCTCCTCAGCAACCTGCTCTAACCTTGTGCGTCCTCAATCTTATGCCTCTGGTCGCTGGTCCCTTTCCATCTCTGTGTGAATGTGAGGTCAAAGCCAAGTGGAAAGGCATGGCTCTGGGGTTTGGGCCAACCAGGGTTTTGACCTCAGCTCTGCCTGTGGCCATCTTGCCAATTCCCTTTGTCATGCTGGGCTTCCAGCTCCTGATCTGAAAAATGGGGCTCTTTTCATGAACATTCACAGAGCTGGTATGTGGATTAAATAAAATAATGGCAGCCAACTACCTAATATGGAATTATCATTCAGTAAAGTTAGTTGTAATGATCATGGTGGATATTGTTATCCATGTGTTTAACTCCTACAATTTGACTTATTCTCAAGTCACTGAAGCCTGCAGTTACACATCAAGTGACAGGTAGCAAATCCCTTGTGATCTCTGTCCTGCAATTCTGCTCTGGCTCACTTCCTACTTGTTGAAAACATGGACTGTATCCAGCAGGATACACATATTAGTAGCCTCAACATGAGGCTCTCTATCATCAGGGTTAAGAGAACAAGCAGAAATTCATGTGCTTTCAAAGCTCAGAGCGGGAAGAGATTTCTGGGCATGAGAGTAGTCCAGAGGAAGCTACCCAGATGTAGGACTTGAGCAGGCTTTGATGGGAGGAAGTGATTAGAGAAAAGGAAAGAGGGCAGGTGGCTACTCTTGGGGGAGTGGGCAGGGATGGCAGGTGAATCCAGGGGTCTGATCACCCCAAGCAGCTAAGGGGAATGGGAGCTGGTTTCAGGAATCCCAGAACCCCCAGATTAGGACTTTAGTTAGTTCAGTCACTCAGTCATATCTGCCTCTTTGTGATCCCATGGACTGCAGCACTCCAGGCTTCCCTGTCCATCACCAACTCCCGGAGCTTGCTCAAACGCATGTCCATAGAGTCAGTGATGCCATCCAACCATCTCATCCTCTGTTGTCCTCTTTCCCTCTTGCCTTCAATCTTTCCCAGCATCAGGGTCTTTTCCAATGAGTCAGTTCTTTGCATCAAGTGGCCAAAGTATTGGAGCTTCAGCTTCAGCGTCAGTCCTTCTAATGAATATTCAGGACTGATTTCCTTTAGCATGGACTGGTTGGATCTTCATGCAGTCCAAGGGACTCTCAAGAGTCTTCTCCAACATCTTAGTTCAGAAGTTTGACTCAGCCTTCTTTATGGTCCAACTCTCATATCCATACACGACTACTTGAAAAACCATAGCTTTGGCTAGACAGACTTTTTTCGGCAAAGTAACATCTCTGCTTTTTAATATGCGGTCTAGGTTGGTCATAGCTTTAAGACTAGGGCTTAGAACTCAGAAAAATAGGTACTAAATGAGTGAGCCAGCAACTGTGTAAGTGAATGGACGGATGAATCAATGGATGGATTAGTTAATTCTCCTGAGTAAGAGAGGCATGTGCAGACAGAGGCAGTGAGGAACAAATGTGAGAGAGCTTTAAATTCAGCCTAAGCAAGATAAGTAATTAGAAAGCAGTAAACCCTGGGACACAGGCAGGTATCCCACAGGCAACAAGGAGTTAGTAAAAGCTTCCAAACGGGGTGTGACAGAAGGTATTTTAGGAATACTCTTGGGTCATTTATTTTTGCAACTCAGTGCTGAAAATGGTGCATAGCACTCAGTAGCCCCTCAGCATCAAAGCCTCTGGAAGATGAAAAATTCTGATGGCAGAGGTTGGGATGGATATTCCCTTACCACCAGAATCTAGCACAAAGCTTGGTGCACAGCAGGCCTTCGCTAAAGATTGGTGGGCAGAATGGAACTCAAGTGAATGGCTGGATGGTTGACTGGCCGCTGCGTGGGATGAACAGGAGAGGGCCTATCTGAAGCAGGGATTCCAACAGAGGCTTGTGTGGGTGGAAGAGAGAGGGGTGAGGCGTGAACCAGAACATCACTGCCACTGCTCTGCATTGGACCCTCTCCTGGGAACGGACCCAGACCTGAAAACTTGCCACCAGAACATCATAGACTGGCTGGGTTTATTGTTACTGCTTGGTCTCTAAGTCATGTCCAGCTCTTCTGTGATGCCACAGACTATAGCCCACCAGGCTCCTCTGTTCATGGGATTTCCCAGGCAAGAATATTGGAATGGGTTGCCATTCTCTTCCCAATCCAGGGATCAAACTCGCATCTCCTGCATTGCAGGCAGATTCTTTTTACCACTGAGCCACTTGTGAAGCCCCCTAGCTGGACTGGGGGACATCACTGAGGCAGACAGCTCGGAGATAACTCTGCAAGCTAAAGCAAGAGATAGACTTAAAAAAAACAAAAAACTTCTGTATGTGCAAGTTAACATTAATATTGCTTTTAATCTTTTCTACACTGAAATCATCTTCTTTTCTTGATCCCTAAAAGCATGAGTTTCACTCTGATTTGTAACGCTTTGATTTTGGCAAAATTTCAGTCAAAGGGATGATAATTAACACAACTTTCATCCAGAGACCCTAATCTTCAGGGCATCGGAGCACACTGCCNGGAGCCTGGTGGGCTACAGTCCATGGGGTCACAGAGAGTTGGACATGACTGAGCACGGACCCACACAATTTACTTAAGCTTCACAATTATCCCACGAGGCAAGGGGAATTATCATCCGATTTTGTAGATTGGGGTGTTTAAGGCACAGAGGGGCTCTGTGGGTCTCCAGTCAAAGACTTGCTCTGAGCTTCAGCATCTGTTAACCAGGGTAAGTCTTAACTCCAGGCTTAAGCAGTAATACAAGGAAAACACCAACCAACCCAGGGCCTGGAGGTCAGCAATGGTGGCAGTGAATAGGTTCACGATGGTTGAGCCCTCACCATCATGAGGAGTCGAGTCCCTGGGCCCTTGGGTTGGTTTCCAATGAAGACTACTGCATGTGCTCAGTCTTAAGGGAAAACACACACACACACTAACACACACTCAAGATATTCAAAGTCAAAGCCCCATATTCCAAATTACGCACTGAGCTGACAGAGTGCAGGAGGCCGAGGTGGGCTGGCTTGACCCACAGGTAGGCTGTGGGGAGACGTGGGTTTCAGGAGGGGGCCCTCTAATGTGTTCTACATTTTCTACAGATATAAAAAGCCAGAGTTCCTGATACGGTGAGGAAGTGGCTAACAGCGTGGGTTACACTAATATTGCAAGATGCCTCAGAGAATGTTTTTCTCTGCAAGGACTTTGTCTTAATCGATCTTTCTGAAGGAAACCATGTTCTTCATGGAAAATCGGTGGTTAAACAAGCCAACAGCCGGCTCAGCCCTCACTTTGAAGCACTTAGTTGAAGACAAAGAACTAGGGGTGGGAGGAGGGGGTGGTACACAGAGTTGTGCAGAGAGAGGGGTCTTCAGGGGCAGAAGAACCAGGTTCAAACCCCAACCCTGCTGCTTACTTCTTAAGTGACCTTGGGTCAGTGAGTGGCCCCTGGGGCCTCAGTTTCCTCATCTGTAAATGCGGACAATGAAGTGACCTCACAGGTCACTATGAGGATACCCAGAGGAAGGGGCAGTGTCCTCCCCATGGAAGGCAGAGAGGCCTCCACTGCTCTGGGCACCACGGGGCCCCACGGACCCGGGACCAGCAGTGGGGTCTCTCCAGCCCACCCTGTCACACCAGCCAGCCGTCCGCAGCTCTGGGCTTGGACTTTATCTAAATCTGACCTAGCTATCGAGTGGCAATGAGTTTCCGCTTGAGTTTTTTTTTTTTTTAACTTTAAAAATAGCACAGGGCAAAAACCACAAGTGCTGACCACTGCTTCTTCGTTCTGGAGCCTCCAAACATGGGAAGGTATCTTGACCTCAGTCAGCCACAACGGTCGCTTCAGAGTCAGGACCTGCCCTCGGGCGAGCGCAGGCACAGACTACATGGTCAGACGGAGAGGCATCTCACGGTAGTCACCGAAACACACCCTCATACAGAGACACAGATAGAAAGACACACGCAGACACACTCAGAAACACACAGGCACTTAGCCACACACACACACAGACTCTTGACTAGGACATCTCAGTGAACTCCTCACAGGCCTTCCCCGGACAAACGTGCCATCCTGGGAGGGCCTGGGGCCCTTCCTTTCTTTGGGGCATAAGGAGGGAGGCTCTGGGTGGCAGGTGAGCCCTCCAGGAGGTGCAGGCTCCTCTCACCACCTCCCTCACCCTTCTCCGCCCACCCACCACTGTGCATTTCTCACCCGTGAGGGTGGGGGCGGGGGCAGGGGTGGAGGTGGTGGTGATGATCACTCGTGAAGAAAGAGGTGGTGGTGGGAAGCTGGGTGCCCGCTGGGGCCACAGTGTGGAATCAAGGAGTTAATTCACACTGAGCCCTTGTGAAGGCACCCTGCAGGGAGACGCAACAAGAATGGTGGCAATTCTCATTTAAACAGCACTCACTATGCTTCACATGCTCCAGGACCCTGCGCTCATAAAGGTTGATTTATCCTAAAAGAGCAACCCTGCAAGGTCGGGGTGGGGAGGGGGGTCAGCGGCGACTGGGTTATCTGAGCCTTACGGGTGATGAAGCTCAGGGTAGAGATCAAGCCACTTGCCCTGTGGCTGGAGAGGGACAGCCCCGGGATTCCAATCTAGACGGCTGGCTCCTCAGCAACCTGCTCTAACCTTGTGCGTCCTCAATCTTATGCCTCTGGTCGCTGGTCCCTTTCCATCTCTGTGTGAATGTGAGGTCAAAGCCAAGTGGAAAGGCATGGCTCTGGGGTTTGGGCCAACCAGGGTTTTGACCTCAGCTCTGCCTGTGGCCATCTTGCCAATTCCCTTTGTCATGCTGGGCTTCCAGCTCCTGATCTGAAAAATGGGGCTCTTTTCATGAACATTCACAGAGCTGGTATGTGGATTAAATAAAATAATGGCAGCCAACTACCTAATATGGAATTATCATTCAGTAAAGTTAGTTGTAATGATCATGGTGGATATTGTTATCCATGTGTTTAACTCCTACAATTTGACTTATTCTCAAGTCACTGAAGCCTGCAGTTACACATCAAGTGACAGGTAGCAAATCCCTTGTGATCTCTGTCCTGCAATTCTGCTCTGGCTCACTTCCTACTTGTTGAAAACATGGACTGTATCCAGCAGGATACACATATTAGTAGCCTCAACATGAGGCTCTCTATCATCAGGGTTAAGAGAACAAGCAGAAATTCATGTGCTTTCAAAGCTCAGAGCGGGAAGAGATTTCTGGGCATGAGAGTAGTCCAGAGGAAGCTACCCAGATGTAGGACTTGAGCAGGCTTTGATGGGAGGAAGTGATTAGAGAAAAGGAAAGAGGGCAGGTGGCTACTCTTGGGGGAGTGGGCAGGGATGGCAGGTGAATCCAGGGGTCTGATCACCCCAAGCAGCTAAGGGGAATGGGAGCTGGTTTCAGGAATCCCAGAACCCCCAGATTAGGACTTTAGTTAGTTCAGTCACTCAGTCATATCTGCCTCTTTGTGATCCCATGGACTGCAGCACTCCAGGCTTCCCTGTCCATCACCAACTCCCGGAGCTTGCTCAAACGCATGTCCATAGAGTCAGTGATGCCATCCAACCATCTCATCCTCTGTTGTCCTCTTTCCCTCTTGCCTTCAATCTTTCCCAGCATCAGGGTCTTTTCCAATGAGTCAGTTCTTTGCATCAAGTGGCCAAAGTATTGGAGCTTCAGCTTCAGCGTCAGTCCTTCTAATGAATATTCAGGACTGATTTCCTTTAGCATGGACTGGTTGGATCTTCATGCAGTCCAAGGGACTCTCAAGAGTCTTCTCCAACATCTTAGTTCAGAAGTTTGACTCAGCCTTCTTTATGGTCCAACTCTCATATCCATACACGACTACTTGAAAAACCATAGCTTTGGCTAGACAGACTTTTTTCGGCAAAGTAACATCTCTGCTTTTTAATATGCGGTCTAGGTTGGTCATAGCTTTAAGACTAGGGCTTAGAACTCAGAAAAATAGGTACTAAATGAGTGAGCCAGCAACTGTGTAAGTGAATGGACGGATGAATCAATGGATGGATTAGTTAATTCTCCTGAGTAAGAGAGGCATGTGCAGACAGAGGCAGTGAGGAACAAATGTGAGAGAGCTTTAAATTCAGCCTAAGCAAGATAAGTAATTAGAAAGCAGTAAACCCTGGGACACAGGCAGGTATCCCACAGGCAACAAGGAGTTAGTAAAAGCTTCCAAACGGGGTGTGACAGAAGGTATTTTAGGAATACTCTTGGGTCATTTATTTTTGCAACTCAGTGCTGAAAATGGTGCATAGCACTCAGTAGCCCCTCAGCATCAAAGCCTCTGGAAGATGAAAAATTCTGATGGCAGAGGTTGGGATGGATATTCCCTTACCACCAGAATCTAGCACAAAGCTTGGTGCACAGCAGGCCTTCGCTAAAGATTGGTGGGCAGAATGGAACTCAAGTGAATGGCTGGATGGTTGACTGGCCGCTGCGTGGGATGAACAGGAGAGGGCCTATCTGAAGCAGGGATTCCAACAGAGGCTTGTGTGGGTGGAAGAGAGAGGGGTGAGGCGTGAACCAGAACATCACTGCCACTGCTCTGCATTGGACCCTCTCCTGGGAACGGACCCAGACCTGAAAACTTGCCACCAGAACATCATAGACTGGCTGGGTTTATTGTTACTGCTTGGTCTCTAAGTCATGTCCAGCTCTTCTGTGATGCCACAGACTATAGCCCACCAGGCTCCTCTGTTCATGGGATTTCCCAGGCAAGAATATTGGAATGGGTTGCCATTCTCTTCCCAATCNCTGGTTGGATCTTCATGCAGTCCAAGGGACTCTCAAGAGTCTTCTCCAACATCTTAGTTCAGAAGTTTGACTCAGCCTTCTTTATGGTCCAACTCTCATATCCATACACGACTACTTGAAAAACCATAGCTTTGGCTAGACAGACTTTTGTCGGCAAAGTAACATCTCTGCTTTTTAATATGCGGTCTAGGTTGGTCATAGCTTTAAGACTAGGGCTTAGAACTCAGAAAAATAGGTACTAAATGAGTTAGCCAGCAACTGTGTAAGTGAATGGACGGATGAATCAATGGATGGATTAGTTAATTCTCCTGAGTAAGAGAGGCATGTGCAGAGAGAGGCAGTGAGGAACAAATGTGAGAGAGCTTTAAATTCAGCCTAAGCAAGATAAGTAATTAGAAAGCAGTAAACCCTGGGACACAGGCAGGTATCCCACAGGCAACAAGGAGTTAGTAAAAGCTTCCAAACGGGGTGTGACAGAAGGTATTTTAGGAATACTCTTGGGTCATTTATTTTTGCAACTCAGTGCTGAAAATGGTGCATAGCACTCAGTAGCCCCTCAGCATCAAAGCCTCTGGAAGATGAAAAATTCTGATGGCAGAGGTTGGGATGGATATTCCCTTACCACCAGAATCTAGCACAAAGCTTGGTGCACAGCAGGCCTTCGCTAAAGATTGGTGGGCAGAATGGAACTCAAGTGAATGGCTGGATGGTTGACTGGCCGCTGCGTGGGATGAACAGGAGAGGGCCTATCTGAAGCAGGGATTCCAACAGAGGCTTGTGTGGGTGGAAGAGAGAGGGGTGAGGCGTGAACCAGAACATCACTGCCACTGCTCTGCATTGGACCCTCTCCTGGGAACGGACCCAGACCTGAAAACTTGCCACCAGAACATCATAGACTGGCTGGGTTTATTGTTACTGCTTGGTCTCTAAGTCATGTCTAGCTCTTCTGTGATGCCACAGACTATAGCCCACCAGGCTCCTCTGTTCATGGGATTTCCCAGGCAAGAATATTGGAATGGGTTGCCATTCTCTTCCCAATCCAGGGATCAAACTCGCATCTCCTGCATTGCAGGCAGATTCTTTTTACCACTGAGCCACTTGTGAAGCCCCCTAGCTGGACTGGGGGACATCACTGAGGCAGACAGCTCGGGGATAACTCTGCAAGCTAAAGCAAGAGATAGACTTAAAAAAAAAAAAAACTTCTGTATGTGCAAGTTAACATTAATATTGCTTTTAATCTTTTCTACACTGAAATCATCTTCTTTTCTTGATCCCTAAAAGCATGAGTTTCACTCTGATTTGTAACGCTTTGATTTTGGCAAAATTTCAGTCAAAGGGATGATAATTAACACAACTTTCATCCAGAGACCCTAATCTTCAGGGCATCGGAGCACACTGCCCGCTTCCTCTGCTTCTTCGGAATCAGCAATTCTTGGTTTTAGTTGGTGGGAGCCCAGGGAATTTGGATGAAGGAAAAAGGGGGTATCTTAACCCTTGCTGGAGAACTAAATGGCAACCCACTCCAGAACTCTTTCCTAGAGGATTTCATGGACAGAGGAGCCTGGCAGACTACAACTGAGGGGGTTGCAAAGAGTCAGACACGACTTGGCAACTCACATACATAGCCCTTGTTAGTGTCCTTTGAATATCAGACAAAATGATGCCCATGAAGCATCTTAACACCAACTGCAGGGATGAATTACAGCCTAGGAAAGCTCGTGAAAGACAAAGCTCCGTGAGTACTGCTTCTTTTGTGGAGAAATGCGAGTGCACAAAATATGTCACCTCTCTAATCCTCAGGGACCTCCATTATAAAGCGCTGGCCTCACGGTCTTGCTGCCAGAGGTATCGAGTGTGCTGCGTGGGGAACTCAGCATGGGGCCGGGGCAGGGCAAGGGAACAGCCCCCTGGCTCTCTCTCCTGCTATTCCTCTTCCCAGTAGGACATGCCAGCCTTTCACTGACTGATTCTGAATTGCCATGCCCTTTAAAACTTTGAAAACAACTTCCAGTGTGGAAAAACTGGGGGAGCAATTTGTGAATCAGGGCCAATGGCAGGAATCAGAACCTGCAGGAAAAGCAAGCAGCCCAGTTCCTCTGAGGAGCAAGGAACTGAGAGGAGGCCTGGCTTCCTGGCCAGTCTGCTTCCTCCTTGCCATAGGACCCCTGCTGGGTGCTCCTCACCCTCTCTTCCCCTTCCATCTCTCCATCTTTAAAGTATACAACTTTTAAGGGGAGGTGGAAGAAAGGAATATTTTATAAACTAACTTCTAAGAGTCAGGTCATTCCTGCACATTTTCTCATGTGATCCCAGCAACAGCCCTGTATGGATTACCATCCCCACTTCACAGATGGAGAGACTGAGGCCCAGGTGGGCAAGCACTTTGTTCAAGGTCTTGGGACTGAAAGCAGCAGAGCCAGGGTTATAAAGCTTGCACCGTCTCCCCTACACTGTCCTACCTACAGGCAGAGAGCTCAGCCCATCGCACTACTGCTTTCTACTACACTCGGGAGTGGCCGATGGGTGGTGATTTGTAAATAAGACGTTTGCAAGGTGGTCAGGACAGAGAGAGGAAAGGCAGGGAGAGCTTGGCTTCACCCGCAGCAGGAGTGCTGAATGGGAAACAGTCTCACAGGCCAGCTTGTAAAGCCCCTCCCTTGTCGTGACCTCATTAAGTCTGCGGCATGGAAAAGCCGCTCTGAGACCAACCAGAACCCACCCTGGGTCACTGTGATGTGCATTTATAAGTGTCCCACATTCCGTTTTATATAGAGTGTTTGCTCAGACCATCTCAACACTCCAACCCATCTGATGAAGTAGGAAGAACCAATATAATTTTAAAAGGAAATACATTACTTATCTAATCACTCTTTTGGTACATTCCCTACGTCATTCCAAAAAGAAATTGGGATATACTCAGGAAAGAATGTCAACAAAGTTTAGTAAACTGTTTGTACAGATGAAGGAGGTTAAGAAGCCAGATTTTCTGGCCCCAAGATGCTGTGGTTTTCCCATGCTTCCCTGCTGCCTTGATGGAGGGTAAGTGTCCTGTGAAGTCTACGGGCATCCTGACTCCCTCATCTCCCCATCACCTATCACTCCACCAGGTTCTTTGGATAGTACAACTTTATCAGTTCCCAGAGTCCCCTATTAGTTCAAGATGAGGGACTGATGAGTGATTTTTTGGACTTTTTATAGTTTTCAAAATATTCTAACTTTTCTCCAAAGAATTTTATAACATTTAATTAGAAAAAATTTTAATTACATTTAAAAGAGTAATTCCTTACGAAAATTTAACCTGACTCTTGTTGAGAGGAAAGCAGGCATAGCCACTGATGTGTGGACTAGTGGCAAGGTCAAAACCACGTAAGAACAGTTGGCAGGGGGAAGAAGAGGTGGGGCAGAAGGAAGACCACTGTGGGCAGAGGGAGGTGGTCCTGACCAATGGGCGTGGTCCCCAGAACGAGCCTCAGCATTTTCACATCCCAGGTTTGCCAAACCGGCAATCCTCTTCACACCCAGAAAAAGGCCAGCGTGCATTGTTCTACAGTCATCAGTGGTACCTTGGTTTCGCTGTTTAGTCGCTCAGTTGTGTCTGACTCCCTGAGACCCCTTGCAGTGCTCCTCTGTCCCTGGGATTTTCTAGGCAGGAATACTCAATACCATTTCCTCCTCCAGAGGATCTTTCCAACCCAGGGATTAAACCCATGTCTCCTGCACTGTGGGTGGATTTTTTGACCACTGAACCAGCAGGGAAACCCAATTTGTCACCTCTGTTTAGTTAAAGGTAAAAGAGTGACTTCTGCAATTTTAAAGCAAAAATAGCACAGAAATCTATGGTAGAAAATAAAGATGAGCAAAACAATGGAAACTTAAATACAATTTTCGGAGTCAAGGAGCAATTNCTGCACATTTTCTCATGTGATCCCAGCAACAGCCCTGTATGGATTACCATCCCCACTTCACAGATGGAGAGACTGAGGCCCAGGTGGGCAAGCACTTTGTTCAAGGTCTTGGGACTGAAAGCAGCAGAGCCAGGGTTATAAAGCTTGCACCGTCTCCCCTACACTGTCCTACCTACAGGCAGAGAGCTCAGCCCATCGCACTACTGCTTTCTACTACACTCGGGAGTGGCCGATGGGTGGTGATTTGTAAATAAGACGTTTGCAAGGTGGTCAGGACAGAGAGAGGAAAGGCAGGGAGAGCTTGGCTTCACCCGCAGCAGGAGTGCTGAATGGGAAACAGTCTCACAGGCCAGCTTGTAAAGCCCCTCCCTTGTCGTGACCTCATTAAGTCTGCGGCATGGAAAAGCCGCTCTGAGACCAACCAGAACCCACCCTGGGTCACTGTGATGTGCATTTATAAGTGTCCCACATTCCGTTTTATATAGAGTGTTTGCTCAGACCATCTCAACACTCCAACCCATCTGATGAAGTAGGAAGAACCAATATAATTTTAAAAGGAAATACATTACTTATCTAATCACTCTTTTGGTACATTCCCTACGTCCTGTCTCTTATACACATCTCATTGGCCCTGATNCCATCTCAACACTCCAACCCATCTGATGAAGTAGGAAGAACCAATATAATTTTAAAAGGAAATACATTACTTATCTAATCACTCTTTTGGTACATTCCCTACGTCATTCCAAAAAGAAATTGGGATACACTCAGGAAAGAATGTCAACAAAGTTTAGTAAACTGTTTGTACAGATGAAGGAAGTTAAGAAGCCAGATTTTCTGGCCCCAAGATGCTGTGGTTTTCCCATGCTTCCCTGCTGCCTTGATGGAGGGTAAGTGTCCTGTGAAGTCTACGGGCATCCTGACTCCCTCATCTCCCCATCACCTATCACTCCACCAGGTTCTTTGGATAGTCCAACTTTATCAGTTCCCAGAGTCCCCTATTAGTTCAAGATGAGGGACTGATGAGTGATTTTTTGGACTTTTTATAGTTTTCAAAATATTCTAACTTTTCTCCAAAGAATTTTATAACATTTAATTAGAAAAAATTTTAATTACATTTAAAAGAGTAATTCCTTACGAAAATTTAACCTGACTCTTGTTGAGAGGAAAGCAGGCATAGCCACTGATGTGTGGACTAGTGGCAAGGTCAAAACCACGTAAGAACAGTTGGCAGGGGGAAGAAGAGGTGGGGCAGAAGGAAGACCACTGTGGGCAGAGGGAGGTGGTCCTGACCAATGGGCGTGGTCCCCAGAACGAGCCTCAGCATTTTCACATCCCAGGTTTGCCAAACCGGCAATCCTCTTCACACCCAGAAAAAGGCCAGCGTGCATTGTTCTACAGTCATCAGTGGTACCTTGGTTTCGCTGTTTAGTCGCTCAGTTGTGTCTGACTCCCTGAGACCCCTTGCAGTGCTCCTCTGTCCCTGGGATTTTCTAGGCAGGAATACTCAATACCATTTCCTCCTCCAGAGGATCTTTCCAACCCAGGGATTAAACCCATGTCTCCTGCACTGTGGGTGGATTTTTTGACCACTGAACCAGCAGGGAAACCCAATTTGTCACCTCTGTTTAGTTAAAGGTAAAAGAGTGACTTCTGCAATTTTAAAGCAAAAATAGCACAGAAATCTATGGTAGAAAATAAAGATGAGCAAAACAATGGAAACTTAAATACAATTTTCGGAGTCAAGGAGCAATTATTGTTAGCCTCTCAGCATGTCTCTTCTGTGTGTGTGGGGGGGTCTATTTGTATACTTATATGTAGGGAATAAATTAGATCATACTGATTTTGAACTTGTCTTTTTCACCTCTTCATCCATTGTGNGTTAGCCTCTCAGCATGTCTCTTCTGTGTGTGTGGGGGGGTCTATTTGTATACTTATATGTAGGGAATAAATTAGATCATACTGATTTTGAACTTGTCTTTTTCACCTCTTCATCCATTGTGCATATCCTTCTGTGATGGTACCTAGCCATTTATGAGACTTTCTAACATCAACAGCGCATTGGGTATTTAGGCTGTTAGGGAGAGAGTCATGGACAGGTTAGGAGCGCCTGCAGGTCATACTTGAACACAAAGCACAGCTCTGATTGGTACTTTTTGATCTGGACTCTTCCTTCATCTGCAAGAAGGAGTATAATGATGCTGATAGCTTCTCTAGAAGACCTCAGACAGGATAACTGACTTGCCCCAAATCATCTACTGTTACCGAGTTGGATTCAGGATGCTTTTCTTCAAAGCCATCACATCACATGGCCCTGCTATGCCAAAGGGAGCAGGGGACCAGGCTTCTGTCTGCTCTCAACCTCCCTTCTCCTGACATCTCTGGCAAACACTCCTTCCCACGTGGCTTGGTCACAAATCACTTCTGCAACCTGTGGATGTGCTGTGTGGAGGCCTTGCCCAGGTGTCTGCTGGGGGCGGCCTTCCTGTGGGGGGTGCCTCCCAGGCACTTGGTCAGCCTTGGCTTTGCCCCTTTAGAACCACACTCACTCTCCTGTCATACTTGTCCTCCATGCTCTTGGAAACTTGACAAAACACCTTTTTTTTCCCCCATCTGTCACGACCATTACATCCAATGGCCTCTGTCACCTTCTGCCTGTCAGAAACCATTTAAACGCTTGGCACTCGAAACATACTGCTATCCCAGGCAAACCTTTCGCCCTTTAAAAGGGACACCCTGACTAATGGCCGAGGCAATGGCCGCCTTCTGATTTCAAAGGGAATGGAAAAGGCAGGCTCCTGAAGCTCCCTCTCTGTTCTCAATGAGCAGTTCACACACACACACAGTAGGGAAGTGTCGCCCTTGAAAAATAATTTCCAAATTACAACTTGTAAAAGTACCTAGGTGCCTGGATGTTTCTGTCCAGCCATTGCTCCTGTGGCTCTTTTTCAGGGACTGGCCGATTTAGAATGAATGCCTAGGACAGCTGGGATTGTACGGAGGAGAGGGTGAATCTTAGACTCAGAGGAGGTTGGCCTCGGCTTTCCCACATTCTTATGCTTTGGCTTTGAACAGATCAGTCACTTCTTCAAGCCTCAGCTCCCTCAGCCTTACAGCCTTGCTGCCAGAGATATAGGAAGTATGGAGTGTGAGAACTCAGCACAGGGCCATGTGCAGAGCAAACGCCCCACTGGCTCCCACTCTTTCAATTCCTATTAGTTCTCTGGGCCCTCCCAATGGGACACGCCAGCCCTTTGCTGACTAATTCTACATTGTCATGCTTTTAAAAATTTTGTAAAGCAAAACCAGTGCAGAGAAGTGGTAACAACAAGGACTAAGCAAAAAGAGACTTGCATTTGAGCCTCTGCTCTTAGTGGCCTTGTCTTGTTGGGCAAATCAGTTAACTGCACCCTGTCCATTTTGTGAAGTTGGAATTTTATTTTACTTTTTAATTTTCTCCTCATGTGCTGCACAATGGGTTCCTGTTGGTATCCATTCTAAATATAGCAGTGTGTACATGTCCATCATAAAGAAAGAAAGTGAAGTTGTTCAGTTGTGTCTGACTCTTTGTTGACCCCATGGACTGTAGTAGCCTACCAGGTTCCTCTGTCCATGGGATNACCGGGGCCCAGGGGGGGGGGACTCGGGGTTGGGGTGGGGGGCAAGTGGGGAGACTCCAGGAGCTTCAGACCAAAATGGAAACTGTCCCCCCAATGGTCCTTGGGGGAAAGGCCCAACCTGAGAGAATATGGCTGCCCCTGAGAGCACAGACCTGCCTGCCTGCACTGAGCTGGGTACACTGTAGGTGATATTTTTAGCCACTTGACTGAATGCAGTGAGCCCTTACTATGTGCCAGGCACCTGCTAGGTCATGATGTCTCATTGAGCAATAGACTAAAGAAAGGATCATGTGCTCAAGGAGTTTATAACCTGGGGCTGTTGAAGACACAAATCCATAGCAAGAAATTGTGGTGTGAGCCATGAAGGGGCCAGAACACTGGACAGAGGGCAGAGAGGTACCTGTTGTCAGTGAAGTCTTTACCTTTAATTCTCACATTAGCCCTTGGAGGCAGCCACGCTCCTTCTCAAGGTACAAATGTGCCATCTCCCCTACTCTTCTGGACTCCCAAACCCTCCAAGTCACGTGGACAATCAGCTTAAAGATTACATCCTCTGAATAGAACTTGGAAGAGCCTGGCAGGTCAGGAACCCACTTCCCGATATGCTACTTTAGCAATATACCGACTGGTTTATCTACTGAACAGCTATGATGCAACTGACCTCCTAGCATATAAGAGCAGCACCGCGACCTTGTCATGAAAAGGGGTCGATTTAGCTTCATGCAACCCTCTGTCTACTTCCTTATGACTCAGAGCAGAGGACTTAAGAACTGGGTTCCAGAGTCAGACGCCTGGGTTCAAGCCCTGCCTCCTCTCTTACCAGCTCGCTGATAAACCCAGATAAGTTATGCAAACCCTCTGGCTTTGGTTTCCTCAGTCCTACAAGAGGCCTAATGGCCGTGGTGTGTCTCTCCCGGGCACAGGGTCTCCTCAGTTTTCATCTCTTCCTTTTCTTTCCCTTTGGAACATTTAGTGTGTTTCAGGTATGAGTGAACACAGACCTCTGTCTTCACGGCACTTACAGTCACTCATCAAACCACCACATAAGTGAGTGTTAGAATCATAATCCACTTTGCAGGAAAGGCGGGTGACCCTGAGCAGGTAAGGATGAAACCTTGAGCTGAGAAAGCGTAGCTTCGGGGGTCCCCACCCCAGGCATCTGCAAGTGACTCACGTGTGGCTCAGCACATGCAAAGGCCGTTAAGAGACAAAAGAACAATTTCCATCTCCCTTGATAAGCTCATGAGCCTCGCTCGTGGTTCACGTATCTGTACAAAGAGAAAACTCAAGTCTTGCTGGGAAAAGTGATGCAATACAGGAACCCCTAACTTCACCACGCCCAGGCCCAGGCGTCCAGATGCCCTCTTGCCTATCCATCTACGTCACCATTGACCTCCACCTTCTGATGAGACCTGCATTTCCTGGGCATCTACGTTTGAAATGAAAAGCCCATTTCATCTTCACTGCTTTCCCATTCTGTGGAATTGCGTATCTCTGTGATCTAACATCAAAATACTTGGTTTTCTGACTGTTCATTGCCAAGGTCTGTGGTTGTCAGCTTGTAGGTTATGTGGGTATCTAGGATCTGGCCTGACTTCATTTGTAACGTGGTTTTTGTCAGGAAGTGTTCGGTGTTCAACAGACTCACAGATTGGGAGGTACCATATCCCACCAACCCTGTGTATTGCAGGGCAGGGGGGAGGAGGGGGGTGGTCACTGTATGAAAAGCTGATTTAGAAAAAAAAAAAAGAAATGGGGAAATTTTTAATTTTTATCAGTGAGATGTTAAAGCCATGCCAGGAATAACTGTATTGCTCACCTCTCCATGCTGGACCCTGCTTTTTACGAATCTTGCTAGGCCTGGAGTCAAGGTGCTCACTTGTAGCACATTTACTGTTGGCAGAGAAATGAGCAAGAGAGCATTCACTTCCCACCTCAACACATGCACACACCCAGCAATGTGCTAATCTCGTAACACATACTCTCTAATCCTTACTTGTGAAAATTCAGCAAGGAAGCTATGGCCAAGCTCAGTTTTAAAACAGAAATGAACAAAAAGCAGTGGAAAGAAGTTTAGCAACTTCCTAAGAGATGAAACTGAAATATGCCCCAGCACCAAGAGGCCCAAATCTGGATTCTCCCTCTGACATCCTAAAATGATCGTAAAATGTTTTCTAGGATGTGTCTATCCCAGTCTCAGGGTAAAGCCGAGACTCCCTGTTATCCTGAGGGTATACGAGATCCTCTTCTGGACACCCAAGGGTGAAAGGAACTTAGGCTTGTGGATGTGTGGTTCAATGCTGATAAATGGTCAGTGGCTCTTTGTGGTGGGAAGAGTGCAGGATGGTTGGGGGTGGGGGGTGCTGGTCACAGCACTTATCCAAAATTACTGAGCGGCCTTGAGAACATGGCTTGCCCTCTCTGAGCCTTTTCTTTGTAATTGAGGACACTGAACCATTCATCTCCAGTTGATGCTTTATGATATTCTAGGGTCAGAGAGTGGTCTCTGGAGAAGTAAAGGGCCAGGGAGTGCTGAGCCCCCAACCCCCAATAAGCCTGCTTTTATCTATTTCACATGTTGAGCTTCCTGGGGAAACTTTGTTAGAACAGGTTTCAACCAGCCAGCTGGACCGCAGGCTCCTTCTCTGCAGAGGGGCAGGAGAACAAGATGGGCCTGAGGGCAGGGAGGATGGTCCTGTGGCTGCACCTGCCTAGCGAGGAGAGCTGGGAACCATGTGGGTCACAGGGCTGGCACACCTGCTGAGCGAGGTCAGGATGTGGTGGGGTGCCCCCGGAAATCCTGAGAGACTTTTGGCAGGGGAGCCAACTGATGCTAAGGTCCTTGCCCAGTTCTTAGGGCCCCTGCTGTGGGTGGCAGACCCACAGCCCCGAGCAAGTCCCAGAGCGGTTGGGTGGGTCCCGGGTACCACTCAGGGTGTGGGGTAGGGGGTAACTGAGACAAAAGGACCATGAGCCACTGTCTGGCCCAATTCTTTCCCCATCATACTTGAGGACCTGAGGCCTAAAGGAGGGGAAAGACTGCCCAAGCTTGTCCGGGGACCTCGCAGGCCACCCAGTACCCCTGGGGATCCAGTGAGTAAATCTGTAGTGATCCCATCTTATTTCTGCTTCAGAAATGATCTTAATTTAATCCTCAAAACAACCCCTCAGGGCATGGATTAGAATCTCAAATTTCTGCATTTGGAAAGGGAGGCTCAGAGAAGCTAAGCAAACTTGTTAAAGGACACACAGCCAGGAGGTCAGGGAGCTGGAATCTGAACTTCTGCTTGCCTGCGTTGGAAACCCTTTATTCAAGGTACCCTCCTTCTTCCCTAGTTCTACTTCTGATTATAAAAGTAGTTCAGGCACATGGGAGAAAAACTGGGAAATTTTAAAGAGATGTAAAGAAGAAGATATAACCATTATATCTACTACTGCGGGCAGGAATCCCTCAGAAGAAATGGAGTAGCCATCATGGTCAACAAGAGCCCGAAATGCAGTACTTGGATGCAATGTCAAAAACGACAGAATGATCTCTGTTTGTCTCCAAGGCAAACCATTCAATATCACAGCAATCCAAGTCTATGCCCCAACCAGTAATGCTGAAGAAGGTGAAGTTGAACGGTTCTTGACCTACAAGACCTTTTAGAACTAACACCTGAGAAAGATGTCCTTTTCATTATAGGGGACTGGAATGCTAAAGTAGGAAGTCAAGAAACACCTAGAGTAACAGGCAAATTTGGCCTTGGAATGCAGAATGAAGCAGGGCAAAGACTAAGAGTTTTGCCAAGAAAATGCACTGGTCATAGCAAACACCCTCTTCCAACAACACAAGAGAAGACTCTACACATGGACATCACCAGATGGTCAACACCGAAATCAGAGTGATTATATTCTTTGCAGCCAAAGATGGAGAAGCTCTATACAGTCAGCAAAAACAAGGTCAGGAGCTGACTGTGGCTCAGATCATAAACTCCTTATTGCCAAATTCAGACTTAAATTGAAGAAAGTAGGGAAAACTACTAGACCATTTAGGTATGACCTAAATCAAATCCCTTATGATTATACAGTGGAAGTGAGAAATAGATTTAAGGGCCTAGATTTGATAGATAGAGTGCCTGATGAACTATGGAATGAGGTTTGTGACATTGTACAGGAGACAGGGATCAAGACCATCCCCATGGAAAAGAAATGCAAAAAAGCAAAATGGCTGTCTGGGGAGGCCTTACAAATAGCTGTGAAAAGAAGAGAAGCAAAAAGCAAAGGAGAAAAGGAAAGATATAAGCATCTGAATGCAGAGTTCCAAAGAATAGCAAGAAGAGATAAGAAAGCCTTCTTCAGTGATCAGTGCAAAGAAACAGAGGAAAAGAACAGAATGGGAAAGACCAGAGATCTCTTCAAGAAAATTAGAGATACCAAGGGAACATTTCATGCAAAGATGGGCTTGATAAAGAAATGGTATGGACCTAACAGAAGCAGAAGATATTAAGAAGAGGTGGCAAGAATACACAGAAGAACTNCATCTGGTCCCATCACTTCATGGGAAATAGATGGGGAAACAGTGGAAACGGTGTCAGACTTTATTTTGAGGGGCTCCAAAATTACTGCAGATGGTGACTGCAGCCATGAAATTAAAAGATGCTTACTCCTTGGAAGAAAAGTTATGACCAACGTATATTACATACTGAAAAGCAGAGACATTACTTTGCCGATTAAGGTCCGTCTAGTCAAGGCTATGGTTTTTCCAATAGTCATGTATGGATGTAAGAGTTGGACTGTGAAGAATTATGAGCGCAGAAGAATTGATGCTTTTGAACTGTGGTGTTGGAGAAGACTCTTGAGAGTTCCTTGGACTATAAGGAGATCCAGCCAGTCCATTCTAAAGGAGATCAGCCCCAAGTGTTCTTTGGAAGGAATGCTGCTAAAGCTGAAATTCTAGTACTTTGGCCACGTCATGCGAAGAGCTGACTAATTGGAAAAGACTCTGGTGCTGGGAGGGATTGGGGGCAGGAGGAGAAGGGGACGACAGAGAATAACACGGCTGGATGGCATCACTGACTCAATGGACGTGAGTCTGAGTGAACTCCGAGAGATGGTAATGAACAGGGAGGCCTGGCGTGCTACAATTCATGGGGTCGCAAGGAGTTGGACACGACTGAGTGACTGAACTGAACTGACTGAAAGAAGTCAAGAAATTCACCTATAAAATCAATCCTCAGAGAGCCCTTGAAAACACCTTGGCAATAATTTCCTTTAATAGTTTTTCACGTATAGGCGGATGCATGTTAAAGTTTTGGCCTTCCCCATTGGCTCAGACAGTAAGGAATCCGCCTGCAATGCTGGAGATCCAAGTTTGACCCCTGGGTTGGGAAGATCCCTGGAGAAGGAAATGGCTACCCACTTCACTATTCTTGCCTGGAGAATTCCACAGACAGGGAACCTGGCAGGCTATAGTCCAGGGGGGTCACAAAGAGCTGGATATAACTGGGCAGCTAAGCACGGATGTTGCAGTTCTATAACATTGACATAGTACTAGCATGGCTAATTTTTTGTTTGTTTGCTTTGTTTTGAGCTTTTTTTCTCCCCATAGCATTAATAGTTCTTCAAAACAATGCTTTGAAAAGCTGGAAAACTTTCCACACAATTCACTGCTGCCCTTCTGACCACACCCGGCCGCCTGATAGTGGCCGTGACAGCTCAACCTGAGCAGACGTTAACTAGCACTTCTCTCCTGTCCTTCCTCCTCCCCCAGTTAAAACCCCAGCCCTGGGCTTCCGATCACTGTAACTTGACATCCAAGAGACCCCTGAGAACCTCCATGTCCCCTGGACTAAAGGTCCACCCGAACGTTTATGGCCTTCAACGCTTCCTTTGGTGACCTTTCAAAATCACTTTCGGTTGTGTTCTTGGACTAGACCCGAGGACAAGCAAGCAGGACAGCATTCCATGGTGGTTTTGACAATGGGTTTGGGTGTCAGGCACACCTGGTGTAAAGCCTGGCTTGCCTTCTTACTACTCATAAAATCTTGGACACATTACCTAGTTCATGAACCCTAAGAGCAGGGCTCTTGTGAGAAGCTGCTGGGGGAGCGTGATGTCTGCAAAATGCTGGTGCCCGGCAGAAGAAGGCTGACCACCAGGGGCGGTGCTGGCCATTCTGTGGTGACTGCTGCTGTTGGGGTTCGGAGGTGATGGGTGACAAGAGCCCCTACTGGTGCCACCATGCCTTCACACCTTAGAAGCAGGTCATGTGGACGGACTTGCCGCTGCCACACTCCGGGAGAAATATCTGATTCCAAAGGGAAGGCTGCACCCCCCAAGTGAGTTATCACCTCCCAACTGTCGCCATGCTTACCCGATTGTTCTAGACCTGCCTTCCCCGGGTTGGGGCTCCTCGAGCTGCCGCCCCCTTGTCATACCATGAAGGGGTTCAGGTTACTTCCTTCCCCAGAGCGAGGCTTGGCCTTTAGGAGCACAGAGTGGATGAGATGCACAGGGCAGTCCTGGGATGCTGCCCCGTGAGTGGCAGGCGCTATGTCCACCCGGTAACACAGAGCCCAAGATGGAAACATCCCTGATCTGGTCAGACAGAAACCAGTCTGAGAAGGCAGAGCCTACACGCCTTGACCCCTCCACACAACAGGTCTGCTCAAAGGGTGGCCAGCCATTTGCTGATCAGAGTCCTTTGGGGACCCAGCCTTCTCCTGGTGGAGTTGGCAGCATGGCCCTGGGGAAAGGGTGAGGGCTCTGCAGCCAGGGCCGGCAGGCAGGCCCCTGCATCCCTGCCCCATGGGGCTCCGGCCCCAGGTGTGTGGGCAGGGGAGCCAACCAGCTGACCTCCACACTGAGAAGGTGAATGCAGAAATTCTGCCTCCCGGGATGCCGGGAAGATGAAAGGTGGTGGCATCTGCTCATCGCCCACACGAACCACCCTGCCCGTGTCCTGAGAGGTGTAAAGACCATGCTTGTATGTTATTCCATGTAATGGGACTTCGTAAGAAAGCGATGATGGGTCTTTTAGTAATCATTTCCAAAAGGTCACTGAAATTGCTAGAATTGAAAGAGGTTCAGCAGCTCTTTCTTTGGAGATCACCTTTTCCATTCATTTCATTTTTAAGAAGAGTAAACTGAGGCCCAAGTTTTCACAGAACAAAAAGCAACATTGGTCCAAAGATGGGGGAAGAAGAGGCGAAGGCCGGTTTCCATCCTCTGACATCACAAAGAAAAGGGATGGAGAAACCAAGACTGTTCAGAGCCAATGTTAATTAACTCATTTCTCTCTGGCCCTCTCCTTATTGTTTCCAGAAGCAATTATGCCTTTCAAAGCCTCGCTCCCACCTCCAGCCACTGCATAAAACTGTCACAGATTAAATCAGATCGCTCAGCCATTTCATTAGGGAAACCCCAGCTCTCAGTCTCTGGGGGCACTTTCGCTTTTCTCAAATCAAAGCCTCCTTCAGATGAGTTCACCCCTCCCTGGAGATGATAGGAAATCAGCCAGCAGACTTCCAAGGAGCAGGTGGACTGACAGGCTTTTCTGACTAGCACGGGCAGGATAAGGAGCTTACAGCCCAGCCTAGCCCCTGCTCCCGGCATGCGCGCACTCGCCAGAGAGAAACAGAAGACCAAGAACGGGGCTCCTAGCATCCACCGCATCTCATCTCGAGACCTTGGGTATGTTTCTTTCCTTGGATGGACCTCAGTTTTTTCATCTGTAAATGCAAGTTTCAAATCTTTTGTTTTCCTGTATTGTAGTTCCTGGGCTTCCCTGGTGGCTCAGATGGTAAAGAATCTGCCTGCAGTGCAAGAGGGCTGGGTTCAATCCCTAGGTCAGGCAGAGCCTCTGGAGAAGGGGATGGCTACCCACTCCAGTATTCTTACTTGGAGAACTCCATGAACTGGGCAGCCTGGCGGGCTACAGTTCTTGGCGTCACAAAGAGTTGGACATAACTGAGTGACTAACACTTTCGCTTTCATTGTAGTTCCTGAATCCCTTCAAAGAGCACACACATCCTTGAGAAGAATGATACAGTTGTCGGAAAGAGATGAAGTTAGAATTCCCTCTGACAGATAACAAAGTCTATCTGCATGACTTTCCTGGAGTTGCTGATGTAGAGATGAGAGTAGGACATGACGGCTGGAGGTCATCACTTGGAAGTGGCTGGGGGAGAAGATGGACCAGGAGTGGGGCTAAGACACACCTGGGGGTCTGCAGGGGTGAGAGCTCACCTGCCTACTGGGCACTCGGGGGAGGGGTGAAAGGCCCAAGCCCTGGGATCTAGCAGATCCTGCAGACCCAGCATCAGCCTGCAGGGAGAGAGAGGCATTGTTCCCAGAGTCAGCAGCAGCACTGTGGGGACCCTTGGGAGTGCGAGGGGGCAAGGTAGACACACATTTGAGTGACATCTCCATGGGGAGGCCTGTGGGGCCACTCCCCACATGTCCTGAGAGCGCCACTAGAAGCCTTAGTGACCACAGACAGGGTGGCTGAGGGGCTGGGGTGACCGTGGGCTCCAGGAAGTCACTGGGAGCAGGACAGAGGCAGTAGGGCCTCTCAGGACGTCTGTGCATCCCATGTGGGGCACCGGCTCCCCAGAGCCAGTCTGCTTACTTCCCCCTTCCCTGGACAAACCTCAGGTGGGGCCCCAGAGGCGGCAGCCTTCCTGTCCACTGGGTGGGACCCCAAGGCCCCCCTTCCTCCTGGTGCTGGCTCAAGGCCCCACCCAGGAGACACTAAACTTCAGAGTGAGGTTGCGGGTCCTTTTCAGCAGCTGCGGGTCCTTCTAGTGTGGTTTCCCCAGCACTTTATTTGAGCACATTTCCAGGAGTGCTTGCACCACACCCAAGACAAAGAAAATTCATCCCTGCCCTCCCCAGAGCCAGGGTGATGCTGTTGAAACCCGCTGGCCTGCAGGAAGGGCCTACCAGGGACAGAGCGCCCCCTTGGCTGTATTCGGGGAGTGGGGAGGCGAGATGGAGGAGGAAAAAGGGCCTTGATCTTGCATTAGAGCGGCTTCACCCTTAAACTACCCTCCTTGTTTCCAATCACAAAGGCCAACAGGATCAGAATGCGAGCCTTCTCACTGGAGCATGTGGCCCATCCAGCCACACACTCTGCGGTGCATTATAAGTTTAGGGTCTGGGGAAGTCTTGTAATTATCTTGGGAAGAACTCAATGATACTACAATCTCTCAGTCTGAGTTATAAGTGATAAACTTCACGTAACTAGTTAAAATAGATTAACTTTCAAAGGACACACTTTCTGGTTTTCCTTCTTTCACAATATACCACGTAGACCCCCCTTCCTTGCCTTCCCCCCCATCTGTTAGGAAGTGGTGCACACCTCCCTCAGTCTCTGAAAGGCCTTGCTCTGGGAGCATTGATCTGTCCAGTATCTGAACCTGAAATGCATAGAGGAAGGATGCAAGGGTTGGATTGGCCAACTCTGGGGCCCTTTCAAACTCAATGCCTTGATCTTAAACTGGAGACAAAGAATGGGGTGGAATGCAGGTTTCTAGGTGGGCTGGACACTGGCTGGGGGATTCTGTCTCATCAATTTTCTTTGTCCCTAGGGACAGGAATAGCTCTGTCTATAGCTATGGACTTCCTCTGCTTCAAGCAGCCTGAGAGGACACTTCTATGATGGAATCATTTAAGACCCTTTCTAAAATACTTATATGAAGACCCAGAATTAGAGCTTCCCTCACCATGGACTTTCAGAAAATATACTGTAAATGGCAATAACTAGAAATTTTACGCTTATTAATTTTCTGCCAGGTTGTGTTCTGAGTGTTTCACAGGCTTTATCTGTTAATGTTGCAGCCACAACCCAATGTTATTTTATTATTATTCGCTAAAACAGGCAGGGAAAGGTCAAGAACTCCCCCAAGGGCATCCAGCTTGCAGGCGCACAGCCAGAATTTGAACATTATGGACCAATGTTCCAGAGACTTAGCATTTGAACAGTATGGAACAATTAAACCAGAGACTTAGCATTCTCTGTTCAAATTCCAACTTCCCCATTACATGCTGTATAACCTTGGACAAAATCCTTCTTCTCTCTGAGACTCAGTTTCCTTTCTGCAAAATGGGGTAAGGGGTGCAAGGATGCTAAGATCAACAAAGGCGACAGCAGGTGCCAAAGTGCTGTAGCAACACAGGAAGCAGGCAGACAACAAACAGCCCTGTTAGGGGTTTTCACTTGTCCCGTTGTTTAGAGCATGTTGAGAAACTCCAACAGAAGAGACAAAGTGGAAAGAGAAAGTACCCATTTCTCATCCCCTTCGGGTTGTGGAGCCACATAACTCCTTCAGGGTAAGAGGTCCGGAGGCCGGGACCCTGGGTGTTGAGGGTCGGGGCTCAGGAGACTCTGGGGTGGGGAGCCTGAGAGGCACTCAGCCCCTCACACGAACACTGCCGGCTGCTGGCTGTCAGCCGTGCGAGGAATGGAAACTTTCTCCACCAACAACACTTGCTAGCAACTTCCTTCTCTGTGGTTTTTCTCTGTCATTCCCTTGATAAAAGAAGTAGAGCTGCGCAAATGTAACCAACATTCACGAATCTCATCTTCACATAAAAACACCCGCCTTTCAAGAAGCGAGCAGCCTGAAAAAATGATGCAGGATGTACTCTAAACTGGGTCATTCTCCACCCAGAGGGCTCGGCGCGTGGCTGACTCCCCGTGTGGATCCCCTGTGCCGTTGGCTTCGAGCGGCTTCGACAGCCCGGGGAGAAAGAAAAATGGGAAACAGCATGCGATCCACCCCGGCGCCCCCTGAGAGGCCTCTGCCCAGCTCAGAGGGTAAGTCTGGCTTCTTTGGCAGACGGGGTGATGGGGGTGCTGACAGCTGTTCAAACAGGGCAATGGGTACATAGGGCTTCCTTCTACTGTCTCTCTTGCTTTGCCTGTGTTAACATGCTCGTGATTAAATGCTAAAAGTGATCAACAATGGTGTCCTGCCAGGATGCTAAGCTGCTGGCATTTTATGATAGAATATCGAAGCAGCTGCTTTGATCCTTTTATTTCATTTATAGGTGGGGAAACTGAGGCCCACAGAGCAAATGCAATGTGTATATTAGCTATTGGTAGAGTCAGATTTCCAACCTGGGCTGGTCCGGTTCTGAAGACTAGGTTCTTTCTTACCATTCCTTGCCAACTGTGATATAATATTATGATGGGTATATTAATATTATCCTGAGTATATGATATTATCATGGGTATATAATGTTCGCATGGATATATAATACTACAAAAGCATTACATTTTCAGTGTAACTTGATGATGCTAGCCACCAGTCCTAGGAAATCTTCCTGAAAATAAAGGAATCTTTGTGAGCATCTGTAGGACATCAGGGACCAGGTATTCTAGAAGGAGAGCATAGTGTGGCGGGTTAATCAAGGATGCCAGGAACCAGCTTTCTCCAGATATGCAAGGCTGAGCCAGACTCTCGAAGCCACAGTCATTCAGGGATGGCCCAAGAGCTGGCAAGGGACACTGGCAAGCAGCGACAGAGGCTGAGAGCAAACCCATGGTTTAGAGGTGCGGGTGGCCGCTAACACCCTCACCTTTCTTTCCTGTGAGAACAGTGAGGACATGCCTATGGGTCCTTTAGGGAGTCAGAAAGGGGATGGTCAGGTTGGGTGACCCATCAGCATCTCCAGGGTGTCTCGGGAGCTTTGGGACACTTGGACCTCCCACCTTTTATCACAGCAAACCAGAGTCTGATCCCCCTCTCTTAACAGGGGTGACCCCACCTGGTGCCCCCATGTCCCTTGCAGTACTGAACTGGGCCAGGTTCACACGCACAGATGCCCAGTACCATGTCTGCTAAGCACAGCTCCACACGAGCGGGGACAAAGCCAGACCAAGCCCTGTCTCCCCACCTGCCGCTTACTCCATGACGTCTGCGACCCCTTGAAAAAGGAGCCACCTTCTCATTTCCTCCAAAATGAAGACACTCCGTATCACGGTCCCATGACTCCTCAGATGCCCCCAGGTGACTGCACAGAGACCCTCCTGTTCCATCCTTGCTCAAATCAGATGCAGGGCAATTCTAGTGATCCTCCTGTCCAGCTCCGCAACACCCCTCCCCAGACCTAGGGGGCAAGACACTGAGACGTTCCTCCAGACAGAGGAGGCAGAGCCGTGTGATTGGGGGTGGGAGCGTGTACACCCTGGGCAAAGTTCTGAGCTGTGTGCCTTTGCACAGAGTGGCTGCGTCTGAGCTCCTCTCCCACCTTCTCCCAACCAGCTCACATCAGTCTTCTGCTCTGACCGTGGCCACTTCTAGAAAAGCGATTCTGCCAGGTCCAGGGCCCCGGCTGCCTATGGGAGGCACCACCCAGGAGCCCATCTTGTGAGATTGCCTCTACCACGGGGGTGGCGGGGGTGGCATGCTTGAACGAACTCCATGAAAACACAGGCCTCCAAGGACTCGCCCATTTGCCTTTATTTTCTCAATGCAAATCGTCATGAAATAAGTTTCTCTTTTTCCACTGTGTGGGTGGGAGGGCGCCTCTAGAGAAGTGGGCCAGGGGTCTCCCCGACCCTCCGCCCCCTGGTTCCGAGAATTCCCCAGGTGGTACCCGGGTTGCTATCCAGGCAACCACATCAAGTGCTGGTGGCCGGAGGCTTTTCCATCCCCCACCCCTGAAAAGTTTCCTTTGTGATCAGTCCTAACTTGATTTCCTCTTTCCTCTGACACCTACTTGAATAAGGGATGAGGTGGTATGGTCGATGCTAAGTGAATTAGTCTCGATTCAAATGATGTAAAGAAGGTGGGTTTGCATGGAACAAGCACCTTTCAGCCAACACTGCTTACTCATTTTATTGGTCTCAAGGACCCAGGAGGTCTCCCAGGAGCAGATTCTTTAGGCCAACAGACAATACTTCTACTGACTTCAAAAGCCCCATAGCCTCAGGCTCCTTATACAGATGAGCAAGAGGTCAACAATGTGGACTTCTAGACAAACAGGTGTTCTGAGCAGGACTGTGAATGCCTGGGAATATGGATTTGCCCATCTGTTTTCTCCTCTGCTAAGCTTTCCAGACTCTTCCTGATTAGTTCCCAGAGACAAATATCATAAAACCCAGAGAAACAGCAGGGCTTGCTGAAAATAGGACAGGTCTCAGAGGCAGATGACCTTGTTGGGCTTCTGGTATTGTCCTGCGGAGGCTACCTGACCACAGAGAAGTCACTCNTTAGTTCCCAGAGACAAATATCATAAAACCCAGAGAAACAGCAGGGCTTGCTGAAAATAGGACAGGTCTCAGAGGCAGATGACCTTGTTGGGCTTCTGGTATTGTCCTGCGGAGGCTACCTGACCACAGAGAAGTCACTCAGCCTCCCCCGAGGCAGGCTGTCAATGGAGATCAGAATAATTGTTCCCCAACAGCGATGAGAGCACAAAGCAGCTACCTGATACATGTGGGTGGAAGCACTCCTTTTTTAAAATTCATTTAAGGTTATCTGATGGCACTCAGTTCAGNAAATGCAGATTCCAGGGCTTTCCTGGTGGTCCAATAGCTAAGACTCCATACTCCAAATGCAGGGGACCCAAGTTCAATCCTTGGTCAGGAAACTAGTTCCCACATGCCCCAACTAAGTGTTCACATGTCACAGCAATAACCAGACACAGCCAAATAGATAAATAATTTTAAAATTTCACATTTTGGGGGCCCCACTCTAGACCTGCTCATCAGAATCCAGGGATGGTGGGAGGGGGCAGCATGCCTGATTTCCTACAAGCCTCCTGGTGCCTCTTAAGCTGCCTGAAGCTTGCAGAGCACAGACCTGCTGCCACACCAGCATGCAAGGAGCAAGAGAGGAGAAGCCAGCCTGTCTCCCTCGTATCTCTCTGTCCTTGTTTGTAAAAAGTGGAAATTCAAGTTACTTGGTGCTTATATGCACCAGTCATGAGGCCACATGCTTTAGACATACCAACTCTGGATTCTCACCTACAGCTGAGGTTCATCCCTATTAGCATCTCCAATTGGCAGCTAGGAAACTGAGGGATGAGATGGTTCAGTTACTTGCCCTAGGCCATACGGCTGGGATTTGGGAAGCCAGTGGCCTGAGTCTAGAGTTCCCCTACCACCCTGACATTATATGCCTGGAGGGAATGGACTTACTAAAAGGACAGGTGTTCCCTAGGATGAGGGACAGTGTGGTCACCAGATCAAATGACACAGACATGCAAGTGGCTTTGTGAAAGACAGACAGAAAGCCATGTCAGATCTCTGACTAGAGGCACATTTCCCACCCAGTCTCACTGACTCTACTGCCGGTACATACGATGGCTTTAGGACGAGCATCATTCAACTTTTACACTGAACGTGTAATATCTGCACATTTCATGAATACCGTGCAAATTATGACCAACTCATCAAACCTGACTTCACATTACTTAGAACGGGATTAAAGATTTTTTTAAGTAAATTAACATTAAAAAAAAACAACACAAAAAACAGCAGGCTCAGAGGGCTAGTGTTCCAGCATACAAGGAGTTCCCTGGTGGCTCAGATGGTAAAGAGTCTGCCTGCAACACAGGAGACCCAGGATCAGTCCCTGGGTTGGGAAGCTCCCCTGGAGGAGGGCATGGCAACCCACTCCAGTACTGTTGCCTGGAGAATCCCCATGGACAGAGGAGCCTGGCGGGCTGCAGTCCATGGGGTCCCCAGACTTGGACACGACTGAAGCGACTCAGCAGGCACGCAGTGTAGGTGGTGCTCAGCTGTGACCAGGAGAGCAGGCGGTCAGGAGCAAAGTCTGTGACCGCTGCTGTTAGGTTACCTGGTTCTGAAACTAGGCCCTCAACTTGCTGGTTGTGCTTTCTTGACAAGACTCTCCACCTCAATTCCCATCCGAGAGCCTCAGAGTCTGCTCAGTCCCACACTTACCCATCTAATCGACAGAGAAGTCAAAACCTCTCTGGGCCACTGGGTCCCACTTTCCAGCCCGTTACAAAGGATCCACGGGCACAAGTGTCCCGTGATGACCAAGAGAACTCAGGAGACCTGCTCTCAGGCCACTCTGCCCAGCCCTGTCCCGTTATTTAGGTGTGTGTTGGGGCCAGGGTTATTTCCTGTGAAAGGTAACTAAAAGTAAGACCTTCATTGACTCCTCCGTAGGCCATGAGTTTGAACATGACTCAAGGGAATGCAAAACAAGAAGCTGAGCTCACTAAGCTGGTTAACTCCTGTCCCACCATTTGCACTGAGTAGCTTTGTGTAAATTCTGAAGCCACAGTTAAATCAGCTTTTGTCCCAATTCGTCATGAGTCAAAGGTCACCTGGGCAGAGCTTGGTAACTAAGTCCCAAGAGGAGCAAAGTGGCTTCGTGACCTCACCATGAGCTTGGCAACCCCCATGCTCTCCCCTGAACATGTTTCTGAAACTCCTTCAGCCTTGCTGTCTTCACCTTTCAAATAAGAAGATGAAAGTGAAAGTGAAAGTCACTCAGTCATGTCCGACGCCTTGAGACCCCATGGACTATACAGTCCATGGAATTCTCCAGGACACAGTACTGCAGTGGGTAGCCTTTCCCTTCTCCAGGGGATATTCCCAACCCAGGGATCGAACCCAGGTCTTCTGCATTGCAGGCGGATTCTTTACCAGCTGAGCCACCAGAGAAGCCCAAGAATATTGGAGTGGGTAGCCTATCCCTTCTCCAGTGGATCTTCTCAACCCAGGAATCAAACTGGGGTGGGTCTCCTGTATTGCAGGCAGATTCTTTACCAATTGAGCTATCAGGGAAGCCCAAATAAGAATATATGTTCCATATATTTCTCATGTTGTATTGGAGCCAAGAAAGTAAAAAATGCCTGCTTTTGCAAGATGGGATCTACTAAAGGCTTTCTGCATTTTAAAAGAAATGATAGGCCTTATCTGGTGGTCCAGTGGCAAAGACTCAGGGCTCTCAATTCAGGGCCCAGGGTTTGATCCCTGGTCAGTGAACTAGACCCCATATCCCATAACTAAAAGATTCTTTCATACTGCAACCAAGACCAAATGCAGCCAAATAAACTAAAAATTTTTTTGCACTTGGATTGTAATTTTCCTATGCAGCTAATTAATATGGATTTCTCTCAATGGCTAAGGCCATTGAAATTCATATAGTAAAAAATCAGTTTGTGTTGAAATGCAAAAAAAACACAGATACTCTTTACAGTAACTAGTTATGTCTCCAAGACTATTAATATTGTAAATATAGCCTTGTGGTTAGGATCTACTAAACTTACACATCAGTAAATTGTACTTGTTTATACAACGGAAAAACAAACAAAAAAATGAATGATAATGCTACTCTAAGGAATAATAATGCAAAAAAAGGGCCTGTCCTCTTGCGACCAAGTAATATTTGTGGCAAGTTCTGCCTCAGTCTCCTTCCGCTTTTGGATTCATTTCCTATTTTACACTTTTGTACAGTGTGTTTAATCTGACTCATTTTTGCGTTCAGCTATTAGCAAATATTTGGTCTCTTGAACGGCATCTTCTGTTCTCACCAAATGGCATTTATTTTTAGAAGATAAAAATATTTTTAAATTTATGGGACTAGAGGTTTTGCAAAATTCAGAACACTACTGGCTCAGAGTGGCCTGGGATCACAACGGAATGATAACCTCACCCTCTGCCATAAACACGATACCAGCTACCACTGACTGAGGCAGGCTCTGTTCATACACTTCCTCATGAATCCTAACCCGATCTGAGAGTTGCAGTCTAATAGTTCCCATTTTAATACATGAAGAAATCAAGCTCAGATGAGTTAAAAATAAATCTCTCCCCAACTCACAGAACAATTATGCAGAGGAGGTGGAATTTAAGCCTGGTCTGATTGATTTCAAAGCCGGTCCTCTCTTCTGAAAGCTCTCCCTGGATTTCTTCTTTGTCTGCCCAGCATGCATCTCATCACTTAATTCAGTTCCTTATCTTGAGTCTGCAATAATCCTGTCTGCTTCCTCTGAGCAACTCTTCCCTGTATCCTTCATTTATCTGACTTAATTCAAAGTCTCTGCTCTCCACAAAGCTAGGGACTACAGAAGTCCATAATCCTGTGTTTGAGCTTTATGAGCAAACTTAAGTTTCCTATTTTGCATTAATTTCACCATAGGGACCAAAGTGCATGGAGACTTAGGTGTGATTCTAGCCCCGGACCTTACTTAAAATGACTGCCCTTCCCACAAAAGTACAAACCAAACTCGATCTCCCCCTGACTCTGCCTTCTGGTTTTCCAGTGCTGGGGAAACAAGGTGATGCCGTGGGCCTAAAGGCCAAGCAAGGGCCATGACCTTGAAGCCAGAGCTCAGACTCGACGTTTCTCAGTGATGTTTAAGTGTCACAGCTATCAAAAACCATCATTATTACGGAAATTCCACAGGAAACTCAACTTGTAAAACTGAAACCCTCCAGCCCCTGAAGCCTGTTTTCCCCTCCTCAAAACAATATTTTTGTAAAGGGATTTTGTTTTTGTTTCTGGTTTTAACATTAAGAAAAGACGGTTGCTCTGTTCCACAGCCTAAATCTTGAATCAGAGATCAAAGCCCTGGCTCCTCCTGTAGACATACAGCTTGTTTCAAGGTTCCATTGCTGTCACAGATAACAAAGCTGTGCGTCTCATTTTCACACTTGTTTTTCGAAACGGTCTGGTTCTGTCACCCCACCCCCATCCCCTACCATCCTGCTTGCCACAAATCAGGCTCCCTTCTCCTGGACCCTTTAAAAAGCTCAGCACGACGGCAGTTTTCCAAGGCCTAGTAGCATCAGGACCTCCTCACGTGTTCGTTTGATAAATCCGCCTTGAGCATCCCAGGCTGGGTCCACAAGACTGCTCCTCCTGGAGTTCATGGCCATTCCCTGATGGTCACACATACAACACATACAACCTCAGCTCACTGCCTCAAAGGCGAAGACCAGGGCCGGAGAAGGAGGACCACAGGAAGGCTGGGCTCCTGAGCATCAGGTGACCTCTGAGTTGACAGAGGCGGGAGGGATGAAAGAGGGGAGAGCAGAGTGTGGTCCAGGTGGAGGGAACAGCCTGTTGACTGGCTCTGCAGATGGGTAATCTGGCCAGCTGGGAAAAACACAGCGGCCCATCTCAGAGCATCACAGGCAGTGGAGACCCTGTTACAAGTGGTCCTTCCACAGTTGGGGGCTGTCAATCTAAGAGGAATAGATTTCCATCATGAAGGCATTTTCCAACCCCTCATTTTCCAGAGTAACCCACATCCTGGAGGGGAAAATGTGACTACACTCAGAGCTGCAAATCAGCCTCAAAACCAGGATGATTGACCAGCATCTGGACAAACCTTATGCACCGGGCCTGGCTTCCTGGCACGATGCCTTCCTCAGTCCCCTACCTAACATTCTACCTGCAGTTTCGTGCCCTTTTTCTTAAAGAGGACCTCCAGATCTGCAGAGGTTTCATGTCCCACCGAGTCTGGCTCTACCCCTTGTTAGAACTCGGGACTCTGGGCATGAAGTCCAACTGTAGCGCTACCACTAATTATTGCACCGGGTCTGGGCTGCATGAGGGAAGAACTCTTTCTTGATTCAGCAAAACAGAGTGTGACAGAGGACTCCCCACAGGTGCAGGGAGGGTCAGAGACCTCACAGGTCAGCCTTCCCCGGGGACTCTGCTCCTTCTCATGAGCCCTCCCCACTCCAAAGACCACTGCCACCATGAGTCACTTTTGGTTTCCATCTCACACGCAGGGACACTTGCTCTTACACGGTGTATTGTGTGTGACTCAGCTTCCCCAAGTGAACAATCATCTGAGGACACTATTCCATGGCCATCTCTCATTTCTCATTTATTCTTACTCATCCTTGTACTTAAGCTCTCTTTCAACTTAGTCTGATGGGGACTATGTGAGTTGGAGACTACAAGACAGATGGGCTGTAAGGGACAGGGGCTAGAGGTTCCAGCATGAGGTCCTCTAGACCCTAGAAGGTGGCCACCAAGCCTGCCTGGGGTGAACGAGGCAGGGAATGACCCCTCCTCCCTTGACTGTTGTATTCTCTAGAATATGAGCTCCATGATAGCAGGGAGACTTGGCTTGCTTTGTTCACCATGCTTGGCCCACAGTAGTGGCTCCATAAATAATTGGTGAATGAATGAATAAATAGTACGTTACCTAGAATTTTGAGTTCAGATGCCCAGCCAGCAAACAGACTAATAAACGCAACATCACAGCAAATAATAACTGCCTTTGCCAATTTGCTGTTGTTATTGTTGTCACTAAATCATGTCTGACTCTTTGCGACCCCATGGACTGCAGATGCCAGGCTTCCCTGTCCTTTACTGTCTTCCGGAGTTTGCTCAAACTCATGTCCATTGGGTCGATGATGCCATCCATCTCATCCTCTGTTGCCCACTTCTCCTCCTGCCCTCAATCTTTCCCAGCATCAGAGTCTTTTCCAGTTTGTAGGATATGCTATTTCCCCAAAGATGTACCCTGATATTACCCTGTAGCTAAGACACCTGAATTATGGCAAATCACTAAGGCTGTGAAACAAGGCTTTGCTTAGTGACAAAAAGCAAACACACATGCTATCAGTCTATCTTTAGTTTACAGTAAGCTGTACTAACCTCAGCCAGAATGAACCAAAGAGCATGCTTTCCTTTTCAAAATGTCACCAGAATTACTTTCAATATATGTCTCCACTCATAATTCATGGGTGTTGTTATATACTTTCATCTTATCTCACAAAAATCCTGGAAAGAGGAGTTATTAGCCCCATTTTAAAGATGGGAAAATGGAGGCTAGTAGGCATTCCAGGACTTGCCCAGGAGTATATGGACCAGTAGACACCAGGAAACACCCTGGAGTCAGACCTTGTGACCTCAGCTCAAAGACCTCTGGATCCCTGTTTCCCAGATGAAAATGTCCATGTCAGAGCAGGAGTGAACAGGAGAGTGGGTCATCCAAGCCTCTGGGTTCCTTTGGGCACCTGACTCACCATTCCTGAAGAGAGGAGGACCAACTGAAAATTGCTGTTTCAAAACAATCAGCTGTCTTTTGCTGCAAAGTCCCCTTGTATGCTTAAAGGGTTCCCCCCTTTAAGAAAAAAGGTTGGTCCTGGATTCTTCATTATATCACACAGAAGCAAACCAACCTTGGTTTTGTTTCCCCAGAACTGGACAGTGACTTTCTGGCTGTGCTGAGCGACTATCCGTCTCCTGACATCAGCCCCCCGATATTCCGCCGTGGGGAGAAACTGCGCGTGATTTCTGAGTGAGTGAGCTTTCAAAAACTTTTATGATGCCCCCAAAGAATTCGATGCTGGTGGGAGTTGTTAGATTTTCGCTATGGTTGTCCGGTTCCCCATGGCCCTGGTCCTGTTGTGAGGCGAGAAAGTTGGCCCAAACAGCGGCCTCCAGGCTTAATCCTGACTGCTGCTGGTGCTCTAAAACTTCCCCTGGCTCCCAGCTGCCCAATGGATAAAACTGAAATTTCCTAACTTGGCTTTTGAGACCCTTTATGATCCAGCTTCTATTTCTTACGTTGGCCTCATCACCCCCCAACACGGGCAAGGTTGAGGTTATACATTAATGCAGACTCAGGAAGAAGACTCAGGGATCTTGGGAAAAACAGCAACAACAAAACTTCTGATGATAAACAGAAAGGTATTGCCTTCTGACCTGTTGTCTCCTTTAGATTTGAAAAATGCTGTAGAAGACATAGGGGCTCTGAGTCCCTTTTGTTTAGATCCTCACTGATGTAGACGTGTGAAATTGTCTTGGTTACATCTCAGGGTCTAATTCAGCAGGGTAAACATTTATATTTTAAAAAGCCTCCAACCATGGAAGATAAGCTAGAAACATCAGCTACTAATCCCTGAAAGGTGGCTATTGCCAGCACGTGGGAAGACTTTCCGTTTAGATCAAAATGGGGGGATATACTTAAAAACTAAATTTTTGTAGGGAGAAAGTCTAGTTAACATGGTCAAAGACAGACCTTAAAAAAGGAACATCCCAATGCACCTAGGATTAAATCTGATTATTCTATTCATCCATTCAATCACTCACCACTTCCCCAGTCACTCTTTTCTATTTGTTCTTATCCTTCTAGTGAAGGGGGCTGGTGGAAAGCCATCTCTCTTAGCACCGGTCGAGAAAGTTACATTCCTGGAATATGTGTGGCCAGAGTTTACCATGGGTGAGTACATTTCTAAAATAGCATCAGTAAAGCACGATCTCTGTGAGAGTGTGGGCTTCCCTGTGGCTCAAACGATAAAGAATCTGTCTGCAGTGCAGGAGACCTAGGTTCAGTCCCTGGGTTGGGAAGATCCCCTGGAGAAGGGAAAGGCTACCCACTCCAGTATTCTTGCCTGGTGAATTTCATGAACAGAGGAGCCTGGTGGGGTTACAAAGAGTTGGATACGACTGAGTCATTTCTATGAGAGTGCATAGAGAGATCCCAGCAGGGGACACTGGAAAGGAAGGTGTTAGTTCAGTAGGGTCACTTCTAATCTTAGCTCAGTCTCTAAGGACAGAGGTGTCCTTAGGTTAACCCCTTCTGAGACTCAATTTCTCCATTAGGAAGATGAATAACGGACCTCGCAGGTATAATGTGATGTTGCTATAGCAATAAGGATTCAGGAACTGTGATCACAAGAGGCAGCAGACAAAAGTCAGCCAATCTGAGGCACAAATCCAGAGACTGTCACTTAGTGGCTGTATGACAAGTGGGCTTCCTATCCCCACTCATTAAATTGAGAGCGTAGTATAGAATGATAGGAATAATGATCTATAGTAATGGGACCAGAGTCTGGGGCTGTTAGGAGAATGAGAGAGGATGACACACAGATTCTTGGAACTGGGCCTGGTGTTACCACCAGTTAGCACATACTGTGGGTGCACGGGCGCTCAGTCGTGTTCAACTCTTAATGAGCCTATGAATGGTAGCCCGCCAGGTTCCTCCCTCCATGGGATTCTCCAGGCAAGAATACTGGAGTGGGTTGCCATGTTCTCTAGGGGATCTTCCCGACCCAAGGATCAAACTCATGTCTCCTGCATCTCCTGCATTATCAGCTGGATTCTTTACCACTGAGCCTCCTGGGAAACCCACTCAATACAGACCAGCCAGATTCTTATCCAATCATATCCAGCATATGGAGAACATGCTGCCAAAAATGCTTACACACCCACCCTGACAAGTGGAGAAGTCAAGCAGAAAAGAAGCCCCTTTAAGTAATACAGCATGCAGATGAGAAAGCAAAGATGTTTCTCTCCCCTGCAGTCATACAGAAGAGGCCACAGGACCTGACAGGTGGCCCTGGTGGCCAGCACACCCCAGCCAGGACAGGTGTGGCTCAGCCTGGCTTCCACTGTGGGGCCTTGGAAAAAAATTCCTCAGCCTCCATGAACCACAGTGTCCCTATCTGTCCAGCTACCAAGTCCAGAACTTGGCATATAGGACGGGAGAAAGGAACTCCACTTTTCACTTGAGGGGTCCAGAAATAACTTCCTTACAGTCAGAGAAAGACTCTGCAAGCCACCTGCTTACCTAGGGAAGCAGAGCAAACGAAGTTTTTTGAAGCGTGGAACCCAGTACATTTCATTCAGTGTTACTGATTCTGATGATGAATCAAGACTTGTCCCTGTGCTGAGGATGACAAAGCTGAGCAGAGGCGGGGCAGTGGTGGCTATGAGAGTTACTTCCTGAAAGAGACGTGAGTCATGTAACTCTGATCAGCTGTGTGTGTCATTGATCCATTCCATGCACTCAGCCATCAGCCATCAGCACCCTCACACTGAGGAGGCAGTGCTGAATGCCGGCATGAGTAGGGACGGAGGCTGAAGAACCCAGATGAGTAAGATGCAGTCCTGACCCTACAGAGCTTCCATTATTACAGGTGCAAGAATGTCCTGAAAACACAGAGCGGGAAGAGAGGGGGTGCAGCATGATGGCCACAGAACTGGAAAAATGCAGCCCAGTTTAGCAGTGTCCACTGTGATGTGGGTGGCCATTTGCTCAGTCGAATTCAATTCTTTGTGACCTCATGGGCTGCAACTGCCAGGCTCCTCTGTCCATGGGATTTCCCAGGCAAGCATACTGGAGTGGGTTGCCATTTCCTACTCCAAGGGTGGGTCACTTCAACAAATTACTTAATCACGCTGACCCTCAGCATCCTCATCAGTGAGACAGAGACCTTGACTTGGTTGATACAAAGGTTAGATTTCAAGTGCGTGACACGGTATGGGCCCATAATTAGTATTCATGCATGGATGTCGTTATTGCCATTGTTTTATTATCTTCATTTTTATAAGTGAAATTTCATGAAAGGACTTGAAATGATGAATATTTATCACTTATGCTAAAACAAATTAGTATGCCATGCATCATGGAGAACTAAGGGAACAGTTGAAATATTTGGCCCAATATGGCATCACCATGATCTTACCAGTAAGAGCACTCTTGGAGACCAGCACATAAGTAAAGAGGTATCTGATGTTATGTCTGCAGGTTTCTCACATGTGGTGGGAAGCCCCAGCCAGCCCTGCCAGTGGCCTTCTTTCATGCCACGGGGAATATTAAAGGGTGAGAAATAGAATGTTAATACTCCTACAACACTCACTCATCTAGACGTGATCAAAAGCCAGGGCCCATTCACTGAAACCCAGCATCAATTAAGAAGGGATGGACGACTGCTTCTGAATACACAGCAGCCAACTGCCAACAGTGGTTCTGCAAAACCAGTCAGGGCCCTTCACCCCAGAACACAGATTCCTTTGTGCCCTCAGCTGCTTTCTAAAGCATGTTCAAAGTGCCCGTTCTCCTCTGAAGGTGAGAATTCCATTGGAAAGCTGGGCTACAGTATTATAACTATTTTATTTTTAAGAGTGAAGTGAAAAAAAAAGGCACAGAAATGCACGGACATGCATCATGCAATGACAGCTGAGTTTAAAAATGTGTTGAAAAGGAGAAAACAAGGAGGAAACAGAACGTATGCAGGGTGGGGCGTCAGGTGGTGAAATCAGACACTGCCATTTCTTTCATTTTCTTTCTTTCTTTCTTTCTCGTGTTGACTAATCCTTTCATGGCTATATATCAAGCTTAATAACCTGGACACCCATGTGAGCGAGACAAAACCCCAAATGACAGGCATGGTCCCTGCCCCCACAGATGGAGGAGCTGAGTAGTCAGCGTACAAGGAACATAGACATTAAATAAACTATCAAAAAGGGCCCTTATCATGTTTTAAGATGCTTTTATATAATACAGAATGGGTACCATGCAGCTGGTATTTGAGAAACCGGACGAGAAAGATGCTTCTCCCTGTGCTTCTCCGTGTCATTATTCAATATAACACCTGCCTTGCAATGGGTACTTAGGAACTATTTGAAAGATTAAAAGAATGAAGGTATGAACCATTGATTGCCTTGTTCTTTTTTGTTTGTTTGTTTTTTAAATCCCAACAGCAGGTTTTATGTTAGCTGGACCTGGATCATTTCTGCATCCTTCCTGTCTTTTGGTGGGGAGGGTACATTCAGGGCACTCATGGCTATCTTTCTTGTCCCCAGTTGGCTGTTTGAAGGGCTGGGCAGAGACAAGGCTGAGGAGCTGCTGCAGCTGCCAGACACAAAGATCGGCTCGTTCATGATCAGAGAGAGTGAGACCAAGAAAGGTGAGCAGCCTTGAACCCATGCTTCCATTTGGGGGTCAGAAAACAAGCTTTGCTCTGGGCTGACTCAT
The DNA here is from genome assembly GCA_006410735.1 of Raphicerus campestris. NCBI lineage: Eukaryota > Metazoa > Chordata > Mammalia > Artiodactyla > Bovidae > Raphicerus > Raphicerus campestris. Next base: position 1,236,639 of record SJYW01051126.1, on the reverse strand, counting down.
GCATCACCCGGCTAAGGTTCCCTTCCTCCCACGATGCATGTGAATCAGCCCATGCGGTGAGCTCCCAGAAGCCCACACATGGGCAGTGTGGCCAGCACCAAAACCAGGGCACTGGAGCCAGGCCGCAGGGAGCTGGTGGGGCACTGGCTCAGGCTCTGACCCACGCCAGGCCTGGCAGACTACCACTGCAGAATTTCCCGACAACTGAGAAAAGATGAAAAAGCCGGTGGGCGTGCCCGGGCCAGAGAGGATATGGGCCGCAAAGCTCCGAGACTGGGGCAAGTCATGTACTTCTCTGACCTCAGTTTTCTCATCTGTGAAATGGAAAGAAAACCCCTTCCTTGTGAGATTCTGGTGTGAGTCAAATGTAATAATATTTGTGCTCTCACGACATAGCAGACCTTCAATCTTAGTCCCTGCTGTGCTCTACAATGAAATCAGGCAGCTAAGAGGATTGGGATGAGCAGATTCTCCACGGCCTTCACCACTGTAATTTTCATACATTCTATGCACTAAGTAGTTCAGTGAAAAAGAAAAAACCGGGATTTGCCATGGTTCAAAGCAAGAGTTTCCAACTCTAGTTTGGCCTGTATGAATCACTAAGAAGTCACCTCCTCTCTCTAAGCCTCTTTTCCTTTCTCTATAGCATGGGAAATGGGAATGTGTTTGGCAGGTGTCTGGAATAGGTGGTGGTGGTTTAGTTCTCTAAGTCGTGTTCGACTCTTAACGACCCCATGGACTGTAGCCTGCCAGGCTCCTCTGCCCATGGAATTCTCCAGGCAAGAATACTGGAGTGAGTTGCCATTTCCTCCTCCAGGGGATCTTCCTGACCCAGGAATCAAACCCAGGTCTCCTACATTACAGGCAGATTCTTTATCAACTGAGCTACAAGGGAAGCAGGGAAGTCTAGGGCTTCCCTGGTGGCTCAGAGGTTAAAGCGTCTGCCTCCAATGCAGGAGACCCGGGTTCGATACCTGGGTTGGGAACATCCCCTGGAGAAGGAAATGGCAATCCACTCCAGTATTCTTGCCTGGAGAATCCCATGGATGGAGAAGCTAATAGGTTACAGTCCATGGGGTCGCAAAGAGTCGGACACGACTGAGCAACTTCACCTCACCTCAGACTCAGAGAAGCCAAACATTAATAGCTGGGGGCTACTCAGACTAACTGAGAATTAATATTAACTTCCTGAATATAGAAAATAGCTCCTAGATCTCAGCCTGTTTCTTGTACACCCACCATCAAAGAAGAGAAAATGTGGTTTCTGAGACTATCTCCCATGTGCTTATTAAGCCCCAGAGCTACCCGGTACTGGATGGAGCCTTCCAGTAAAATGAGCGTCAGCTTTCCTCTGGGGAAGCAGGGACCTTCTGTGTGATATAATGAAGCATCCAGGACCAACCTGTTTTCTTAAAAACCTAAATATGCAGGGTGAGAGCAAAAGCAAAGCAGAGGCCAAACTTCCTGTTCAGGTCCCAGGGGGTCTCCTGAGGCAGGAGACCCAGACCCAGGCAGGGTCAGGGGGTGGTGGGGGAAGGACCCCAAGTGTGGCTGCCAGAGCTGATCTAAAGATAGAGCGCAGCCTGGGTGGGGGTGGCAGGCTCTGCTCCCTAGGGCATGCAAAGTTCTTGTAAGTTTCCACCTGCAGCTCTTGAACGGCTCGCTGTCCTTTCAGTCCTTGTTGCCATTACCGGAAGACACACACTGAACTGAGGCAGAGGGCGGGCCTGGGAGAGCAAGGGATGCTGGCTGCTACAGAGGCCTGCTGCAGGAGGACAGAGGTCCCACCCGCCTCGGGGCGGCCACTTCTGAGCTGCGTGCCTCCAGCCATCTTACTCTGAGTCTCAGTTTCTCCAGCTGTAACAGTACCTGAGGACAATACCTCCCAGGGTCTTTCTGAGAATCAGCAGAGAGGTTGCCATGAATAGCTCAGCCCCTGACCCAGCATATGCAAGCCAAAACTCCCCACTCACTGCCTTGTGAGTCTTTTCCCTCCCTGAACGAGTGGGTTGCTATTTCCTACTCCAGGGGATCTTCCCAATCCAGGGAATGAACCCACATCTAATGCACTGTAGGCAGATTCTTTACCATCTGAGCCACCAGGGAAGCCTAAGAACCCTTACACATGACCTAAGCTCAGTTCTCTCACTTTCCATTTGAGGAAATGGAGGCTAAGAGAGGTGCAGACACTCACCCAACGTTCTACTCCGTGCTCCCAGTGGGTGGGTGGGGTTCCATCCCTACTCAGGGAACTAGATCCCACATACCACAACTTAAGAGTTTGCATGCTACAACTTAAAAAAAAAAAAAAAAGATCTTGTATGCTGCAGCAAAGATCAAAGATCCCATGAGCCATAACTGAGACTCAGTGCAGCCAGACAAAATAAATACATGAATATTTTTTTAAAGAAATTTTAAAAAGAGCATTGCAGTACAGTTAGTGCAACTGGACTGCTCAAATACCACGTTCCTGGAGATTCTAAAGAGTGAGCTACATCCAAACTGATGAGGCTTGAGCAATATCACAAGGCTGAGAAGGTCTCTCCTCCTCTGTAGTGGTGGGCTCCTTAGCTGGTAGCCCTGGGGGTGATGACCTGTCCTCCACTCCCTGCAGGTTTTTATTCCCTCTCGGTGAGACACCGGCAGGTGAAGCATTACCGAATCTTCCGTCTGCCAAACAACTGGTATTACATTTCTCCGAGGCTCACCTTCCAGTGCCTGGAGGACCTGGTGAATCACTATTCCGGTAAGAAACACTCCATCAAGACCGACGCATGACATCTCTCTTGGCTCACTGCCTTAACCCCCAACCCCAACTCCAGGCACTCAGTCTAGGCTGCTCCCCTAGACCTGCCTGGTGATTTACTTTGCTCTCTTGTCCATCCTGCCTTCTTCTAATGCTCTTTTCTCAGTAATTCAGGCTGCAAATTTCAGGCTAAAACAGACTGAACGTGAATGCTAAGTAAGTAAAACGCAGCCAACCTCAACTTCATCCTTTCTCTGCCTGTAAGTGAAATGAATCAGGACACCCCTACAGTCAAAACCACAGATGGTCTGCACTTCCTTAAGTGGGTTGTACACTTGGGCCTCTGGGGCTTTGCTCCGAAATGCCCTTCATTTCCCCCTTTCTGCATGTCAAAGTCCTCAGCGACCTTCAAGGCCAACAGGAAGCCAGCTCTGTGATGAAGCCCTTGGAATTAGAAAACGAATGGCCCGTTTTTTCTCTGCTCCCCTGGCATGCCAGGTGTTTTTCTCCCTAGAATTCTGGGCGTTCCGCCTGGTGACCTAGTTAAGTGTCTACTAGTCTGTGTTTCTCAACAAGCTCTTAGAAACCAGGGATTATACTTCATTCATCTGAATGTCCTTCCTGGGCCCAGGAGACAGGTCCAAGCATGCCATGCTGACCGGAGCATCCCCCAAGACGGTAGATGCGGAGTGGGGTTTGATGGAGGTGATGGGTATAGTGCATAGAGTTGGAAGAGGAATTGTGAGTTAGACTGACCTGAACACCAGGTCAGGGGTTAAGAGTTTCACCCTATGGAAAAGGGAGAAATGGTATTAAAAAAAAAAAAGTGGCTACATTTCTAAAAGCTGGCTCTGAAACCATCTTGTGTTCAGATCCCAGATCTGGGCAGCCTTGGGCTGGTGGTTCACCTTTGAGCCCATTCTTTCCTGTGTCACGCAGACGCTAAGTGTTGCTACCTTGAAGACACGGGGAGAGTGCACCAAGTTAGCACAGGGAAAGTGCAGATGAGAGCACCCCAAACATAAATGTGGCTCCTGCTAGTGAGCCACCGTGTGAGCTGCTGTTCCCTGACCAGGAGGGCGCCCTCCTCCCTGCTTCTGCCATGTGAGAGAAAGGAAGACAGAAGCCGCTTTCACCGCACAAGCATCTTTCCCCTTTCATGTTCTGGATGTCTGAACCCAAGCCCTGGATTCTTTAGGATGTGTGATCCCGAAGGGCCTTCCAAGGTGAAAGGAGGCACCTGGGTTATCACTCCTAGCCTGTGAGAAGGGCAGGTCAGGAAGAAGGAATGGTCACTTGGGAGACCCACGGCCAGACTTGCCACTGGGTTCTGTGAGTTCTTGGGTGAAGACCTCCACCTCGTGGAGCCCACTTCACTGTTCACGGAAGGTGGACGAGAGCGGCCCACCTACAGGTGGCTGCCACGATTCTTGAATATGACAGCTCACGCAACGTGTCTATCTGAGCTTGGCACATGGCGGGTGCAAAATAAATGATAGAGCAAATATTACTCCCATGACACCTGAACACCTAGCAGCGTAGCTAAAAATGAAAGAGGAAGGGAGTCCTGGAAGCAGTCAGCTTTTACTGATCATGAGTAGAAGTTGGTCGTGGTATTTGGCTTTTAATAAGAATCATCTGAGAGGTGTGGAGACCATAAGTTTTGCATAGACAAAAGCAAACATGAAAAGGATGCTGGCTCGGCAGAGATGTTTACAGAGCAGGAGGTCCACGAGGCTTTCCTGCCATGAACCCCCGAGGATCGCATGGCAGCACAGAAGCGCGCCTTCCGAAAATGCGCCCCGGGTCACTGCACCAGCACAGGGGTCGAAGCCAGCAGTCCCCCCTGCGAGTGACTGAAAAGGGTCTGGGGCCCTGCAAGGATTCTGGTACCTTCAGGACCCCATGGTGGGAGTAATGTGGCCAATTACGTCCCACCACGCTCTTCCTAAAGGCGCAGAATCTGAGAAAGCATGCACTCAGGGGTGTGAACAGACTTGTTTTATGAGTTACTTGTATTTATTATCCCAGTGGCTTTGAGCAAATTATTTAAAAACTTAATAATTGCTCAATTCCATTATTACTCAAATTTGCTATTATTGAATTTAATAATTTTGGAGTCTCAGTTTCTGTATCTATGAAGTGAAAGTGTCAATCGTTTAGTTGTATCTGACTCTTTGCAACCCCATAGACTGTAGCCCACCAAGCTCCTCTGTCCATGGGATTCTCCAGGCAAGAATACTGGAGTGGGTGGCCATTCCCTTCTCCAGGGGATCTTCGTGACCCAAGGATACAATCTGGGTCTCCTAAATTGTAGTCAGATTCTTCACCATCTGAGCCAATAATTTTGGAGCCTCAGTTTCTGCATCTATAAAATGGGGATTAAAATGCCTCTTACAGGATTATTGTTAGGACAAAAAAAAAAAAAGAAAATCATGCCTGTGACTGGCTGTGACCTTGAGCTCATGACTTGACCCCAAGGTCCTTAGGTTCTTCATTCCCCAAACAAGAACACAGTACCAACAGCCAGAGCAGTTCAGGGCTCCCTGAACTGACAGCTGGCAGGCTCACTCAGCATGCGGCTGAGGCTATGTGCTCAGAAGGGCCAGCTCTCTTCTTTGCCAAAATGTATGTTTCATCCTAAGCATTAACCTTTGTAAGGAAGGTGCTCTCTACTGCCGCTGGTTTCTTTCATCTTTGTGTCTAACTTGGTGTCCCTAGCCTCCTAACCTGTGAGGTCGTTTCAATTTCCAGCCCGTGACAGGTAATTATTTCAAGTTCACATCTAGTTAAGCTCCCTGTAACCTCAGGGTCCAATCTTACATTACTCAGTGCATGCCAGCATGGGTGGACATCTGAGTCCACGGTGAAAGTCACGCGGACACGAAGCATTACTGACAGTCGCTCTCTGAATTGATTCTTCAGCTACAATTCCCCTTTGTTCTTTGGCAAGGTCATCCCAAGAGCTCTATCAATGTGATGGAGACAGAGCCCAGCAGAGGGGTGCTGTGCTTCCTAAACCCTGGTGATGGGCGGTCTCAAAGCCGGGGTGGCTGCATCCAGGCAGACACTTCATCTCCCGCAGGACATGAGACCCACTGGGCTCTCCATCCTCAGTAGGGCCACAGAGAAACTCCTGCATCTGTGAGAACATCCGAGCACTGCAGGCTCGAGGGTGTCTCATGATGACATGGGCTAGGGGAAGGCTTTGAAGAGATAGAGGCTCTATCTTAAAGCTCCTAGAGAGATGGGGGACCCTGGAAGCTCAAGTAGGAGCTATTAACAGGAAGATAAAAGGAAAGGATTTGTTTAATTTTCATCCTCTGTACTTGAGTGTCTAGGGTAGAGAAGAGAGAAGTTTCTTTTTTGTCTTTGTCCATTTTCTTCTCGATTTTGTCTTTTACCTTTCTGTTTTTCGCCTCCTATTTCTGTGTCTTTCGTCCTTTTTGGTCAGTCCTTGCTTCTTCCCCTCCTTCCCTGTCTACCTAATTCCCTCCTTCTCTCTTTGTCTTCCTTCCATCCTTCCTCCCTTCTCTCTCCTTTTCTTTCTGTCTTCTTTCCTTATTTCCTTTATCTCCCTTCCTACAGAGGCTCAGCCCCACTCATGCTATATGGACCCGCATTCTGTGTGCCGTGGGGGACACAGCAATGCACGTAGCCCCCCAGCACACAGGAGGCTGCCCCTATAGCTGACGGCCCAGCACCTTGGTGGGAAACCCCTGAGTGTGGGGTCTCCCTCACACGGGCAATCTGCCAGCTGTTCTCACATGTCAGCTCCATCCTCTCATCCAACAGTAGAGGATTCAGGTTCACAGGGGGTCCAGGTGATGTGCTATCTGGGGGAACTGAAACTCTACCGCAAGTCTGGCGGATTCTAGGTCCTAAAGTCTACTCTTGCCTTGTGTCCAGCTAAGCACAGCGTGCACTCAGGGCATACTGAGATGTCTTCAACAGCTGTGTATATGGTTCTCAGTTCAGTTCAGTTCAGTCGCTCAGTCGTGTCCGACTCTTTGCGACCCCATGAATCGCAGCACACCAGGCCTCCCTATTCATCACCATCTCTCAGAGTTCACTCAGACTCACATCCATCGAGTCCGTGATGCCATCCAGCCATCTCATCCTTGGTCGTCCCCTTTTCCTCCTGCCCCGAATCCCTCCCAGCATCAGAGTCTTTTCCAGTGAGTCAACCCTTCACATGAGGTGGCCAAAGTACTGGAGCTTCAGCTTCAGCATCTTTCCTTCCAAAGAAATCCCAGGGTTGATCTCCTTCAGAATGGACTGGTTGGATCTCCTTGCAGTCCAAGGGACTCTCAAGAGTATTCTCCAACACCACAGTTCAAAAGCATCAGTTCTTCAGTGCTCAACTTTCTTTATAGTCCAACTCTTACATACAAACATGACTACTGGAAAAACTATAGCTTTGACTAGACAGACATTTGTTGGCAAATAATGTCTCTGCTTTTTAATATGCTGTCTAGGTTGGTTATAACTTTTCTTCCAAGGAGCAAACGTCTTTTAATTTCATGGCTGTAGTCACCATCTGCAGTGATTTGGAGCCCCCCCAAAATAAAGTCTCTCACTGTTTCCATTGTTTCCCCATCTATTTGCCATGAGTAGATGGGACCAGATGCCATGATCTTAGTTTTCTGAATGTTGAGCTTTAAGCCAACTTTTTCACTCTCCTCTTTTACTTTCCTCAAGAGGCTCTTTAGTTCTTTGCTTTCTGCCATAAGGGTGGTGTCATCTGCATATCTGAGGTTATTGATATTTCTCCCAGCAATCTTGATTCTAGCTTGTGCTTCATCCAGCCCAGCATTTCACATGACGTACTCTGTATATAAGTTAAATAAGCAGGGTGACAATATATAGCCTTGACATACTCCTTTCCCAATTTGGAACCAGTCTGTTGTTCCATTTCCAGTTCTAACTGTTGCTTCCTGACCTGCATACAGATTTCTCAGGAGGCAGGTCAGGTGGTCTGGTATTCCCATCTCTCTCAGAATTCTCCATAGTTTATTGTGATCCACACAGTCAAAGGCTTTGGCATAGTCAATAAAGCAGAAATAGATGTTTTCTTGGAACTCTTTTGCTTTTTTTGATGATCCAGCAGATGTTGGCAATTTGATCTCTGGTTCCTCTGCCTTTTCTGAAACCAGCTTGAACATCTGGAAGTTCACGGTTCACATACTATTGAAGCCTGGCTTGGAGAATTTTGAGCACTACTTTGCTAGCCTGTGAGATGAGTGCAATTGTGTAGTAGTTGGAACATTCTTTGATATTGCCTTT